>CAJHNH020000302.1:127325-282955 GCA_905116865.2 Candidula unifasciata
TGTTTCTTACATTCAGGACGCATCTGTCTAGTGCCGAAACAACCAACTGTCTACGGATAAGTAAACCAGATGTAAAACGGATGTGCACTCAAAATTCAAGTTCTGGACCAAGATTTAAGACCAGAATTGAGCAGTCAGCAAGAACTTTCCGCTGGAGTTTACTGCCGGGTAACGCTAAAGAAGAAAAGTATGAATGCTTATGGGACAGGGAACCCTGCAGTATTTCCGGTGGGTCATGATGGGAGTAAAGTTATTCAAAGGTTCTGTCCGCAAGGTTCCTAATAATCCCTTCATTTTCACCTTGGGTACCCAAACACATAGGGGACAACTGCCAACACATTTTCATCTTAAATTGTCAAATTACAGCCCTTGGCCTTCCCAAGCTTATTTAGTCTTGGACTAAATTCTTAATTCTACTGGCTAGACATCAACGCGGCTGCTTTGGAGTGTACGTCACTTAAGTGTTTCAGTGTTTACGTGTCGTTTTTTTTTTTTTTTAATGTATGTGCTGATAAAGGCTCTGTAGGAGCAAAGTTCACTTTTCGTTTGTGTTTGTTATTTTGTGAAGCTCGCTAATATACTTTTTTTGTTTGGTTGTATGTATTCTTCTTCTTCTTTCGTTTGCTTGAAATAAATTCTATACATCTGCAATGTTGTTTCTGGTATGAACTTCACTTTCTTTTGTAATTCACAGCGACCCTTGAAGTTTTCCTTGCACCGATGTTTAGTTTAGACCCGTTAAGTTTTGCCTTGATATGTTGTTTTTGGAACAGTCTTAGAGGACATGATCTATTGTCTCAGGTGCCAATTTACATGTCTACATGGCTGATTCGCCGATTTTAAAATGTGTATACATGTGGCTGGGAAGTCGACTTTGTCCTGTTCTAAGGCGTAGAATAATAACTTGCTCTGGTCTGTCGATAAAATGGTTTTATATCTTTCCGTAATATTCAAAAGTCTTGCTTCGTTTTGATGCTTGCAGGTGCTAAATATTAAAACGAATGACCAGTAACTGGTTTTTTTTTTTTATTTCCTTTGATTTAGGAGCGGCTAGTCTAATGATTAGAATACTTTTAAACTATTTCATGACTGACCAGTGTCTGATCTCTCTATTTCATGACTGACCAGTGTCTGATCTCTCTATTTCATGACTGACCAGTGTCTAATCTCTCTATTTCATGACTGACCAGTGTCTGATCACTCTATTTCATGACCAATGTCTGATCTCTCTATTTCATGACTGACCAGTGTCTGATCTCTCTATTTCATGACTGACCAGTGTCTAATCTCTCTATTTCATGACTGACCAGTGTCTGATCACTCTATTTCATGACCAATGTCTAATCTCTCTATATCATGACTGACCAGTGTCTGATCTCTCTATTTCATGACTGACCAGTGTCTGATCTCTCTTTGTCATGACTGACCAGTGCCTGATCTCTCTATTTTATGACTGACCAGTGTCTGATCTCTCTATTTCATGACTGACCAGTGTCTGATCTCTCTTTTTCATGACTGATCAGTGTCTGATCTGTCTATTTCATGACTGATCAGTGTCTGATCTCTCTATTTCATGACTGACCAGTGTCTGATCTCTCTATTTCATGATCAGTGTCTGATCTCTCTATTTCATGACTGATCAGTGTCTGATCTCTCTATTTCATGACTGACCAGTGTCTGATCTCTCTATTTCATGACTGACCAGTGTCTGATCTCTCTATTTCATGACTGACCAGTGTCTGTTCTCTCTATTTTATGACTGACCAGTGTCTGATCTCTCTATTTCATGACTGACCAGTGTCTGATCTCTCTTTTTCATGACTGACCAGTGTCTGATCTGTCTATTTCATGACTGATCAGTGTCTGATCTCTCTATTTCATGACTGACCAGTGTCTGATCTCTCTATTTCATGATCAGTGTCTGATCTCTCTATTTCATGACTGACCAGTGTCTGATCTCTCTATTTCATGACTGACTAGTGTCTGATCTCTCTATTTCATGACTGACCAGTGTCTGATCTCTCTATTTCATGACTGACCAGTGTCTGATCTCTCTATTTCATGACTGACCAGTGTCTGATCTCTCTATTTCATGACTGACCAGTGTCTGTTCTCTCTATTTCATGAATGACCAGTGTCTGTTCTCTCTATTTCATGACTGACCAGTGTCGGATCTCTCTATTTCATGACTGACCAGTGTCTGATCTCTCTATTTCATCACTGACTGAACAGTGTCTAATCTCCTTATGCAGAAGACCTGGGTTGGATCCTCGGTAAAGGATGTATATTTTTTATTTTTTTAAGGGACAAAATAAAAAATCCCAACCTGCTCAATTAGTGGTGACTACACTAGCCATGTGGCCCTAAAGCCTTGGACCCCACCCCCCTACCCCATTCCTCCCCCACCCCCCATTTTTTTCAGCCAGTAGAGACAGTAAAGATAGTCACTTTAATGAATGGCCCGTTTTCTTGAGCTCACTGTATGATGACTGACTCCGTTATTGATCCGACTATGTGATAAATGACCCGTGTCTTGATTTCATTATTTAATGAATGACACGTGTCTTGACCTCACTATTTAATGACTGACCCGTGTCTTGATCTCACTATGTGATAACTAACCCGTGTCTTGATCTCACTATTTGATCACACACCCGTGTTTTGATCTCAGTATTTATTGACTGACCTGTGTCTTGGTCTCAATATTTGATGACTGACCCGTGTTTTGGTCTCAATATTTGATGACTGACTCGTGCCTTGATCTCACTATGTTATCACTAACCCGTGTCTTGATCCCACTATTTGATGACTGACCCGTGTCTTGATCTCATTATTTGATGACTGGCCCGTGTCTTGATCTCACTATTTGATGATTGACCCGTGTCTTGATTTTTATATTTGATGACTGACCCGTGTCTTGATCTCACTAATTGTTGACTGATCCGTGCTTTGATCTCACTATGTTATCACTAAACCGTGCCTTGATCTCGCTATGTTATCTATCTATTTCATGAATAGCGTATGATCTCTTTATTCCGTGACCAGTGTCTGATCTATCTATTTCATGATTAGCGAATGATCTCTTTATTCCGTGACCAGTGTCTGATCTATCTATTTCATGATTAGCGTATGATCTCTTTATTCCGTGACCAGTGTCTGATCTCACTATATCCGGACTGACCAGTATCTGACCAGTATTGCCTGATTTACCAAGGTCTAATCTCACTATTTCATTACTGGCAGTGTCTTTAACTAGCCCTTTGATAACGAGCCAGTGTCTTGAACTTACTATTTAATGACTGGCGGAGTCTTCGTATCAAGTTGATGACTGTCTTGTTTTTAAATAATAAATTTAACTATCTCTGATTCGTGTCATTACCTCATTATTTCATGATTAATCTGAGTCTTTGACTTTCTTTTTGATGACTGATTCATGTCATTGACTAACTCTTTCATGACTGATTAGCGTCATTGACTCATTATTATATGACTGATAGTTTCTTTACGTCACTTTACGGTGATAACTTGTGTCTTCATCTCAGTTTACGATGTATCATCCGTGTCATTAACTGATTCATCAGTAACATGTAACTTTGACTAATTTTGTGACGACTGATTCGAGTCTGTATCTCACTGTTTGATTACTGACTCGCTTCTTAAACCCCATTCATGTTTTAAAATCGGTGTCTGACACATGTCTTTAACTCACCTTTTAATGACTGACCGTGTTTGATCTCATTATTTATGACTGCAGTGACTTCATATAACTATTAT
The DNA here is from genome assembly GCA_905116865.2 of Candidula unifasciata. Classification (NCBI taxonomy): domain Eukaryota; kingdom Metazoa; phylum Mollusca; class Gastropoda; order Stylommatophora; family Geomitridae; genus Candidula; species Candidula unifasciata. The sequence continues at coordinate 131,100 of CAJHNH020000302.1, forward strand.
GACTGACAGTGTCTTCGACTTATTATTTAATGAGTCACCTGTGCCGTTAACTCGCTATTTGATCCAAAAATGTGTCTTTAATTCACCCATTGATAACTAAAGCTGTGTCTCTGACCAACCCATTGATGACAAACCGTGTCTCTGACTCACTCATTGATGACTAATCGTGTCTCTGTCTCACCCATTGATGACTAACCGTGTCTGTGACTCATCCGTTGATGACTAACCGTGTCTCTGACTCACCCATTGATGACTAACATTGCTTCTGACTCACCCATTGATGACTAACAGTGTCTCTGACCCACCCATTGATGACTAACCGTGCCTCTGACCCACCCATTGATGACTAACCGTGCCTCTGACTCACCCATTGATAACTAAAGCTGTGTCTCTGACCCACCCATTGATGACTAACCGTGCCTCTGACCCACCCATTGATGACTAACCGTGCCTCTGACCCACCCATTGATGACTAACCGTGTCTCTGACTGACCCATTGATGACTAACCGTGGCTCTGACCCACCCATTGATGACTAACCGTGTCTCTGACCCACCCATTGATGACTAACCGTGTCTCTGACTGACCCATTGATGACTAACCGTGGCTCTGACCCAACTATTGATGACTAACCGTGTCTCTGACCCACCCATTGATGACTAACCGTGTCTCTGACTGACCCATTGATGACTAACCGTGGCTCTGACCCACCCATTGATGACTAACCGTGTCTCTGACTCACCCATTGATAACTAACCGTGTCTCTGTCTCACCCATTTATGACTAATCGTGTCTCTGTCTCACCCATTGACGACTAACCGTGTCTCTGACTCATTCGTTGATGCCTAACTTTGTCTTGAATTCCATATTCTAGTCTACGGTAAGCAGTACACCATTGGTAACTGGATCCACAATGATGACCTGGCGTTTACCTACCACACCACCTACAGACACGGCCGAATTGTTATACCTGAGGATGGTTTTTACTTTGTGTACAGGTGAGTCTCACTTGATGTCTGCTTGCACAGTTAAGGTCCCTTTTCCACGCCTTGTATTGAGAATATAGGGCTAGACGTATATTTGTATAGACCAATCTGCACTTGGTAGGTGATGTTATTTATGTCCACCTGTATCTTTGTAATTATACAGGCGAGTCCCACCTGATGTCTGCTTGTAAAGTCCTTTTTCCACGCCTTAAAACGTATTGAGAATATAGGGCCAGACTTGTATTTGTATAGACCAATCGGCACTTGGTGGGTGATGTGATTTGATGTCTACCTGTCTCTTGGTAATTATAACTGCTGCCTATTTTTGTTTCTATTAAATCCTGTTTGATAGCTACCTGTATCTTGGTAATTATAACTGTTGACATTTTATCTGTTGATTCCCATTTGATGTCTACCCGTATCTTGGTATACCCGTATCTTGGTAATTATAACTGCTGCCTTTTTTTTTTCTATCAAATCCTTTTGATGGCTATCAGTATCTTGATATTTATAACTGTTGACTTTTTATCTGTTGATTCCCATTTGATGTCTACCCGTATCTTGGTATACCCGTATCTTGGTATACCCGTATCTTGGTAATTATAACTGCTGCCTTTTTTTTCTAATAAATCCTGTTTGATGGCTTCCTGTATCTTGATAATTATAACTGTTGACTTTTATCTGTTGATTACTATTAGATGTCTACTTGTATCTTGGTAATTATAACTCTTGCGTTTTTATCTGTTGATTCCTGTTTGATGTCTACCTGTATCTTGGCAATGATAACTGATGCCTTTTTTATAAATTTAGTCCCATTTGGTATTTACCAATATCTTGGTAATTATATCTGTTGTCTGTCTATCTGTTAAATCCTGTTTGATGTCTACCTGTATAATCTTAACTTTGTCTTAATTATCCTTCCGCTTCTGGGCTAGTGAACGATAATTCAAAATGCCCTTCACTGTCTTATTTGAAAAGTGGTGAACAAATAATTGATCTCGAGACAAAATCCAGAAACATCCCGCAGTAAATGCACGAGGCAATTTAAAAATAAAAACGCCTTGAAGCTTTGAAGGTTATCGATCCGCCATATTTGACCGGAAGTCCATTGTGCAACTTAAAAACGAATGAACGGTATGTTTAATGTAATATGGCCAAGGAAAAATATTAAAAATCGATAGAAGAAAAGAAAAGTTGTTAAAAATACCCCTTCCTACCTCCGATTTTTTTTTTTTTAACCCTAAGGTAATCTTATTGTCTGTATCTGAGAGAGTTACTTGCATATCCTTTACAGGACGTTGCAGAACAAACCTTAGCATTTTTGGGCTGTTGTGGTTTACGTCCAGTAATTTGCCATTGCTTCCTGGACGGTCGGCTTCTCGATACCACTGTCGAAACCAACGGAAGGCGCAAGGCCGGCAGCTGGGATCTAACCCGGCACCCCGGCATTACGAAGGGTGTTCACAACGCCTAAGTCACAGACGCCGACAGACGCCGTTTGTACCTACAAGAGATAAAATGCGTTGATATTAGTAATGTCCCAGACTTACGTAAAATAATTCTGTATAAAATTGATTGAGTAGACGCAATTCATTGTGAACGACAGACTAATTCTTGACATGGAACTGCTCAGAGAGTCGCACAAAGCACCAGCTGCCTAGCTCCGGCGACTGCGTCATATGGGAGATCACGCGGCGCACTAATGTCCACTGTAACCTTCAACTTTATCCGGGCACATTGGGTTAGTTATAAAAACTGTGTGTTGTTAAAATGTTATTATGTGTGCAATGTTTGTAGAACTTATAGTAGTAGTTTAGTTAAACCTTTTCTGTCTTCCAACAGCCAAATCTCTTTCATGGAAGTCTTCGACGTTCAGCACAATGACGGCTACGGCAGTCGAGGCAGCTCCGAGTTTCCCAGCTTGTCTCATTATTTATACAGGTGAGATTGGAGCTGCGCTTCGCCTCAACAACTCTTGGTTTGTGTCCCATCTATCCCTTCACACCCCCCTCCCCAACTTTGTGTCACCCTTTCGCCAGCCCCACCACGCCCCTTTGTTTTACACGTGCACGCAGAAACACACATGCAAGCGCAGACGCACACACGTACAGACATAGACAGATACACACTTATATAAATACACAGACAGGTTCTCATCCACCGCTCTCGTTCTCCCAGACTCTATCTCCATCTATTTATCTCCCCCTCTCTCTCTCTCTCTCTCTCTCTCTCTTTCTTTCTCTCTCTCTCTCCCTCTCTCTCTCTCTCTCTCTCTCTCTCTCTCTTTTTTTTTTCTCTGACGTTCTTTCACTCTCTGATATTCTCCTTTACTCTCTTCATTTCTTTCTGACTCTTTCTCTCTGGTTTTCTCTTTATATGTCTGACTCTCTCATTTTATCTCTCCATTTCTCTCTGTCCCCTCTCCTTCTCTCTGTCAGTGGTCGTCTGATAAGAAGTGTTTAACAAATATATCGCAAATACTCCCGCAGGTACAACATCCAGTATCACAACGGAGGCGAGGAGAAGCTGGCTCAAAACTCCATCACCAAATGCTGGGGTCAGAGCAAAACCTTCGGGGAGTACACAAGCAACCTGGGAGCCGTTTTCTACCTGAGGACTGCCGATGAGATCTTCATTAAAGTCTCCAATATCAGCATGGTGGCTACTGACCCGAAGCTCAGCTACTTTGGGCTGTTCCGGATATAACTTTTAATGAGATAGTGTACACATTTTTATGGTGAGATAGTGTGCAAATTTTGTTTAGTGAAGGTGCTGCGAAGTGAGGTGGTTTGTTATGTTGGAAGTGTGTAGTTTTTGAGGCATTTTGGTTGAGACTGGGACAGAATTAAATGTGAGGCCTTGTGACTGTAATATCGAAACAGGACTCGTTTTGATGATAGTGGGTGTTAGGGTGAGATGGGATTCGTTTTGATGATTGTAGTTGTAAGACCTAAAGGGAAAACGGGGCTCCTTTTGAAGATTGTGTCTGTGAGATTGAAACGGTGCTCATTTTGAGGATTGTGGCTGTGAGATTGAAATGGTGCTCATTTTGAGGATTGTGGCTTTTAGACGGGAAACGGTACTCATTTTGAGGATTGTGGCTGTGAGATTGAAATGGTGCTCATTTTGAGGATTGTGGCTGTGAGATTGAAACGGTGCTCATTTTTAGGATTGCGGCTGTGAGATTGAAACGGTGCTCATTTTGAGGATTGTGGCTGTGAGATTGAAACGGTGCTCATTTTGAGGATTGTGGCTGTTGGGAAACGGTACTCATTTTGAGGATTGTGGCTGTTAGACGGGAAACGGTGTCTATGTTGAGGATTGTGGCTGTTAGACGCGAAACAGTGCTCATTTTGAGGATTGTAGCTGTGAGATTGAAACGGCATTAATTTTGAGGATAGATTCTGGCTGTGAAATTGAAAATTGATTATGTATGAGGACTGAGGCTGTATACGAGTGAAACAAGATTATGTGTTAGATCCTTTGACTGTGAGACTAAAAGGGAATTAGTTTTGAGGTATGTGACTGTGACAAAAGACATGGGATGCAGAATAAACTAGACTGATGTGGTCAATATGCAATAAGCATGAAAAAAACATATTTTCATCATTTAGCATATTACCACCATGGTAAGTTGCTGAAGTCATGAATTTAAACTTAGAACGCTCATTTTAACACTTACCATTCGAGTGCTGCTATCAGTTGAAATCATGCACAAACATAGAAAGCACTTTTTTTCCACCCCAGAATGTAAGTGCTACTTTCAGGTATATAAAACATGAAGAATACATAGAAAGCACCATTTGAGACTTCAGCATTCAAGTGTCTAAGTTCTGATGAAAACACGGAACAGTCCTAGAGAACACGTTTTAACACTACAGCTTTGAAATGCTGTTTTAAGCTGATGAAAACATGGAACAATCCTAGAGAACAGATTTTAACACTTCAGCGTTGAAATGCTGTTCTAGGCTGATGAAAACATGGAACAATCCTAGAGAACAGATTTTAACACTTCAGCGTTGAAATGCTGTTCTAGGCTGATGAAAACATGGAACAGTCCTAGAGAACAGATTTTAACACTTCAGCGTTGAAATGCTGTTCTAGGCTGATGAAAACATGGAACAGTCCTAGAGAACAGATTTTAACACTTCAGCGTTGAAATGCTGTTCTAGGCTGATGAAAACATGGAACAGTCCTAGAGAACAGATTTTAACACTTTGACGTTGAAATGCTGTTCTAGGCTGATGAAAACATTGAACAGTCGTAGAGAACATATTTTAACACTTTGACGTTGAAATGCTGTTCTAGGCTGATGAAAACATTGAACAGTCCCAGAGAACATATTTTAACACTTTGACGTTGAAATGCTGTTCTAGGCTGATGAAAACGTTATTAAACACAGGAGGCACACACTGGCAGCACAGTTTGACACTTTACCATTTAAATACTGCTCTTACTTGCTAAAAACATGGATCAAGCAATTATTTTTGCTATGTTAATATTGTGAAATGCGATAAACACACAACATATTGGTCTTGGGCGAAAACTTGGTATTGCCTCATACATTTTACAAGTAATTGAATTTACTAGTGACTAATAACAAACAAGAGAGGATTCAACCTTATTGTAGCTTCTTTTTAAAATTTCTTTTTAAATTCTTTCTTGTGATCGCTCTTTGATTTACACCGACGATGATTTCTTGTGATCGCTCTTTGTTTTACACCGACGCTGATTTCTTGTGATCGGCTCTTTGTTTTACACCGACGATGATTTCTTGTGATCGGCTCTTACACCGACGATGATTTCTTGTGATCGGCTCTTTGTTTTACACCAACGATGATTTCTTGTGATCGGCTCTTTTATTTACACCAACGATGATTTCTTGTGATAAAATTGACCTTTTTTTTCAGTTCCACTGCTGGCTGCGTGGGTTTTTATCGTGGTTTGGGGCGTCGTAGGGCGACCCAGCCTAAAATGGGTTCCAGGATGTATGTCCTGGGGAAGTAATGACGGCCAGTATAATGCTGACCACATTACCCACTTAGTGCCAATGGTCTGTAAAAATATGGGCGCTCTTCCCATTTACCCGATACGCCTAAAGGCGTGAAAATGGATCTTTACTTTTTGCTTTCTAGTTCAAGACAACTCTGAGTGCAGTTTGGGTTCATTGGGTCAGTATTGCCTTTATAATGGTTATACAAAAAACATTAACAGTTAAAGTATTTTGGCCACATCAAGCGTCATGGTGGCTACGAAAAGACGGTGACTGAAGGTGCAGTTTGTGGAAGCCGAGGCCGGGGTCGACCACCGCGAAGATGGATACAAAACATTGAAGATGCATTGGCATTGAAAGCACATGAGGCTAGAGAAAGGGATACTTTCAGGAGTGCCGTAAAGAAAGCGACGTTCTGTAAAGGACTTGCTGATTGATGATGATGAATGGCTATACAAGAGACTTTCTTGCAGGACATGTTCTGCAGTTTGCACACTCAGCTCGCATGTGTTTAGTGATAAGCTAATTAAATTAAGCCTGTGAATTTGCTACTGTTAAAGCAAAAGGTGCTTGAAAACTATTTTCTTTATTATGAAACAAATAAAGAACATATCTAGACATCCAGTCACGGCCTTGTAATAATGTTTTCTGTTAACTTGATTTAACCCTTTTAGTGTCCAGCACGCACCATACAATTCAAGGTCATGCCAATGATAACATAATATTCTTCTAGTTGTCTTTTATCACAGATATGTGTTTTATTAACCCTTTGTATCTGATTTATTATTTTAACTACTTCTGCTTTAGTGTCTCCATTAGACGTGAGTTATGTATTGCTTCTAAAATCAACTTTGTGGGACAGAGTTGGGGGGAGGGGTTAAAGTGAACTTCTTGATACTGAAAGAGTTAAACACACGTGACAAATATACATAACATATACATGTCAATCTAGGCATTTGATCTATACTTTATTTGTATGTAAAGTTAAAATTAGCAACATATTTAAAAAAACACATATAGACAGCATATTATGTAAATAATTTTGACTCCTGCAAGATGAAATTTTTCATTATATTACCAAATATTAAATTGTTTACATTTTTATGCTCTGGTGATGTGGGTTAGTGTGGTGAGATTGCATGCTTTTGTGGGGTGAGCTATCTGATGAGATCACCTGTTGTGTAGTGAGGTACCCAGATAAAAACATTTGCGCTGTGACATACTCCAGTGAGTTCACCTTATGTTGTGTGGTAAGGCCCTGTGGTGAGATTAGTTACTGAGCAGTAAGGTGCTCAGATAAAAAAAACACTTGGGTGGTAAGATACTCTGATACAATATTTTCTTGTGTGATGAGGTATTCAGATGAGTTTGTGTGTTATGGGATGCAGTATTCGGATGAGTTCACGTGTTATGGTGTTGAGTATTTAGATGAGTTCATGTGTTCTGGGGTGGTGTATTCAGATAAGTTCATGTGTTATGGTGTTGAGTATTCAGATGAGTTTATGTTCTGGGGTGGTGTATTCAGATGAGTTCATGTGTTATGAGGGGGGGGGGGGGGGGGGGGGGAGAGAGAATTCAGATGAGTTCATGTGTTATGAGGCTGAGTATTCAGATGGGTTCATATGTTATGGGGTGGAGTAATTCAGATGATTTTATATGTTATGGGGTAGAGTATGCAGATGAGTTCATGTGTTATGGGGTGGAGTATTCAGATGAGTTCATGTGTTATGGGGTGGAGTATTCAGATGAGTTCATGTGTTATAGGGTGGAGTTTTCAGATGAGTTCATGTGTTATGCGGTGGAGTTTTCAGATGAGTTCATGTGTTATGCGGTGGAGTTTTCAGATGAGTTCATGTGTTATAGGGTGGAGTATTCATATGAGTTCATGTGTTATGGGGTGGAGTATTCTGATGAATTCACATGTTATGGGGAAGCGTTTTCAGATGGGTTCATGTGTTATGGGGTGGAGTGTTCAGATGAGTTCTTGTGTTATGGGGTGGAGTATTCAGATGAGTTCATGTGTTATAGGGTGGAGTTTTCAGATGAGTTCATGTGTTATGGGGTGGAGTGTTCAGATGAGTTCATGTGTTATAGGGTGGAGTTTTCATATGAGTTCATGTGTTATGGGGTGGAGTATTCTGATGAATTCACATGTTATGGGGAAGCGTTTTCAGATGGGTTCAAGTGTTATGGGGTGGAGTGTTCAGATGAGTTCTTGTGTTATGGGGTGGAGTATGCAGATGAGTTCATATGTTTTAGAGTGAGGTAGTCAGATAAATTTTACTATTTTGGAGTCAGATAAAGTCAACTATTGTGGTGTGAGGTATGCTGGTGAGAGCACGTACATGGAATTATATAATGAGACCCACTAAGGAAATCATAAATTGATATGGGGCGTGGCCATATAATTGTATCACCTCTTTGTGTGTGGTCAGGTACTCAGATCAGATCACCTGTTGTGTTTGAGGTATTTTGATGTGATTACCTGTGTGGTGAGGTACATTGCTGGGATCACCTGGTGGTGTTGTGTGATGAAGTACTCTATAGAAAGCACTGGAGATTAAATTAATTATACTGATGAAATATTTGTTTTGTTCTGTGGTACCCTGATGGATTCACCTGTTGTTGTTTGCTAAGGTTTCTGAGATAACCTTTTTTTTATAAGGTGAGATACTCGGGTAAAGTAACCATCGTTATGAGATACTCTGAGGGATGCAAGTGTTGTATTGTGGTGAGGTATTCTGATAGAGTCACCTATCTTTGTGTTGAGATACATTATGATACAGTAGCTTGTTTATGTGTGGTGAGGTATCCAGATAGATTGACCTATTATTGTTTGGTGAAATATCCTGATTGATTCATCTATCTCTGCGTGGGGAAATACTATGCGGTATCTGCTTGGCTATACCTGGTACTTAACGTGTGCATTATGTGCTGTGAACTTGGAGAATAAATTCAGTCTGCGTGTATGTGAGTGCCAAACTTTTGGTCTGGTTTTAATTTCAAAGGATAATTATTGTTACACAACTGGTACGGACTAAAGTGACCCTTTGACCTTCCTGAGATTATATAAGGGGGGTCCTCACATGCACAAATATTTTAACACTTACCAATGTATGTATGCAAATGTCATATTTTATAAACCTTTTTCATTCTATATTTAGGTCAGTAGATTTTTTTTTTTTTACCTGCTAGAGATGAAGAGGTGACCTATTTTGTTTTGAAGTTTATCATGAAACTTTTAATAGTGTTGTTAAATTTTGTTTTTGCTCTGTTAACTTTGGTTTTATCAAGAAGGCAAAACGACTATTCTGACTGTTTAGCTCAAGGCTTTTCAGTGTTTGGGGCAATGAGGAAGCTGCTAGATTGGCTGCTGCCGCACTTCTTGGCAGTTACCTTTTTTGTATATCTTTGATATGGTAAAGGCTCTTTCGGTTGAAATGGACAATGCAACATAACAGAGTACTCGTACTTGCACAGACTGATTCAGGTGTTGTATGGAAATGAACGGAAAGACAGAATGGCTGGTGTTGCGCACTTGGGTGGTGACCTCATGCATGACAAGCATTGGAACACTTAACTGATTGCTGAAGATGGGGATGGAGTGCTTATGGGAATTCCAGAGTACCGTGATATTAATTTTTAACTCACCTCAGCTCAACTGAGCTGATTCAGTAGGAGGTGAGCTAAAGGTCTCGATCACATTTAACACACAGGGAAAAAGTTAGGCCTTTAATTAGGTCACGACCATCAGTATGGGAACTTACACTCTACTTCTGAGGAGGGGGACGAAGCGAGTGACAGAATGTCCTCAATACAGTGATGTCATTTCTTGATTGATTCATTCATTCTGGTAGTCTATAAGCAGATATGAATAGAGCCTGACATTAGTAAAATGCTGATGAACTAAATACTTTGGGGTAAGACACAACATGTATTTGTGCCAACAACACGTATTTGTGTCAACAACATGTATTTGTGTCAACGACATGAATTTGTGTCAACGACATGTATTTTTGTCAACAACATGTATCTGGGCTAATCTGAACAAACTTCCCTGTTGCTCATTGTTTTCAGCGTGGACAAAAGAGCTTTGGTAGAGAAATAAAAATAAATCTGTGTTTATTATTCCCAAAAACATTTAAAGGAATTAAGTTTTAAAAAAACCTGTCCACGTCCTTAGACGCATTGGACATATAGGGCTAGACCTACGATGTATATTTTATAGACCAATCGCACTCTGGGAGGGGGGGGGATTTTATTAACATTACGCCGGCTTCATTTACTTCCCATGACTTTACCTGGTACCCATTTAAGGTTAAGTCAACCTTGAACATAATGTCGTTAAAAGAACGGCTCCATCAGGACTTGAACCTGTGACCTTTGGATCCGCAGGTGAGTGTTTAAGAACTACACCACGACATCCCTGTTCAAAGTAGGAAACATGTGTCCTGCTAAGTTCGGACTAAATTTGTCTTTACAATTGTGTAGGTGATAAACCATGGGTTGCATATGATTTATGTAACCTGTTTATCTAAAGCTACCTGTGTATACGCGTAGAGGCTAGATGTTAGAATGCTGGCCTTAAAGTCTTGGGGTTTGAACCTTTGTCACCGCAGATTTCTTCATTTTTTTTTTTTTTTTTATTTGATGTTTGCTCCCAGGTCAACCTAGCCTAAAATAGGTACTCGCAAATTTCCTTGGAATCAAATGTGGCAGGCATGAAGTTGACCACATCACCCACCAAATACAGTTCGATCTCTAAAAAATATATGGCTAGCATCAAATGCTCAGTGAGCCGTTGGCAGGAGAAAGACCATTTATTTATTTATTTATTTAATTTTAAACTTGTCTATGCTCTCTTGCTGTTTCTCAAAGTATCTGTAGATGGTATCTTTGTTTGCTCTTTAAACATTTTCTCAAAGCTAGCTGAAAATATTAGTGACAATTTGTAGCTAACATTCTGTTGCATGTAGTTTTAAAAGTTTTTAAAAAAATCTACAAATTCAGTCCATGACTGCCTTAGATACACAAATGATCCACTCAAGCGAGCACACACACAAACACTAGATCAGTAGTTATCAAATTTCCTCATGCCGCCACCCTTTAATACTGTTGCTTATGTTGTGGTGACCCCAACGATAAAATAATTTCAGATGCTTCTTCATAACTTCAGTGAATATGTGTTTTCCGATGGTCTTATGCGACCATTTTGAAAACGTGGTTCGACCTCCAAAAGGGTCACGACCCACAAGTTGAGAACCACTGCACTAGATGATTAAAGTAGAAAACACTCACTACATAAAGATAAGGTGTTACTATAAAAAAAAAAAGGGCATGATTAGCCAGAAGACACTAGATAAAAGTGGAAGGAGGAGTGTGACACTAGTTAATAAAATTTAACCAGACAACACCAGATAGATAAATTTAACCAGAAAACACAAGATAAAGGCTAGGATTCAGCAGAATTTTTGCACTGAGGTAAAGACAAGAAAACTATCCGAACAATCACCAGGTGTCTACAGGTATAAGACAAGAAGATGTCAATGTATCAGATACATCACGAGGATGAACATAAAGAGCGAATCACTAAACATCCACTGAAATAGGAAATAAATAGACTGAGGAAACTGACGTCCAAGGGAAAATATTAAGACGATCATTACTAAGCGGGGCGAGATGTGCTGTACTAAACCCCAAAGGTTATGCTAGTCTGGCACCGGATAGAAGGAAATGGCAGACTAGGCTGCAAGCTCTATGTGATGCATACCAGCAATGGGGCGATGACTACGATGATTTTCACCGAAACTCTGATGGTCAAATAAATAAAGTTGTACCAAAATACAAATGGAGACAGGAATTGAGTTGTTGGTGGATGAATGGGCCATTGGCAAGACTAATTATGACTAGCCTAAGAACAAGCAGCAGTCAAGTACCGTATTTCTGCGAGATATATTAAGGAGTAGGTAATCAGAGCAGGTGTATGGTTTTTCCGCTGATTTAATTCAACAGATTTTATGAAGCAGCTGAGTATCTTGGATATGCATTTGTACCATACTGCTTTACCTGGCCAACTTTGCCGGAAAATAAATAAATATATGTTACACTGCATTGATTAAAAATTATAATTATTATGAATAATCGTAACGTTTCATATTATAATATGCATTTATATAAAATATATCATTGTATAATCAAGAAAAACTGACATATATGCTTTGTGTTAAGTTTTGCAGATCATCTGTATGTCTGTTTACTGAAACACCAAAAATACCTTATTGCGGTATCAGTTCAAAGAGTGTATGCTTTAACCTGTTAATGGTATTTTAAGATTGTTTGGTCCTAAAGCTTTATTGAATGATGTGGTTGGTGACTTATGTATTCTATCTGTAATTCATTGTCATTGCTTTATGAATTCTTTATTTAAAAAAAAAAAAAAAAAAAACAGGACTCTTACGGGATATGTTATGTAGCATATTTATGTTGTAGCATATGATATAGACAGTGTATAAGGTAGCACATATATGATATAACAGATATGTAAAGTAACATGAAATTAGCATATATGCATGTCTTTCTTTCTTTGCGTTCCTCGGCTGCAAGTTCCGACAGAAAGTTCTGGTTGTTTTTCTACTTCTTGACTTTTGTTCTGTTACAGATTTTGAGTTCTGCTAACAAACCCAATTTTTACAGATCTTGTTTGTGTGTGTGTGTGTGTTTGCGTGTGTGCAGAACGTTGGTTCCTCACCTCTTACGCATGTGCACTTCGACTTAAAAAGAAGCACCTCTTATTAATTGCTTTTTACGGCATGCTTGTTAGGGAGCCCGTGTTATATTTTCTTCCCGCCCCCCCCCCCTCCCCTAAATGGGGCCCTGGAATTCACGCGGTAATTCAAGTCTGTGACTTCTTGACCACAGGGCAACTTGCAATAAACAGGTGCACGTATAAATGTGTGCCATTTTTAAACAACTATTCTTAGCTGTATTGGAATATAAATTAATTAGGTTATCTATTAATATTTTAACATATGGCTGTGAATCCTGGACAATCGGTAGGCAAGCCAAATAATTTCTTGAGGCCCAAGAGATGTGGTTTTACAGAAGAATGCTTAGAATACTTTGGACAGCCAAAAAGAGCAACCAAGAGGTTTTGAAAGAGGCGGGAGCCCGAAGACAACTTATCACAGACATCAGAAGGAGACAGTCATCATTTTTCGGCCATTTTATGAGAAGAGGGAAAATAGAACATGTTGTGACAACTGGAAAGATCTGTGGAAGGAGGGATAGAGGAAGACAATGAGAGAAGATGTTTGACAGTCTTGTTGCATGACATGGAGGTGTGTCGGCACACGAACTGATACGTGCTGCAGGAGATCGCAGATTATGGAGAGGCATGATCGCCCACGCCAGTCGGCAAGGCACTTGATGATGATGAATAATATTTATTTAATTTTCAACGTTATGTCATATGTGTTCCCCGCATAACAAGTAATCAGAAATGTGATTTTGCTTATTCGAGGTATATAAATATAATATGATCCTTGCTGGGTTGTTTTTTAAGAGTTATACAGCACAACATTCAAATGTAACAAATCGACTTTACACAAAACACGTGTTTCTTATGTTTTATTTGCATTCTGAATAAGAATAAAATAGAAAAACAAAAACATTTAGATGTAAACTAACAGGAAAACTAAACGTGTTGACAAAGAAAAAGCAATAAAGTGTACAGATATTCATAGAAGTAAAGATGTACACATATAGCATGACTGTACAAAAACAATACATGTGAGTGAGGGGACCAGCTAGCAAGCTGTGCACTAACGTATGTGGGAAGAGGCATGGACAAAGTCGATATCATCAACGCTGTACCGACTCGGGCTGCAGGATAATGACGAATCTTTTACACTAACACGATTGCGTGACATGAAAGTAAAGAATGGTGAAGCATCTCTATGTCGTCTTCCAGGCCGAGATAGGAAACATTATAACCAACCTGTCATGGGAAGAGTTTGTTTGTTTGTTTGTTTTAGTATCTAGAAGCCATGAGTTGTTAACCCTTAGGCTCGGTATTATGGACATCGCAACCTTTTAGCCTTGGTTCCATTGCAAATACCGTAAATCTGGGAGAAATGTGGCTTTTCTGCCTACCCCCGGGAGTGAACCCGGACCACAAGGAGTTCGTCACCCGGTCACCGCGCAATCCGGTTTAGCCAACTACGCTAGAGAGCCGGACATGGGAACAGTTAGTAGAAGTACTCTGGAGGGGATGCTGCATCGGAGGACTGAGCACGCATGGGAATGCCTAATGTGCAGTGAAGTCGATTGTGATAGCATAACATACAGAAGTGTGCATTAAAGTAAAAGCAAACATAAGTATGAAGGGTGCTATCGTTTTTTTTTTTTCACCCTAGTCCACTATTTCAGGGGATGGTAGATAGGCTGCATGCAGTCATGGGACCTAGGCAGCATGCAGTTGTGGGACCTAGGCTGCACTCTCTCGCGGGACTTAGGTATGTTGCGGTTAGGTCCAGTTTTAGATATTATGGGGTAGTTAAAAGCGTCAGAAAGCCGCAAAACCCGGTCTTACCACCCTAAAAAATATTTAACTGTCCCAGTGACGTCATCTGGGGGTGAAATGTTGCCAAAAAACCGTATGAAGAAAAGTAATTATGTACACAAAAGCTAAGCCTGTGCACAAATAACAAACCGTGTAAAAAAAAATCCAAGTCCACACAGGGTAAAGTGTATAACCATAGCGTAAACTGCAAAGCCAAAACTCAACAATGTGGATTGTGTACTGGCCGTTCATGACAGGAAACGGCTAAAAGACATAGTCATTGGGTAAACAGCCAGGATGTTGGTACTGATAGTCATGGTGACAGTTGTCATTGTGTACATAAACAGCACGTCTGCACGTGTCTAAAGATAACAAGCACGGAGTGATGGCAGTGTCGGATTTAGAAATCAGCTGAATTAGCTACAAATGAGGGCCTCTCATTCTGCAGGGACCTAAAAATATCCTTTTTTTTTTAACAGAAATGTAATTTTCTTGAAATATAGTTTAAATGCAATCTTAGTTTGGTATATTTAAATTTCCCTCCTTGCCTCCTCTTCCCCCCCCCCCCCCCCCCCCCCCTTCACCCCCACCCCCCCCTTCCAATAAAAAACACAAAATGTTATAATTTTAATAATTTGTGTGTGTGTGTGTGTGTGTGTATTATCCTAATTTTTATGTATTGTAACCTATAGCTGATTTAGGTTTAGTAAAAAAGGTAGCTTGAAATACATCAAAAAATTCGGTTTATTCATTTGTTCATTCATTCAGCTTCCAACTTGTACTAACTAAGGCCATTTCAAACTCTCATAGTACACTACGAGCTTAATATATCTCACACGTTTTGTTTGTTTGATATTATGGGTAAAATATAGATGTTAAAATGTTATTTCTCTTAGGTTTAGACGACAGATCAACATCATGGCACAGGGGTGGTAACCTATATGTGGTCCTTTCTACTTCTGACTTAAGCCTGCGTCCGAAGAATCTCAGCGCAGTGCACGAACTCCGTAGAACCGGCGAGGATCCTGAAATACTTTTGTATAGATTTTCAACTCCAAACTTTGCCCGGGCAGCGCCGTTAGGCTGCTTTTTTCGATTTCCAACTGATGGATTTTCTTTTACGTGCGCAACAGTACACACGGGCGTCTGATCTTACTGCCCATAGACCAGGGGAAATTACTAGAAGTCCACGTGAAACAAATTCTAGTCTTTACTAGGGCTTGAACCCGGGACCTCCAGGACTCGAATCCATGCCTCGAGACCACGCAGCACCTTTTTTCTCTTAAAACAAATAAGGCGACAATATATTTGCATTATCAATATAATTAAAAAGCGTATCTGCTTTACAGTTTTATGAGATTCTCATGTAATTTACAACAGTAGGAACCTCGAGGCTTTACATAGCTAGTGACCTCATTTTGTCTAACCCCGGCTCTTAGTGAGGATGTACTGTACTTAGTGAGTGTCTTTGGAACTCTAACATGGTATCTTATGTCGATGTTAATTATCGTATTTTTATGTAATACTTTATGTGTCCTGAAATTTATGTGGGGTTTTGTCAACAAATTCCAATTATGTGTTCATGGTTACTACCAAACTAAAATTCTGTCATACATCAGAGGTTCTCAAACTGGGTGCCGCGGTACCGAGGGGTGCCACGACAATAAACAAGAGTTTTTTTTTAAATCTGCTTGAGATCAGCGAAGACAGCAATTTTAAAACAGAAGTACCATAAACGAAGCTAAGAAAAGTTCGGGATGTAGATGTATTAAAAAGACAATGCTATTCGCAAGGCTGCAGTGCATTCGCAATAAACGCTTACATGAAAAACAGATACGGGACAAGACTTTCTGGGTTAAGTAACTTGAGGGTAAAATTAACTAAACTTCCTATATACATAAAGATAATAACGAAAAATGCATCGAAACAGTTTCATTCATCACGTTAAAGACAAGTAAACATTAAAAGTGCACTATTTTTTCCCCTTGTCCTAAGTATTCAAACAACTTTAAGAGTATTGTGCCGCGCAAAATTGTTTATCTGACAAGGGTGTCGCGACGAAACATGTTTGAGAACCCCTGCCATATTGTATAGTTTTATTCTTCATTACTTATGTTTTTCCTTTGTAGGAATGCTATATATATATATATATATATATATATATATATATATATATATATATATATATATATATATATATATATATATATACACACACACATACACACACATAAATTATGTATATATATCCATATATATATATATATATATATATATATATATATATATATATATATATATATATATATATTGTGTGTATATGTATGTATTTATATATGTGTATATACACACACACACACACACACATATATATATATATATATATATATATATATATATATATATATATATATATCAAACCTGCAAAAAGCTGAACAAATCCATCATTCAAGGCATTGGAGAAGCGCAAGACAAATACAGAAAATCACAACACTGGATTACAACTTGGTAACAGTGTGACGACAAAAGAAAAAGAAGAAGAAGAAGAAGATCGTTATAACCTACAGTATAAGAATAGTTATGTACATAATTGTATTTTAATACTATAAACCTACGTTACTTTCAAATAATCTGTCATCTTCTTTTGTGTATTTGGGACTGTAGTTTTTTGTTTACTTTCCGTATGCTTACGCCGAAGTAGGATCTGTCTTGCATTCGCCTCCTCTTGCTTTTAAACCGATCGATGCACTTTTAAAATATTGTTTCTGCGTCTGAGCAGCCAGTTGTCGGTTTGTGTTTGTAAACGTTTATTTTATTTATTTTTTTACAATGAGGGATAACAGAGACTGACGGTTAAAAGAGGTTTGATGTTTGAACAACTGATCAACGTCATGAAACAATTTTGCCCGGGCAGCGCCATTAGGCTGGCTACTCTTTTCGATTTCCAACTGCCAATGCATTTTTTTTACGTAGGCAACAATGCACACGGGCGTCCGATCTGACTACCTGTAAACCAGGGGGAATTACTAGAAGTCCAAGTCCACGTGAAAAAATCTCAGCCCTTACCGGGGATTGAACCCAGGACCTCTTGAACCTCATGACTCGAGACCACACAGCCCCCTAACACTCAGCAAAGGATATTACAAGAAACTGAAATACCGACTGTATAAGAACAGCAATGTTTATTGTAAAATTAAACAGCAAGCTGATTTGAGGCTTCTGGTATGTTCATGTTCTTACTACGAATTTTGGTCGGAATGTGCTCTTCATCCAACTTAAATCCTATTCAGTGTTGCCACTTTGGATGTTTTTTCACCCAGATTTAGATGTTTTTCCTTGCATTTAGATGGCGTTTTCGACGTTTAGATGGTAGATGTTATTCTAGTTGTTTTCATTTGGAGTGAATTTATCAAATCTAACCTAAGAACAGGATTAAATTTGACCTCTCAGTGCTATCTTGAGAATAAAATACGGCCTGATAAAGAGTAGGAAAAGGCTGTTCCACTTATCAGCAAACTGATTGGGTATTCAAATAAACTGGAACAGCTAAAGCATACCAGAGTCATACTGGATCTGAAGCTTTAATTTCATCATCCAAACTAAGTTTATCCTGTGGATCTTGTGAGGCAGACTTAAGTAAAGATGAGGACATGATTCTATCGGGTAAGTCATATCAACTGCTATGTAATTTGCGACTCTTTCCATTTAGATATTTTTTCTAGAGGTTTACCACGCAAATTTAGATGTTTTTGGATATTTTTGACTCCGTTTTGGATGTTTTTTGTCAAAGAAAAGTGGCAACACTGATCCTATTAACCCAGTCTTTGTTGCGGATTAGTAAAAGATGCAATGATAAACACACTAATAAATATAAGGACGAAAATTATATTTGAAAAGCGTATAAATGGTCAAACTATAGAAAATACATGAATAATAATATTATTTTAAAAAATTTAGAATTGGTAACATGATAGCTAAAGGTATGCCCCAAGACTGTCCAAAATATGCAGTACTGGGAAGATGGAATGTCGGCCTAAAGCTCCAAATGTGAGGATCTGGTTAGTTGCGTATCCTTAACAGGTCGTTACAGAACCAACCCCAACAGCCCCTGGCTATTGTGTGGTTTTTATAGGCAAATTTTGCGTCCAGTAGTTTGCCATTGCTACCTGGACGGTCGGCTTTCTTGATACCACTGTCGAAACCAACGCAAGGCGCATGGCCAACAGCTGGGATCTAACCCGGCATCCCGGCATTACGAAGCGTTCGCATCGACTTAGCCACAGAGCTGACAAATGTGAGGATACACTTGTAAAATATATCACAGTTGACATAAGTCGTAGGTAGGTGTCATGGGAAGTAAAGGCGACAGGTTTGATAATAACCCCATCACCTATTAAGTGCTGGTTGGGCTGTGAACACCTGTCAAACATCTGACGCAAGATTTTCTCTTGTGTGAAAGTGTACGAAAATGATTATAAGAAGCAATGTGAAAACGTCGACTGTTGGGGTGGTTAGAAACAAAGCATCGAACTCTTGATTACACAGTTTGAGAACCAGTGTATCTATTTACAATCCTGGCATTTTTTGAGTTTTTGGTCTCAATGACCAGGTCTTTAGAAACAAAGCGTCGAACCCTTGATTATACAGTTTGAGAACTAGTGTATCTATTTACAATCCTGGCATTTTTTGAGTTTTTGGTCTCAATGACCAGGTCTTTAGAAACAAAGCGTCGAACCCTTGATTATACAGTTTGAAAACTAGTGTATCTATTTACAATCCTGGCATTTTTTGAGTTTTTGGTCTCAATGACCAGGTCTTTAGAAACAAAGCGTCGAACCCTTGATTATACAGTTTGAGAACTAGTGTATCTATTTACAATCCTGGCATTTTTTGAGTTTTTGGTCTCAATGACCAGGTCTTTAGAAACAAAGCGTCGAACCCTTGATTATACAGTTTGAGAACTAGTGTATCTATTTACAATCCTGGCATTATTTGAGTTTTTGGTCTCAATGACCAGGTCTTTAGAAACAAAGCGTCGAACCCTTGATTACACAGTTTGAGAACCAGTGTATCTATTTACAATCCTGGCATTATTTGAGTTTTTGGTCTCAATGACCAGGTCTTTAGAAACAAAGCGTCGAACCCTTGATTATACAGTTTGAGAACTAGTGTATCTATTTACAATCCTGGCATTTTTTGAGTTTTTGGTCTCAATGACCAGGTCTTTAGAAACAAAGCGTCGAACCCTTGATTATACAGTTTGAGAACTAGTTTATCTATTTACAATCCTGGCATTTTTTGAGTTTTTGGTCTCAATGACCAGGTCTTTAGAAACAAAGCGTCGAACCCTTGATTATACAGTTTGAGAACTAGTTTATCTATTTACAATTCTGGCATTATTTGAGTTTTTGGTCTCAATGACCAGGTCTTTAGAAACAAAGCATCGAACCCTTGATTATACAGTTTGAGAACCAATGTATCTATTTACAATCCTGGCATTTTTTGAGTTTTTGGTCTGAATGACCAGGTCTTTAGAAACAAATCATCGAACCCTTGACTGTGTGGTGTGTGTGTGCGCGTGCGTGCGTGTAAAGAGAGAGAAAGAAAAAAGTGGCTGGTGGGGAGAGACTAAATGCGCAATAGTAACACTCGTACACCAAAATACTAAATCAGCTAGCAATTTAACTTTATGATAAAAATGTTCTCAAATTTGTCTTGGTATCATGTGTTTTGCAGATTACACTTTGTTTGCTGAAGGGGCCGCGAGTTTCTCCCGTTGTTATATTCCACGCTATTTTCATTAATCACATCTCAATTGCTATTATTCCCTGTAGATTCAAGACCTTTATTGAGCTGTAGGATGATTTGAAGCATAGAAAGATCCCTGATTTATTTCGTGTCTTAGATTATATTGCTTCGATCTGTCATTGCTTCGATGTGTCTGAAGTATGTATGGAAGACCGTGCGATGACATGCAGCAGAAATCTAGACGATCCTAATGTGTTTTGACGAAAATAGCTCTCTGTTAAACGATACGTGTGTTTTTGTTTTGCATTTTATCAAATATTTTGACTATATTAACGTATAATACATTTATAAAGAGCATAAAGGCATTATGTTTGTGTTGCCTAATAATTATATATCATTTCACAAATGAAATGCCAATTATATGAAAATAATACAAATAGAAAGAGATGCTACGAAAGAGAGTGAAAAAGAGTCGCTCTATATTTTGAACTTTGGTGTTTTAAATTGAAATGTATTTTATATGAAACTATTAATATGAAATAATCGTTGTTATGAATGTTGATTTTTCATGTGTATGTCTGATTTTTCAGTTTATTATGTTTGCTATCAAAGCGTTAATATGTGAAGAAATAAACATGCGATGTGTTTTATTATCTGTGTTATCTTTCTATACATGCGTTGTATCTTGTGGTGCGTGCATTTACTACAAGGCCCTGTGGTTGGGGGCGGAGTGTGATACGCCGAAGTATAGAAACAAGTACAAGTGTATTAAGATCAGCAAGTGTTGTGAGTTGTGGATGTGGAGTGTTGTGGCCTGTGGGAGTTGAGACCTGTAAGTGCTGGGTTTGGTGGAGTTAATACCTGTAAGTGCTGGGTTTGGTGGAGTTAATACCTGTAAGTGCTGGGTTTGGTGGAGTTAATACCTGTAAGTGCTGGGTTTGGTGGAGTTAATACCTGTAAGTGCTGGGTTTGGTGGAGTTAATACCTGTAAGTGCTGGGTTTGGTGGAGTTAATACCTGTAAGTGCTGGGTTTGGTGGAGTTAATACCTGTAAGTGCTGGGTTTGGTGGAGTTAATACCTGTAAGTGCTGGGTTTGGTGGAGTTACGACCTGTAAGTGCTGGGTTTGGTAGAGTTACGACCTGTAAGTGCTGGGTTTGGTGGAGTTACGACCTGTAAGTGCTGGGTTTGGTAGAGTTAATACCTGTAAGTGCTGGGTTTGGTGGAGTTACGACCTGTAAGTGCTGGGTTTGGTAGAGTTACGACCTGTAAGTACTGGGTTTAGTGGAGTTAGGACCTGTAAGTGCTGGGTTTGGTGGAGTTAAGACCTGTAAGTGCTGGGTTTGGTGGAGTTAGGACCTGTAAGTACTGGGTTTGGTAGAGTTACGACCTGCGCCTACTGAGGCCAACAAGTGTGTATGTGTGGGAGTAAAGACCAACAAGAGTTGTTGCCTGTTGGAGTTAAGACCTGTAAGTGCTGGGTTTGGTGGAGTGGAGACCTACACCTAATGAGACCAACAAGTTTGTGTGTGGGTGTAGGGTTAAAGACCGAAGAGATTTGTGGCCTGTGGGAGTTGAAACCTGTAAGTGCTGGTTTTGCAGTTGTTAAGAGTTGCAGGTATTAGGACCATTAGGTGTGTGGAGTAAAGACCAACAAATTATGGGGCTTGTATGAGTTTTGAACTGCACCAGTGGAGTTGAAACACAAGTGGAGAGTGCGTCCTACGTTACCTACTTGAAAGACAGTAAAAGGCCCTTCTCGAGTTATCTGCACATGTGGCTAAACCAGTCGACCCTTGATAGGTGATATTGTCAACATTACGCCGGCCGCCTTTACATTTGACGATTTTTTCTACAAACTATATTAGGCTGAGTCGACCAAGGAGTCGGTGTCAGTTATTACGAATCCGAATCGAGGCCGATTCGAACCCGTGACGTTCGAGTCGAAAGAGAAGCTTCTAGCTACAGAGGTGGTTTACTTGTTAAACATCTTGGAATGGTGAACAAGGCAAAAGAATCTACACATATCAATCGTTTGCAAACTGTGTCGTGTGTGGTAACGTATGCGTGTGTGTGCGCTCGCAGCTGTTTTAACTACCAATTAATGCCTTCATTATATACCACTTTTGTGGTGTAGGCGGAGGGATCTTCGAGTCTGAGGATTTACGGGATCATGGCTAGTGCTGTCGCCACGACTGTGCAGGTGAGGATTTTTTTTTTTTTTTTTTTTGGGTGCCACTGTCTGCGGCATCTTAAAGTGTTCTCATGACACTACAGAGAAAAAGATCGATTGATCCATTTGTCCAGTCCAGTCTCTACTGATGACACTGTCCAGTCCGGTCTGTACTGATCACATTGTCCAGCCTGGTCTGTACTGATCAGATTGTCCAGCCTGGTCTGTACTGATCACACTGTCCAGCCTGGTCTGTATTGATCACATTGTCCAGCCTGGTCTGTACTGATCTCATTGTCCAGTCCGGTCTGTACCGATGACACTGTCTAGTCCGGTCAGTACTGATCACATTGTCCAGTCTGGTCTGTACTGATCACATTGTCCAGCCTGGTCTGTACTGATCTCATTGTCCAGTCAGGTCTGTACTGATCACATTGTCCAGCCTGGTCTGTACTGATCACATTGTCCAATCCGGTCAGTACTGATCACATTGTCCAGCCTGGTCTTTACTGATCACATTGTCCAGCCCGATCTGTACTGAACACATTGTCCAGCCTGGTCTGTACTGATCATACTGATCACATTGTCCAGTCCAGTTAGTACTGATCACATTGTCCAGCCTGGTCTTTAATGATCACATTGTCCAGCCTGGTCTGTACTGATCACATTGTCCAACCCGATCTGTACTGATCACATTGTCCTGTCCGGTCTGTACTGATCACATTGTCCAGACCGGTCTGATCTGATAACATTGTCCAGTCCGGTCTGTACTGATCACATTATCCAGACCAGTCTGTACTGATCACATTGTTCAGTCCAGTCGGCACTGATCACATTGTCCAGCCTGGTCTTTACTGATCACATTGTCCAGTCCGGTCAGTACTGATCACATTGTCCAACCCTATCTGTACTGATTACATTGTCCAGCCTGGACAATACTGAACACATTGCCCAGCCTGGTCTGTACTGATCACATTGTCCTGTCCGGTCTGTACTGATCACATTGTACAGACCGGTCTGAACTGATAACATTGTCCAGTCCGGTCTGTACTGATCACATTGTCCAGCCTGGTCTCTACTGATCACATTGTCCAGCCTGGTCTGTACTGATCACATTGTCCAGTCCGGTCAGTACTGATCACATTGTCCAGCCTGGTCTGCACTGAGCAGCTCCCAGATACCCCGTTTAATCTCTCCGAAAAAAAAAAAAAAAAAGATATTATTAAGGCACCCATAACTTCTACACCAGCAAGGTTTAAAGGGCAACTGTTATGGGTGTAATGACACGTATAGAGAAACACGGATGGCCGTTTGTGTAAAAGACTGGAACCCCATTATCTTTACGGACAAAGAATATTACAATTTTAAACAGAGAAAGCTGATCAAAGAAAGAAAAATGACCACAGTAACAGCCTGTAGGTCCTGACAACGTAACAAAGAAAGTGATTACATTACTCAGAAATTTTTTAATGTACATCTTCATCCTTCTTCTTCTTCTTCTTCTTCTTCTTCTTCTTCTTCTTCTTCTTCTTCTTCTTCTTCTTCTTCTTCTTCTTCTTCTTCTTCTTCTTCTTCTTATTCTTCTTTTACTTCTCCTGCTGCTGCTGCTGCGCTTCTTCTTCTTCTTCTTTTTCTTCTTCTTCTTCTTCTTCTTCTTCTTCTTCTTCTTCTTCTTCTTCTTCTTCTTCTTCTTCTTCTTCTTCTTCTTCTTCTTCTTCTTCTTCTTCTTCTTCTTCTTCTTCTTCTTCTTCTTCTTCTTCTTTCTTCTTCTTGTTCCTCTTCTTCTTCTTCTCTTCATTCTTTCTTTTTTTCTTTCTTTCTTTCTTTTTTCTTTCTTCGCTTTTCTCTTCTTCTTTGTCTTTTTTTTTTGCCTACTTTCTTTCTTTATTCATTTACATTTTTTTCTTCTTCTTCTTTCCCTTCTTCTCCTTCTTCTTCTTCTTCTTCTTCTTCTTCTTCTTCTTCTTCTTCTTCTTCTTCTTTTTCTTCTTCTTCTTCTTCTTCTTCTTCTTCTTCTTCTTCTTCTTCTTCTTCTTCTTCTTCTTCTTCTTCTTCGTCTTCTTCTTCTTCTTCTTCTTCTTCTTCTTCTTCTTCTTCTTCTTCTTCTTCTTCTTCTTCTTCTTCTTCTTCTTCTTCTTCTTCTTCTTCTTCTTCTTCTTCTTCCTCTTCTTCTTCTTTGTCTTCTTCTTAATCTTCTTCTTCTTCTCTTTATTCTTTCTATCTTTCTTTCTTATTTCTTTCTTTCTTTCTTTCTTTCTTTCTTTCTTTCTTTCTTTCTTTCTTTCTTTCTTTCTTTCTTTCTTTCTTTCTTTCTTTCTTTCTTTCTTTCTTTCTTTCTTTCTTTCTTTCTTTCTTTTCCTCTTCTTCTTCTTTTTCTTTCTTTCTTTCTTTCTTTTTTTTTCTTTTTTGTCTTCTTCTTCCTCTTTTTCTTCTTCTTTTCCTTCTCCTCCTCCTCTTCATCCTCCTCCTCTTCATCCTTCTCCTCAGCGTTCACTCACTGTAAACTCTCGCAGAAATTGACTGTCGCTTCTTCGCTTCCGGACTTTGCTCTTGTTGCAAAACTTGAGGTTTGTGTGCACATCCGTTTTGCAGATCAAGTTAACGTTTACATTGTTCATTCTTCGCCTGTAAGACATTTACACTCTGACTTCATACAAACCACCTTTAATTAGAGGTCTTTCACGACATGGTTGTTAGCGAGATAGTAGGTATTTTTGTTTTTCCGCCAAAATGGATTTCCGGAACGCACACGGGCAAGAAATTAGTGTGGCATATAAACATCAGATACATTTTTAAGACCTGAAAACATCTGGTTCATCGCACATATTAATAAATTAGTATTGCATAGTAAATAATATAGAAATATCAGCTTACTGTTAGCTACATACCTCTCTACACAGATCTTTCTTGAGGTCACAACATGTTCCATTTTTCCTCTTCTCATAACATAGCTTCATAATAATATTTGCAATGTTATAATGGATAATCCGAGTGATCATACAAGACGGAATTTGAATAAAACTCCTACAAAGCTTACGAAGAGACATTGTGGCAAAGATGCTGACACAAAGAAAATATTCGTGTCGAGGCGGGAGGAGTGTTTATAGTGCCCAGAGGCTCCGGTACCGTAGAATTTGGTTTCGATGCAAGAAGCGGCAGAAGCTACTTCAGACATTCATTTACTGGTGCCTGCGCAGAATTAAAGGAATTAAATGATCTGATAGAATCACCAATATATAGCTTTGGGAGAGAACGAAGCAAGCTCCAGTGGACCAAGAGTTAAAGAAAAGACTCTGGCGTTGGATAGGACACATTGAGAAAACCGAGAACAATATGACTAGAATGTCTTTGCATTGGAATCCACTAGGGCATTGGAAAAAAGGAAGGCCAAAAAACATATGGAGAAGGGAGGTGGAGAATGAAGTTAGAAAGACAGGGAGGACACGGGGAGAGCTGCATGCAGTAGCAAAGGATAGAAAGAGGTGGCGTGAGTTGGTTGAGGGCCTATGATCCCTTCGGGGCTAGAAATGCAGACGAAGAAGGAGAAAAAGAAGCAAGCAGCGGCCCTAGGACAGCAAGAGGACATTGTTTTAGTGTCAGCGTTATCATCACACAGCAGGTCCCTTATATAAAGTTGCTGTGGTTACTGCAGGACTGAAAATCTATTCTCCTCTCTCATATTCTCCAGCTCTTAATGCCTTCATAACCCATGGATCTTCAATGTCTTTCTTCCATCTTTGAGCAGGTCTGCCACTGTCTCGTTTTCTGGAAACTGTATCCTTCATCACGATATTTGGGCCTTTAGGTCGACATATTTGACTTCTTCGGAGGTTTGTCGGAGTTATCCTTTCTAGACCAGGAGATTAGTAAATAACTAGGGTACGCCCACAGCCAGCTTCGGCGGTAAGAACAAAGAAGAGGAAGAAAAAGAAGAAGAAGAAGAAGAAGAAGAAGAAGAAGAAGAAGAAGAAGAAGAAGAAGAAGAAGAAGAAGAAGAAGAAGAAGAAGAAGAAGAAGAAGAAGAAGAAGAAGAAGACGAAGAAGAAGAAGAAGAAGAAGAAGAAGAAGAAGAAGAAGAAGAAGAAGAAGAAGAAGAAGAAGAAGAAGAAGAAGAAGAAGAAGAAGAAGAAGAAGAAGAAAGAAGAAAAAAAGAAGAAGAAGAAGAAGAAGAAGAAGAAGAAGAAGAAGAAGAAGAAAAAAAAAAAGAAGAAGAAGAAGAAGAAGAAGAAGAAGAAGAAGAAGAAGAAGAAGAAAGAAGAAGAAGAAGAAGAAGAAGAAGAAGAAGAAGAAGAAGAAGAAGAAGAAGAAGAAGAAGACGAAGAAGAAGAAGAAGAAGAAGAAGAAAAAGAAGAAGAAGAAGAAGAAGAAGAAGAAGAAGAAGAAGAAGAGGAAGAAGAAGAAGAAGAAGAAGAAGAAGAAGAAGAAGAAGAAGAAGAAGAAGAAGAAGAAGAAGAAGAAGAAGGAGGAGGAGGAGGAGGAGGAGGAGGAGGAGAAGAAGAAGAAGAGGAAGAGGAAGAGGAAGAAGAAGAAGAAGAAGAAGAAGAAGAAGAAGATTTCCTATAGTCAGTCAATTCTCAGTCATTTATTTGAAAAGTTACGTCTTAGTTCTAATCTTAAGGTTCCGCCCAGATTCACGATTTCCAACGCGCTGCCCACACTGCGGAAACTCCATAGTGACAACATCGCACAACTGAGAAAACCTCATTCTGAAAACATCCAGGGCTGTGCCTCCCATTTCCGTCAGTTGCCTGATGACTTAGAATAACATCACTCATTGAAGCCGTTCCCCAGAGGTACGGCGACCTGTGAGTCCAGTGACGAAACTTCTATTAACTTGGACAACATTCAATCAAATACCGCCAGACTTGAGGTCCTCCAGAGATTTTGATTTCCCGCCATGGCGAATATTTCCGTCAGTTCATGGTGTCGACTATTTGATTTCTACTTCTGATTAATTCTCCTTTTTCATTTTTTTTTCTCCGCCCTGAGTCCGCTTGATTTGGTCTAATCTACAGAAATTGTTATAAAGGAACTTGTATTAGGATTGGCTCTGGGTATAATCACCAAACATATCGTATTTTAAAACACTATTATTATTATTATTATTATTATTATTATTATTATTATTATTATTATTATTACTCTTTCTCGGACAAATCGGACCTTTTGAAAATATAGTTAGTCTTTCCTCTTTAACCTAGGGCAGCGAATAGGGCAAAAGTCATATCAGTCCATGTCTCGCGATTCATTGTCATCTTTTTAAGGTCTTGGATGTTTGTTAGGCCCATGGTTGAGCCTTCCCTGATGATGGTTCTACGAACAGTCTTTCTTGGGCTTTCCCGGTGTCGTTTTCATTCCGGTGTTCATATGTGGACTTGATGGGGAAATCTTGTTTTATCCATTCTGAGCGCATGGCTTATGTAGTTCCAGCGGCTCTGTTTTATAAAATTAGATACATGGTCTTGCTTGGTCACTTGTCATTTTTGCCTATTGGATCTGAAAACTGAAACATGTCCAGTGGAGATTTCATGAAATGAAATGGTGTTTTACAGAAAAAAAAGTGTAAACTACTATGGACCAAAAACAAGAAAACCACCAACATTCTTCAGGATCTGATTATCGAGAAGAATTGGCTCATAAACAACATGTTGTCCCTAAACCTAAGGTGTTTTGATCATTTTAAAGGTCGCGGGGGCCTGGACAGAACGGGGATGGAGAGAACAGTTTCTGGAAAACTATGCAGAAGCAGACCTCTGTGAACTGGAAGCGAGATACTGAAGATGCACTGGCTATAAAAGCACATAGGGCCAGACAATAGGCTATAGAAAGAGTGACTTTCAGGCGTTTCGTGCCTCCAGTTATAGACCAATTAGCCTTACCAGCTGTCTCTGCAAAAAAATGGAACGTATTGCCAAACTCAGACTTAATTGGTACATGGAAAGTGAAAACATCCTCACACCGCAGTAGGCAGTCTTTAGACAGTGCTCTCCGCAGTAGACCAGACAACTTACCTCTCTAAAAAAAATTAAAGATGCCTTCCACGAAAAGAAGAAAGTGCTTGTGGCATGGATAAATTTGAAGAAACCTTTTGACAAGGTCTGGATAGAAAGTCTCATGAAGAAACTGATAAACTACAAAGCGAATAGGGAGTCGCCGTGGGGGAGCGGCTGGACGCGCGCCGCGGATCGGAAGGTCGTGCGTTCGCTCCCTGGCGGAGCCGGACGTTTCTTCAAAAATGACCTTGGCTCCCAGGTCGACCCAGCCTTGAGTGGGTACCGGGTACAGTCCCGGGAAGTAGAGGCGGCCGGTGTGATGCTGACCAAATCACCCATCTTGTGCTGATTGGTCTAGAAAATATACGTCTAGCACTATGTGCCCAATACGCCTAAAGGCGTGGAAAAGGGTCCTTTACTTTTTACTTTTTACAAATCTAATGGGTATGTGTACAGATAGGTGAAATCATACTTGTATAACAGTGGAACCCGGCTACACATAAACGGACTCAAGAACAAGAAAGTCTAGAACTGCAATAAATATACAGTATTTTTTTTTAATCAACTACACAGTGGAGTTGGGTTACAGGGGATTTTTGGAAAAACTCCTATTTTTAGAGGGGGAAAACACCGTGGGGCCCTAATCTCTTCCACGGTGCAACTCTTGTACGAATGAGATAAATCGAGACAGTTGTCTTCTTTTCAACGGCGCACCGCCGAAATTGAACGCTTGTACGTCGGGGATTCGCTTTTGAGTAAACGCGTTCATTAATCCACAGAGCCACTCTAAAGGGTTTTTAAAAAGTCGTTTTACGATCATCATCAAACAGCATGGCCCTGTCTCCGCTACACGCCTAGAAGTCTCTCTTTCTTCAGCCAGTTCTCCAACCCTATGTGCTTTCATAGCGAATGAATCTTTAATAACATGTATCCACGTTCGCGTAGGTCAGCCTTTGCGTCGCTTTCCGAAAACAGCACCCTCCATCACTGTTCTCTCCAGACCAGCGTGGCACTTTCTGGGTCCAAAATACAACAGCTTTCGGGACAAAATGCTGTTTACGTGCTAGTTTTAATATTATAAAGGTTTATTTTTGGTAGCTCCATGCATAGGGAGTCGTCATGGTGCAGCGGCGAAACTATCCCTAGGGTCCGAAGGTTGTAGGTTTAAATCCTTATCGAAAAGGTAAACTCCTGGAAAGTAAAGGGGTCCGGCTTGATATTGACCACATCACTCACCGAGTGCCGATTGGTTTATAAAATACATGTCTAGCCCTATATGCCCAATAGTCTAATGGCTTGGAAAAGGTATCCTTTACTTTACTTTAGTTAAGTGCCTATGCTTCATTTGGGAAAAAAGAGGCAGAAAGTAAACAGAAATAATTTTTTATTTTACCAAGTCATCCTGTACGATCAACAGTTGAGATGGAAATTGTAGTCATCTGTTGATTCTATTTCCTGTGAAGTGCTAGCTCATCAACGTGTCACAAGTCACGCCAGGCTGCGGTATTCAATTATCTTGCTCTGGGAATCAAATTAAAAGATTGGATGTGTTTACGTTTCCATTTATTTTCTTGTTTTATTTAGTTATTTCGCTTGATCATTTTGACCATCATCAATATCATCATCAGCATTATCATGAGCATCATCATTACTCTTATCATCGACATTATCATGAGAATTATCATTACTGTCATCATCGGCATTATCAATACTGTTATCATCGAACATTATCATAACCATTAGCATTACTGTCATAATCGGCATTATCATGAGAACTATCATTACTGTCATCATCGCATTGTCATTACTGTTATCATCGAACATTATCATAACAATTAGCATTACTGTCATCATCGGCATTATCGTGAGAACTATCATTACTGTCATCATCGCATTGTCATTACTGTTATCATCGAACATTATCATAACAATTAGCATTACTGTCATCATCGGCATTATCGTGAGAACTATCATTACTGTCATCATAGAACATTATGTCTTTGCTATGCGCTGTGCAGGAGGTGATCGTTAGGACCTGCAAACATTTTGAGGAATAATGAATCTTCCGCCTCCTGTCCAGAAGAGTACATATAAACTAATAAATGAAAGGATAGAAAGTGCTGTTAGCTCCTCTCAGGCAGCTAACATGAAGAAAGCAGCAAAAATTGAATTAAGATTAACAAAGAAGACAGAGTCAGTTGATGATAGTCGGGATATTGATGTGTCTGTAGATGGAACCTGGATGACCCGAGGACATTCCTAAAAAATACGGGTAACTACGCTCATTGGCTGTGTCACAGGAAAGGTTACTGATACGGTGCACTCTCAAAAGTGTGCAAATCTTGTGACTACTGGAACACTAAAGACAAGGATTCAGAAGCTTATGAGTTGTTGGAACAAAAACACCAATCACAGTGTACATCTACACATAATGGTTCACCCGGACGTATGGAAGCAACAATTGCTAAAGAACTATTTTCCACGTCAGTTGAAAGATGTAAGCTGAGATACACATGTTTCATTGGATATGGTGACACAAACAGCTTCAAAACAGTTTCTGATTCAAAGATACAATGTGCGGGGCACGTGCAAAAAAGAATGGGTACCCGACTACGCAAGATCAAGAATTTTAGGGGGAAGGGAAAGAAACTGTCAGATGGGAAGAATACTGGTGGAAAGGGAAGGCTTGCAAACACACAGATTGACTATATTCAGAACTATTATGGGAATGCAATTAGAGGTAATAAGAAGGACTTGAAAGGAATGCGAGAAGCTGTACAGGCAATATATTTTCACAAACTCTCCACGGATCAAAAGTCTGTTCACAATCTCTGCAAAATTAGTTGGTGCCCATATCAAATAGCTGTTGCTACCAACACAGAAAATGATTATAAACATAACAATTCCCTGCCTGCAGCAGTTATGGAGGTCATCAAGCCAGTTTTTAGAGATCTCTCGAACCCTGACCTGTTAAGAAAATGTCTAGCTGGCTACACCCAGAACGCTAACGAATCAATCAACAACACAGTTTGGCGACATTGCCCTAAACACAAGTACCATAGATTAGTAGCTGTTAAGAATCCAGTTGGCATTGCAGTACTCATTTTCAATGATAGAGCAAAAGCCAGGGAAGCACCCCTTGTAGCAATGCAACTATTATGTGGACGTTTCACGTCAGAATTTGTCGTCTCTACTGAAACGTTAGGGCTGAAAAACTCTTAGAAGAAAGAAACAGAAGCATCATTGGAAGCGAGAAGTGCAAGAAGGAGGAAGCGACTTGGATTATAGGGGGTACAAGGTCAATCCGAAGGCTTTCCTTATTTGACAGGGAGTCACTGAGGTAATAATCTAGAATATTTTCACACAAAAATTAACGTCGTTTGTTGGTGTAAAATGTTACCTTTGTTTTCACTTATCCTGTTATAACTTTCCTCAAACATTAATAAATGCGTGCTCACATTATAACTGGCTGTAACTTATTCTATGGAAATTTCAATATCATGATTGTATTCATTTTTTTTTTTTTTGTGATTTCAAAATTGCACTTTTCTACACACAAAAAGAGGCAAATTTCAGGTAGGTTTACATAAAATCTATAAAATGTGTACTATTTTTCATAGAAAGTGCTACACTTACACCATTTTTTATGTTCCGTTTAATTTTGAAGGAATTTGACTGCACCATTTCCCTACAAACACTTCGAAAGGAACATATATATTTTGCCTATTTTTAAATTAATTTTTCACTTTATAAAATATTGTCCAAGATGTATATATTGAATTCCAAAGAAGTTTGTTTTGTATGATAGGCAGATCATTTAGTCATTATGTCTAAATTTTTGAGTCCTATCTTGAAAATTCAATTTCTTAATGACTTTTGTTCTATCGCCATTGATTCCCTGCTAGTACCCCCCCCCCCCTCCCTTTTCGCCCTCTTTAACTTGAAGAATAATTTTTTTAGACTTAAAACTAAAGTCCCTCTCAGGCTATTTAACTGGTGGTCTGAGGGTCAAATCCAACCCACAGAGGTCTAGCAAGTCCCCGGCGGATCATTGCCAAATGTAATTTAATAATGATCTTTCTAAGCCTGGGACTAGGCTTCTGGCCCTTGACGATCCCCATTTTCAACATTTTGACTGACTGATGTTTTACCTCACCAAGACATCACAATGAGTGATAAACACCCGGTGACACAAAGTGCTACCATTCAGATGAGGATCACAAGTGGAGAGGTCACAGAAACCCTGTTCAACAGTTAGGTTATATTAGGGCCTAGGCAACAACCGGGGTGGGGCTTTAAAAAAAACCACAAAATATGTCTCACATAGAAACGGAGAATTACAACATTTTGCCACTTGAGTGAAAAATTTTTAATCAACTATTGCTAGACTCGTGAGTAATATGGTAAGAGCATCAAGCCAGCGGCCTTTACTTTTCATGACATTACCCAATATCCACTTTAGGTCGGTCGGTCTTGAAGCTTCAAAGTGGATTTAAACCAAATATCTTTGGTCCGGCAGGCCAGCGTCTAACCACTACGCCACATTAAATCTTAGAGACTCATGTCAAAATCATGCAAAGAGCCGGATGTCAGCAAGAAGTGGCTGCCAGAGAGTGGACGTAGAACTTACTTTAGCCCCGTCAACGTCCGCGGAAAATAATTCAGAACTCATTTATTTAGAGATGCTGCTCGCCCACCAGGACTCGACTGGACTCGGTGAGTTCATTTGCATGAAAAACGAGGCCGTCTTCTTAAGTGCTTTTCCTGCTACGGGTCAGACTGAGCCAGATCTCCAGGGACCGTTTACCAGAGGAAGCGTGTACACTGGGGGGTAAAGAGATGTGTGCGGTTAGAAGTGGGAGAGATGAACAATTTGTTTTTATACATACATTTTTCGAGGCGGTTTGCGATTGTTGACTTACGGTTACCATGGGGATCCAGTCAAAAAAATGTGTTTCAGGAATGACATAGGAAGCACATATGCTGGATTGCTGATGACGTCATAGCCCATTGAATTTCAGTTTATCTATACATTTATGGATTTAGCATCATATGCCAGGTATATAAGTGAAACAACTAATTTCACATCACCTATGGGCTGTCAGTGCTAGACATACAGTGCTAGAAAAAAAGAAACGCAAAATTACATTCTGTGAGATGTATAAGAAAAGAGGCGGGAAAAAAGAGACAAGAGTCACCCAAAAAAAAAAAAAAGAACTAAGGACAACCGGTCACCAGTAAAGAACTAAGGACAACGGGTCACCAGTAAAGAACAAAGGACAACGGGTCACCAATAAAGAACAAAGGACAACGGGTCACAAGTAAAGAACAAAGGACAACGGGTCACCAGTAAAGAACAAAGGACAACGGGTCACCAATAAAGAACAAAGGACAACGGGTCAACAATAAAGAACAAAGGACAACGGGTCACCAATGAAGAACAAAGGACAACGGGTCAACAATAAAGAACAAAGGACAACGGGTCACCAATAAAGAACAAAGGACAACGGGTCACCAATAAAGAACAAAGGACAACGGGTCACCAATAAAGAACAAAGGACAACGGGTCACCAATAAAGAACTAAGGACAACGGGTCAACAGTAAAGAACTAAGGACAACGGGTCACCAATAAAGAACAAAGGACAACGGGTCACCAATAAAGAACAAAGGACAACGGGTCACCAAAAAAGAACAAAGGACAACGGGTCACCAAAAAAGAACAAAGGACAACGGTAGACATATTGCCAGTAAATAATTTCACAACGAATAAAATGGTTTGGTCATCTCGTCGGCATGGAACCAAATGACAATATCAAGCTAGGCAACGAGCAAAAGACATGAAACTACCTGTAACTCATCTCTGCGCCACTTTACGGCACAGTCACTAGGAGAAAGTTAGTTGAAACATCACATTTCAAGCGGGTTGCTTATCAGTCATGCTTCCCTATCCTCAACCTTAAGCCCCAAATGTAGTGAACTATCAGTAATACAGTATAGTATTGTCTTGCCACTCAATCCATACTGAGTAATGAGAGCTTTTCCCCGGGAACATCAAATTGCTTTTTGTGTAATGTGTTATCGTGATGTTTGTACTTCGATCACTTGGCTTCAGCGCAAGATGGACTCTGGTAACCTTTTATTTGTAGCGAGGCGGTGCCAAAATTGTCTGTGTAAAAGGGTGGATTAATTGCTGAAAACTGTATTTTAGATATGAAAATTGCGTTTAGTTAAA
Source organism: Candidula unifasciata (assembly GCA_905116865.2). NCBI lineage: Eukaryota > Metazoa > Mollusca > Gastropoda > Stylommatophora > Geomitridae > Candidula > Candidula unifasciata. The sequence goes on from CAJHNH020000302.1 coordinate 165,783, forward strand.
AGCGGACAGTGCTAAGTAGTAGTTATTCGGATACTAAACACAAGTGGGACAGAAAGGGATTTATGTTTCCACTTGAGGAGACAAGCGACGGTTCAATATAAGAATAACAGACTTATAAAGAAAGAAAGAAAGAAAGAAAGAAAGAAAGAAAGAAAGAAAGAAAGAAAGAAAGAAAGAAAGAAAGAAAGAAAGAAAGAAAGAAAGAAAGAAAGAAAAAGAAAGACTAAAGAAAAGAAAGAAAGAAAGAAAGAGAGAAAGAGAGAAAGAGAGTAAAAAGAAAGAAAGAAAGAGAAGAAAGAAAGAAAAGAAAGAAGAGAAAGAAAGAAAGAAAGAAAGAAAGAAAGAAAGAAAGAAAGAAAGAAAGAAAGAAAGAAAGAAAGAAAGAAAGAAAGAAAGAAAGAAAGAAAGACGACATTATTTAAAGAAGAGAGAAAGGGTGACGAAATGAAGTAGAAAGAAAAAAGTGCGGAAGAAAGAAATTCACGCAGAAAAAAAAAAAAAGAGAAAAAATGGAAAATTATGGAAAGAGGGAAATCAAGACAAAAAACGTGGGGGATTGGGGGAGGAGGGAAGGGGGGAGGGGGCTGATGAGGAGGACAACGCGACATTAAATGTGTAAATAAGACAGACAGAAAAAAAAAAGGAAAGAAGATGTCTTTTGGAAAGAATGAAGAAATTACCGTAAGGATGGAAGTAAGAATGAAGACCGGGGAGATGAGTTAGGGGTTGAGTGTTCACCGAAAACTCCTTCAAGTTGTAATTGTTGATAAAGACAACGGGAAGCATTGTGGCACAGTAATTATACGCTCCCCTGTCAGCACGTTGGTCTTACGTTTCAGTCTATAAAATAATAAGTCTAACATAATATATAGCGCCACTGAGGCAAGAAAGCGTACTTTACTTTAATTTATAGACTTGGTCGAAACAAACGGTTGTAACTGTGTGTGTCTTTCAGCTTCATAGATTATGTTGGCAGTTACATAATTGTTGATTTCAAGCTGTACAATAGACATTGCCAATGAAGACACTTTGACCTCTAGTGGTGCCTAGTTGGTCATGTATCTTAGAACACGTGTTTCCATAGAAAGGCGCACACGCCGTTTGGAAATGACAGGTTAGATTCCCGACACAAAAACGATAGCTTTCAGTTATTTATGTTGTCTTGTGTGTGTCCTTCTATCTTTCTACTTCTTTTAATGAGTGGCGGTCAAAACATTCTCTGTCAGTATATTATATATCATATTCCTCTTCAATGCATCCGCAACGTCCTGTAAAGGATACCCAACTAACTTTAACTCAGATGCCTTGTCCAGGTCGCAAGACGTTGAGCCTAAGCCAGATAGGTTGCTCGATGGATTGGAAAGAGAACAGGTCTGATGATAAGTTGTCTTGCAAGCAGATTTAAATCTCTTTAACACCCTCTGGACTGAACTGCCAACACAGTTTCATTTAAACTCCTAGTGAATTGAACTTCCCTCAGTTTTATCTCTAACCCCCTAGTTATTGCTCCTAGTACTCCACAGGGGGTATTTATTTCCATAGCTAACGCAGTCTGCTGAAAAACCATCGACCTGGCTGCTTCGATATACCAGCTAAGTGATTTTGTGTATTTGTGTAGTATTGTTTGATTTGTATGTGCTGATGAAGGCTCCATAGCCACAACGTTCACGTTTTGTTTGTATTTGTTATATTGTGAAACTTGCTAATATACTTTTCGTTCGGTTTTATGTCTTTTCTTGTGTCCTACTGGCACTGGCAATGATTCTTTTTCTTGTTCTTCTTGTTCTTCTTGTTCTTCTTCCTCTTCTTCTTCTCTTCTACCATTCACCTTATCGAGGTATTGGGAGGGGGAGATGTAAGGATCGTTTTTGCGCTTTTTTCCACTGCATTGTTCAAGCTGGTGTTTATTTCTGTTAGCTTGCTCCTGATGGTGTCGCTCAATATCTTGCGTGGTCTTCCCCTTGTTGTGTGTGACTCTCTGTGGCAGTTGGTACCTGGGTATTCTCGTAGCGATTCTTCTTCAAATATATTATTATGTTTATCTTAAACTCAACACATACAATTTAATAATGTTATTTTTGTTACTGCACACTTAGACAAGGCTTATAGGCTCATTGATATTCCTATCCCAAAGCTAGAAAAATAATAAGAGGCTGAGGCGCCACTCGTTAGCCCCAGTGGTGTTGCGGCTAGGAGATCGCCTGTGGATTCAGATGTCGTGGGCTCAGGTCCTGACAGAGACGTAATTTTTGTCAAAAATAACCTTTCCTCCCAGATCGACTCAATCTTAAATGGGTACCAGGTAACTTCATGGGAAGTAAAGGCAGCTGACGCCATGTTGACCACATGACACATCAAGTGTCGATAGGTTTATAAAAAATAGATCTAGCCCTTTATGCTTAGCCCCTACCCCCCCCCCCCCCACACACACACACCCTGAAGGCATGGAAAAGGGTCCTTTACTTTACTAATTCACCGAGACCACACTTCTTATATTTTCTTTGTGTCGGCGGCGGTCCTGATAGATGGTATTAAAAGGCACATTGGTTAAAATTACTTCATATAAAACAGGACTTGCTAAAATGCTGAATACACTGTCGGATGCTAGTCAGGTGTGGGTGTGGGATAGTTAGTAGGATGATAGGGAGTTGTTCGTGTCTGCACCTAGTTGACCTAGGCATGAACCGGAGTTTACTACGATGGACAGAGGACATTGGGTACTCAAACCCGGCTGAGCGTTTCGCATGCCAAGTCACGAGTATTGCAAGAACGCAAGACTGAACTGTAGACTGCAATGCAACTAGCTGACAGCTAGTAATCTGGAGAGTTGGGTTTCCAGGACAGGCGACGACCGTAGCGACGTTGTCATCTTTCAAGCGTTAGACTGTAATATTTGTGTTAGGAGTAGACTACAGTGACCGATGGTTTGTGTTACGATGTGTTGTAGATAGTAGCAGTAATCTTGTGGTATATCGCGTCCGACAGACAGGTTTTGTGTGTAGCTTGTTACATGGGTAGAACTGGGAGAAAATGAGACTCACTACAAGCTCGTTAGGTATTATCTTCAGTCTGATAGCTAAGGTTGGTTTGTATTGGTCACTGTGATTTTATCTGTCCTCGCTCACTTTTCTTGGCACCCGCCAGACGCCGCTCGATCATGGTGTTAAGTTCAGGGGCGGAGGTAGGAAAAGGCGTGGGTTTGGACCTAGGACTACCCATGGAAACGTTATAGGAGTGAGAGGTGATTTGTAAAGCCCTTATATCCTTTGTTTCGGATAGGGGCACCCAAGAGTTCTGAGGTTAACTGTGTTCTGTCATATTGTTCTTTGCATTAAAGATTGTTGTTTGCTCTGTAGGTGTTTGGGTTGAGTGTGTGTAGAGTAGATTTGTCTATAAGTGCCTACAAGACGAACCATGTGCCATTTCCGCAGATATAAGATCCATGACAACCCATAATTTCCCATCGTCTACGTCAAACCTGCTATGGAATTAACCTTATTCGAAATCACAGGCAAATCGCAAATATATAACCTTTCACGTTAACATTCGACAAATGGAAAAACGCCACTTATTTCCCGTGTTTTCCCACCCCTCATCCAATCAGGCCACGCAATTATTACCTAATGCTGGATAAATCTACAATTTGGGGAGAGAATCGTGTTTTTACGCCAGCACGTTAATACAGCGTTCCAACGCGGAATTGTTGCCAGGCTGCATCAAATTATAACATTCAACTGGACAGGTCATTTTTTTTTTGTCTTGTCCGCAACCAGCAGTTGACAATCTTGCGTGTGTCATCAGTTGGGAGTCCTGCTTCTGGTAATGGCGTCCTAAGTAAGATGGACGACTCTCCATGGCAACGTAGCGGGAGGAGGTAAATTCGATTGCTCGGCACGCACATCCGTGGTGACACGGGATAACGAGAAAGAATGGAGTCGGTTGGTGTTTGGTGTGAATTTATTTAAACGCCTGTTTCAGTACAACTGGTTTTTCTTTTGTGCTGTTTATTTGTGAAATAGTTCCCTGAGTGGTTGCGGTTCTTGACTTTCTTGTTCTTCTTCTTCTCTTCCACCCTTTTACCTCATCGAAGTGTCGGGGGGAGATGTAGTGTTCGTTTATGAGCTCTGCCAAGAGCACTATAAAGACTGATGTTCATTTCTGTAAGGCTGTTCTTAATGCCATCACTCCATCTTTTCCGAGGTCTTCCACTTGCTCTATACCCGTTGTAACTTTTTAGTGTGGCTCGCTGTGGTGAATAGTACCAGGGTTCTTGACTTAATTACCTTAAAACCCAGCTCCTGTCATAAGAGAGGCATTCAGGAAATAAACTTGAATTTATTTCGTACGCGATGATGGATGATGATGACGTTAAACCCCACTACGACATCACACAATAACGATAAACACGCGATGACACAATGTGCCACCATGTGGATGAGGATCACCGTGGAGAGGTCCCAGAAACTGCATTCAGCCATTAGGCATATTTATGTCCGGGCTATATTGCGGCCCCTGACAAGAGCCAGAGTAGGGCTTCAAATAACGAAAAATTTCATCCTAAAAAGGACGCATAGTACGTTGTTTAGGACAGAAAGAATTAAATCGTTTGGTGTCGAATGCGTTGACTTCTCAGTACCACATTGTTTAACTGGAGGTTTATGAAGCTTATTACATTCAGTGTTGCAACATACACAGAGCAGACAGGTTTCTTTAAAATGTTCAGATAAAATTGCAATAATAAGAGTTTTGAGGTTTGATGTTTGAACAGCGGATCAACATCATGGCACCCAGTTAATAATCCATAGGTGTACCGTTCTTCTTCTAACTCAAGTCTGAGTCCGAAGAAGCTCAGCACAGTGCACAGGCTCTGCAGCACCGGCGAGGAATTCTGAAATACTTTGGGTATATTTTTAACTCCTGATTTTGTCTGGGCAGCGCCCTTAGATTACTATTTTTCGATTTCCATCTGCCAAGGGATTGTTTTTACTTGCTCAACAATGCACACGGGCGTCCGATCTCACTACCCAGAGACCAGGGGAAATTACTAGAAGTCCACGTGAACAGAAAAGCAGAAAAAAAAAATCCTAGCCACAGGGGGCCTGAACCCGGGACCTATAGCACTCGATGCGGACTCGAGACCACGCAGCCTCCTTTCCCCCCTAAATAAGAGAGGACATTATGCAATAAATTAAAATGAAGGGTTAGAGTCATCCACACACCACGCGTTGCTTGGGATTGTAAGATTTATATAAAATTATATTGTGTACAGTAGCGAGAAATGGAATTCACAATTACACAATTCCCAGGAAAATAGATACAGAGAACGTAATTTCCTCTGTGAGTACATTAGGGTGCCTTGCTGTTCTGTTCAGTAACTACTCAAAGCTCAGTGGAATTCTTATGCTGTGGGATTAAACATTACTTAATTTCAGGAGCTGATCGGGCGGCGCAGGGAAAACGGTTGAAACACACTGGACTTATTAAAATTTAAAAAAAAAAATGGTTTATGAGACTGCACTTGAAATGTGAATTTGTAAAATGAGGAAAAGACCAACGGCGGACAAGCAAACGGATTCATATACAAACAGACATGTAGGCCGCTAAGCAGACGAGATGTAGGCATGCACGGAATTAGATGCTTTGACAAGGACCCAGACTAGCTGACAAAAACACCTACAAATGAACAGACTAGCTGACAATCAAACCTACAAACGGACAGACAAGCTGTCAATGACATCTAAATACAGTCAACAGTGACACCTACAAACAGACAAAGCTGACAATAACACCTACAAACAGTGACACCTACAAACGGACAGACTAGCTGGCAATCACACCTACAAACGGACTGACAAGTTGTCAATGACATCCACAAACAGTCAACACTGACAGTGACACCTACAAACAAACAAAGCTGACAAAAACACCTACAAACCGACAGAATAGCTGACAATGACACCTAGGAACGGACAGACAAGCTGACAATTACATCTACAAATAGGCAGACAAGCTGACAATAACACCTACAAACAGTGACACTTACAAACAGACAAAGTTGACAGTGAAACATACAGACAGACACGCTGAAAAAGACACATAAAAACAAAGACGACAGTGACGCTTTCGAACGGACAGACAAGCTAAAATAACGCCTACAAACAAACAAAGCAGACAGTGACACCTACAAATAGGCAGATAAGCTGACAATGACACTTACAAACAGGCATACAAGCTGTTCAATTACAACTACATACAGTTAAACCTGACAGTGACACAAACAGATAGATAAGCTGACAACGAGACATACAACCCGTCAAAGTTGACAGTGAGACATACAGACAGACAAGCTGAAAGGACACCTATAAACAGTCAAAGCTCACAGTGAGACATACAGACAGACAAGCTGACAAAGACACCTATAAACAGTCAAAGCTGATATTGACACAAACAGACCTATAAATAGACAGACTAGCTGACAACGTCACCTACAAACGGACAAGCCTAGAGAAGAAGCGTGTGCACATTGATTTATTTTGCTTCTCACTGTTGTGTGTTATATTGCTTTAGTATGTGCATCTTTAGTGAAGTGCTAGCATACGGACAAACCGAATGGTGCTCAGTTTCTCTCAGTACATGCCCTGTTGTGCTGATACTAGTCCAGAAGCACGGAGACTTTGAATTGGTCCCTAACACTTAATAGTTTTTAGTAGAGTAATTTTAATAAATGTAGTCGAAATGTACCGTATGCCTAACGCATCATACGTAAAAAAGTTCCCGCCTTGGTCCAAAAAGAACGCAAGATGGGCCGATTTTACATCTCTCTTGACTACCCCTAGGGCCTCTGATGCTAAACCCCCTGGAACTCAAAGAGTTAATATACCATAATTTCAGATGTCAGATATTCGGTACGGAGATCATATTTCAGAAGTTTTGATTGTATATAGAGTTTTTCATATTTTTTTTGTTTTGTTTTTTGTTTTGTTTTACTTGACAGTGCAAGATGGTCCATCAATGGAGTAAGCTAAGATTAAAGTAATTGGTTTACATAGGTATTTAATGACCTGCTATTGCAGAAAAGATATATGTAAACATATCAATGCAATGCGGATGTGTGTGTGTTCCATGGTCCCATAGGAACAGCAAAGAACAAACACTACAAGGAATGCCGTAAAGCGCGACAAGGGTAGAGCTGTATAAAACTGGTTACTTCGTCATTTAGTAAACTTGTTTTTCTTGTGGCCTTTTGCTTGTATCGTAAAGCATTTCAGAGAGGAGTTAGATGTAGTTTGCTGACTTTGATTAGTTTCGTAACTTGTGTTAAGAAGAAGAAACTTCACAAGGAAGCATGTACAGCAGGAGTCTACCTATCATCAGTAAAAGTTATCTCTCGTCGACAAATGTTTCGGCCCAAGAGCTCCTAGACATTTTTTCAGAGAGTGGGCCCACCTGATTTCATGAGGCTCAGGGTTGATTTCCATCTGCTGCACGTATTACCGGATGTTCTCGGACTGGGACAAGACGAAAATGGCGACTTTGCAAAAGCTATTGTGTGATACGAAGTCGTTGCGGTAGCATACTTAGAGCAGTCAGCTTACCTGGACGACCAAGGGGTAAGCTTACGTTGGTTTACCGGTTAAGGTTATACTGCGTTTCTTAAGTGTCTCTTTTACTCCCTCCACCCATAATTTTCTTTGTCGCACTCTTGATTTGTATCCTTCTGTTCTCATGTTGTACGCTCTAGTTGCTGGGTGATTCTGTTCAAATTTGACCAGATGAACAAATTATTTGATATTCTCGAAATATCATTTACTGGTATTGTGCTTAGTTCTTCATTGGTGACTCTTCTGGGTTTTTTCCGCCTCTTTTGTTACATATCTCAACTCACACAATATTTTTGCTTTTATGTTTTTCTGTAACTGTCCATGTTTGGCATTGATAGCACAAAGTTGGTACGAATAGAGCCCCTATCAGCTGCTTGTGTGTATATGTGTGTTTGTGTGTGTGTATGTCTGTGTGTGTGCGTGCATGTTGACCTTTTAATGCCTTAAAAGTTGCGCCATGTCGTGATTTATGTTGGTGGCCTCCCCTTAGTAAAAGTTACCTTCAAAATGCAATCAGCTATGAACCCGTTTAAAAGAGCTTCGTTTGAGCTGGTTGAGGGTCTATGCTTCACTTATAGTTGAAAGGCAGAAAAATAATAATTGTATGTATTTATCAACAGATGTGTTATGTATTTCTTTCCGTCACAACAGACTAAATCAATATCTGTTATTTCATTATTAAATTACTTTATATGCTTATGGGGTTTCACAGCGCTCTGAAATTTTATAGGAGAAAAGTGGGATACATTTTCCAGCCTCTGTATTCTATTCAGCTTCCGGGTACCCGTAATGATATTAGGAAAACGGTGTCCGGCAGCGCACACCGAAGACAATGTCGTTAAATGGACTAACTTCCCCGGGGAACCCCTCGAGATGTCCAATGAAGATTGCCAATAAACGAGAGTGGACGTTGCCCCAGTAGTGGACAAGACTAGCATTAAGTCGGCCTCTGATTTCATTTTCTGCCCACTTAGTCTGACCTCCTTCGGAGTAAGAAGGAAGCGGTTTATTGGCGAAGGGCAAGAGTGATTCAAGGCATTTGTTAATCGTGGCTACATAGATCAGTTGTCTGGAGAAAATCCTCTATGAATGCCAGAGAGAAGTTAAAAATGTAGACGAAAGACAATGTACAGTGTAAATAGATACAGACTTATTTGAAGTGTACAGAGAACCGTGAAGCTGAACAAACAATAAGACCCAGAATGGTATATATAGATTTGGGAAGTTAAAAAAAAAAAGAAGTAAAATGTAGAGATTCCTTATCACTCCCTTGGGCGTATCGGGTATATGGGAAGAGCACCCATATTTTTACAGACCATCGGCACTAGGTGGATAATGTGGTCAGCATTACGCCTGCCGTCTTTACTTCCCCAGGACAGCCACCCTGTTACCCATTTCAGGCTGGGTCGACCTGCGACGCCCCAAACCATAATAAAAATATATGCAGCCAGTAGTGGATTTCAATCGCAGTACTTTGGAATTACGAGTCAGACTGGCAACGCCTAAACCACGGACGCCGCTATAGACTTAACAAGCTTTGCTCTATTTATGTCTGCCTATCAACAAATCAACGTTTTTCTGTCTATCTAGATCGGTCTACGTAGGAACAGACTATCAAAAAACGTAATTTACGTATTTTTCAGTCATCAGCACTATCATCATCATCATGTATCTTAAGAGTCGACTAATTGGGAGCTTCCTGCTGTCAGAGTGCATCTTCCAGAGAGGCAAGGAACCAACTGTCTGCACACAAATAAGCTAGATCAGGTTCTGGAACAGAGCCCAAGTTCAAAAATAGACGAACAACTAGGAATTTCTACCATTGCTTACAGCCGGTGAAAGCAAACAATAAAATTTTCTCCTCGAGGTTTCCTTTTAACATCCTTGTTTTCTTGATCCATTTGTTTCCCATTTAAGCGACAGTTATTTTGTTGAACAGAATAGTCAAAATCCAACTGCATATTTGATTTTCTAATTGAACATTCTAAACGAAACAGTTAAAACTTACCTAAAAAATGGAACAGTTAAAAAGAAAACAAATCATATTTCTTTGCGTAACAGTAAAACAATACATTATGCAGAGTGCCAAAATATGTCCCTAAATGGCTCCACACACAAGTGAGTTAAGATCCAGTATTAAGATCAACCAAAATAGAGAGAACCCACTTCTTCGATAGTCACAGCTCACTGGGTCCGACAATGCACCATAGGATGAAGATCTGGAGGACTCGTGCATACCTAAAGATAAGCTCAGATTTGAAGCACCCTCTGCACAATGTTCTCTTTAGAAAAAAAGATCAACAGGCAAAGAAAAGAAAAAGGGGGCGGGCAAATCTTGGCTCGGTAGGACCGAGGACAATATCAAAAAGGTTTGCAGTCTAACAGACACCAGCCTCGACTAAGAACGATTACCTGTACCCCAGGTGCTCAACCGCACATTTTCCGGTGTTGTCACGCTTGATAGGATCTGTCGGGAGAAGAATCCAGTTGCTGTCAATGCAGAGGCCCAAGCGCTTACATGTGAAAATTCAGATGAGGCTAATCTACACAGATGGGTCCGTTGTACGAGGACAAAAATGTGCATAGGGATTTACTGCGTGTTTTATCGGTAGAAGAGTTCAGTATGACATTGGTGCCTTCTGTATGACTACTAGCCCCATGGCAATGGAGGTGATGGCGGTAACACGAGCTTTCATGTGGCTAGCATCGCAAGGCTATTCTCACGTTTGTGTGCTGAGTAATTGCATGAGCATGATCCTGCGGGTCGAGGCGGGCTTTGTACGCAGACAGTGGGTCGAGTCATTCCAAAACTCCACTGTACGTGGAGTTACCTTTATCTTTGTCCCAGGGCGTGCAGGTGTTGTTGGTAATAAAAGAGCCTATTAGCTGGCTCTGTCTTAGTTACAGAGGGCCGACCCATGGATCATGCCGGCATTGGTAATGCCATTAGAGAGGTAGAACAATCAGAGGATTTTGGGAGCAGCACATCCACATATGTGCTAAGAGTGCAAGAGTTGGGAGTAAAGACCCTCACAGCCAGACACGAGAAGCACACTGGACGCCCGAGAAGTCTTGTCAACTAACATAGAACTGGAACTATCAACCGCGTGACGGGGATGAACATGTTAAAGGGGGAATCTGAGCACCTATAAACATGTCCAGAGTGCCGTAAGAATAACCCAAATTATAACTCATAACTCACTGGATTAATTTCGATAGAATTACATTTTTTGACTCTGTGTACGTAATACAGACGAGTTACAACAAAATGTGTCAGGTAACAAACTGTGAAATTTAATGGTAATGATAATGTTAGTTTCGGCTTCATAGCAAACGGGTCACCCCATAGTTGCTCCGCTCCTGTGCCAACGAAAAACACACAGAATGTTCATCACCTTCCCTTGTGGGAAGATTGACAGACTGCTGTCTCAGCATACACACGCATTACAAGCCATCAGAAGTGCTAAAACAACAGTCCGACATTAGAAATGCAGCTCCTCATCGACGGTAGCAGAGGTAACCAACAAATCAGCAGTTGCACACGCAGACAATTTTAATCACATAAGAGTACCACCAATATTGCGACGACAGGCCACGCGCCATTTTCTGAATCTACAATTCAAAACACCCCGTTGGTCACAGTTGAAAAACATTCCAAATGAAATCCGCAACTCACAGGGTCGTACCATGTACTTAGCTCAGGGGCAGGGCGACGAAATTATATCCTTTCAGTCTTAAAATGGGGCAAAAATGCAAAGGCAACCGTCTGGCAGAAGCAAAACCTTTGCCACGACTCAAAACAGTAATTTTAGAGATCTGACTAGTTTGTATACATACTGTTGGTTCCTTGCCTATTGGACAGATACACTCAGACTTCGAAGGAAACCCCCAATTAGTCGACTCTTCCGACATGCTTATTGGGTAGGCAGTGGGTCTGTTCTTGTTTTTTTTTTTTTCCCTCAATGGGGGCCCGGAACCCACACAGAGAATAAACAATATTACAATTGGTGAAGTTGATCGTATCATCCCCTAACAAACAGACAACTTTTAACCAGTGTAAACTATAGTGAAAAAAACAGCAAATGCATTGGTATGGAGATGGAATAAGATCTGGGGCTAAGTGGTCTCGAAATATAGTGTCCGCCTCGATTGCTGGAGGTCCCGGGTTCAAGCCCCAATGAAGGCTGTGATTTTTTTTCCTGTGAACTTCTAGTAATTTTCCCTGGACTCTGGGTAGTAAGATCGGACGCCCGTGTGTATTGTAAAAATCCATTGGCAGTTGTAAATCGAAAGGAGTAGCCTAACGGTACTGCCCGGGCAAAATTTAGAGTTAAAAATCTACCCAAAGTATTTCACAATCCTCGCCGGTGGAAGGGAATTAGTGCACTGCGCTGGGATTCTTCAGACTCAAGCTTGAGTCAGAAGTACAGCGGAGCATTTATGAGTTACCAACCGTGTGCCATGAGGTTGATGTGTTGAATAAACATAAAACATAAACAAACATGGAATAATATCTACCGGCTAGAGGGCTCAGAAGAGGGGACAGGGAGAGGAGGCAGACAAAGAAAGACTTGAATACAGATCATTGCTGACTAAAGGTTAGGTACACATCCTTTACAGGACGTTGCAGAACCAGCCTTAGCAGCCCCTGGCTGTTGTGTGGTTTCTCTAGGCAAATTTACGTCCAGTAGTTTGACATTGCCCTTGAACGGTCGGCCCCCTGATACCACTGTCGAAACCAACGCAAGGCGCATAGCCTGCAGCTGGGATCGAACCCGGTACCCCGGCATTACGAAGCGTTCGCATCAACTTAGCCACAGAGCCGAATTGCTGACTAAGCTGGCCTCAAACATCTGAGTTGATCTGGGCAAAGATTCGACATCACAGCGTTCAGGACAAGCCCATATTTGTTCCGTCTTCCTCCTCAACAGAGAGCCAAGAGTTTCCAAACTAATGCTGCCTATTTTCATATGGTTAACTACTCGTCTTGCCTTCCCATTGAGTGGCGCCCAGAGCCTACAGCCACTTCCAGCTGAATCATTCTCTTCAGGTAAGCCTTAAACACGTCAGCATCAAGTACATCGCATCAGATCGACAGGGGTTGATGGAGCTGATCAGACAATTAACAGCAACTGTTGAACCTACGACAGGCTGTGTTATGGTACCTTGGTGATGATGATGGTGATGATGATGATGATGATGATGATGACGATGATGATGATGATGATGACGATGATGATGATGATGTTGATGATGATGATGGCTGAGAAACAACAGACGCAAACACACAGACATGCCTGGCAAATATTCTCATGTAGCTTGAACATAAATCACAGATCATGTAAATAATAAATCGCGCTATAAATAATAAACGAGGATAGTCTTACAAAAGTTAGGATCTATAATAACAGCCTAGAAACGCAATAATACATATGTTGAAACACACCTTACAAACAATAAGGAGCTTATAACAAAATAAGGTCTTTGTCAGCTTTACAATCGCAGATTTTAATACATAATATTTGAAGTTAATCTTCTTCTTCTTTTTCTTCTTCCTCCCGTCATATTCCTCCTCCTCGTCCTCCCCACCATCATTTAGATTGTTATCTTCGTCAAAGGGTGCATTTGCACTGTGCCTGTTTACTGCATTTGCCTGAATATTTGCGTCTCTTGGACGACACAGACGACTTCCACTAGCAATTGTCCTCAACGTTTGCCCTCGAGGTAGAACTGATCTCATTTCCAGTGTCGACCAAACGATAATCTATGTGGCTAGCAGTACTTCGAAGTCACAGTAACATAGCTACTAGATCCATAATGATTCGAATCGGCTTCGTGTTAAATTTTCTATATATAAATTCATGTTAGTCCCAAGTCCACCCTTACTGATGGCAGCACAGTATACGAATAGGCCACAAACCCCTTTAGACAGGAAGGTTTTTCTCATAGATTTACTGTCAGCCATACGGGCTCGACAGTGGTATCAAAAAAGCCGACCGTCCAGAAAGCAATGGCAAACTACTGGACGTAACTTTGCCTAGAAAAACCACACAACAGCCAGGAGCTGTTAGGGTTGGTTCTGCAACGTCCTGTAAAGGATACGCAACTAACCTATGCAGTCTCTAGGAGCCAAAAATTACTGACAACAGACTACGGAGTCAACTAAAGGAGCTTGTCGAGTTGTCAAAATAGTCAAAAATCCACCTACAGGTGATCTCATCCCATTGTAGCATCAAAGAGAATAACAGCGATGACGGTTTTCCCACAGAAAAACAGCAGCAAACCCTAAATCTATCAGCTAGTATCTGTTTTTTTTTTTTTCAAAAGTCAAAACCTTTATTAAGATAAAATCAGAAACAGACTGACAAACAAACACAGGTTATAACCATGAAAACAGATTTTTTTCGGTGATCTAAACAGATCAGACCAAGTCACAATTGTTCGTTTATACATTGAACACTGCAGACTCAACAAACAATCTTATAAAGGTGGGACATATAACCAGATTGTGACCAGTACCATTAGTATTGGAATTCTACACTGGCTGCTGAAGATGAGAACGGAGCACGCATGATAATGCCCCGAGTGCTGTGATGACAATTCTTGACTCAAGTCAACTCAACTCATATAAAGTATTTATAAGCCAAAGAGCTGTCTGTCAGTGTTCTGGTGCTGAACAGACTCCAAAATATGTCTTGCAAGACTGTCCTCTCCTGAAGGAGCTGCGAAACACATGTGGTCACGCCTCAGACTTGTGGAAACCTAGGAGATCGTGAGACGACATCCTAGTTTGTGGCCCACAGTGGATTAAACGCATGATCAAAGATCGCTGAAGAAGAAATAAGTACCAAGTAATGTCGGGGTATCAATTTTTCTATACCATTATGATTTTAGTTTTATACACCCGATTCGTGGCTGGTGAAAAAAAAAAAAAAGTCCCTGTACTGGCTTACTTGTGAAGATCAAACCTATTCTTGAATTTAAAGAGAAGGAAAATAATGTCTACAGACAACTTCGGCTGTCACCCAAAAATTGTAGTAAGTGATACAAAAACTACAGATGTCACAACTTTGAATGTCTAGGTTCTATAATAAATACCAATGGAGACTGTCTGACAGAAATCAAAAGGAGGATGGCCATAGCAATTCAAAGATTAAACAGCATTACAAGTCCAGCGTTGAGCACCAGCAAGGAAATCAAATTTAAAATTTTGAGAGCATGCATAATCCCTTTAGCAACATACGGACGTTAGTCGTGGACTAACTTCCAGTCCTTAAGAAAGAAAATAAGGGCTTGTAAGCTGAAATGCTCTAGAAAGATTCTCAGAACACCAAGGACAAAGAAGAGAAGAAAAACAGACACTTTCTGAACATCAAGGAAGATTGGCTAATTAACAGTATTTTGTCTCGGAAGCTGAAATATTTTGGTCATATAAAGCGCCATGGTGGATTGGAAAAAGATAATAGCAGAAGGTATGGAATCAGAAAGAAGGGGTGGGTCCGACCAACACGAAGATGGGCACAGGATAAAATGGACTCACTGGGTATGAAAGTACATGAGGCGGGATGCTGGCGAGAGACCGAGTTTCTTTCAGGCAGACCGTGATGAGAGCGACGTTCTGCAAAGGATCTGCTAATTCAGCTGTTCTCAACCTTCTGGTCGTGACCCTTTTTGGGGTCGAACGACCCTTTCACAGAGGTCGCCTAAGACCATCAGAAAACACATATTCATTGAAGTTAAACGAGAAAATAATTGTTTAGGGGTCACCACAACCTGAGGGAACTATATCAAAGGGTCGCGGCATTCGGAAGGTTGAGAGCCATTGTGCTAGATGATGATGATGATGATGATAATGACTTACTTACTAATTTTACCGCAGAGCTTGTGGCTGATAACCCCCCCCCCCCACCCCACCCCCACCCCGCCCAATCCGAAATCTCCCTTCCCAGTTCCCTTATCTTGAGAAAGATGTAATGAAAAAAAATTAACAAAACACTGTGTTACAGTGACATTTGGAACATAATTTCCCTTTTAGGTAAAAAAAAAAAACAAGTGATATTGACAATGCATTATGAACAATGAAGATAATAGAATTGTGTGGATTCTTTGTAAACAACAAAAATAAACAATCGTTTCGGTGTTACAGAATATTGTTTGTTTTCTCTGTTGGAGACAGGTTGACCTCAGAGGCCAGCTCTCCTGTTTCGATTTTGCGGTATTATAATTTTTTTTTATTTTATTAATTTTTGAAGTTTCCGTTTTCTGTCAAAGCAATTCCTTGTGTTTATTTAAACTTTTAAAAATCATTGTTGTATTTCCGTCCCAAATAATGTTCCGTGCACACTCGACATTGTTCAAGTGCACTAGTCGACCAGTTTTGTATATTTTTTTCATCTCAAGTTTAGTCAGGCAAACTAAATGCACCCAGTAATACAAGTCAGCGACAATGTGCTGCTTATTTGGACCCTGTGTGTCCATAGCAAGCTATGGGAAACCATGAAGGACCTGCGAGTTTATAGAGGCAACCCACCTGATTGTCTGACCTGAGCGTACGAAACCGAACGCAAAGAAGAAGAAGGTGGACCTCGTGGATGCATTATAGCCAGGCTTTTCTTGGCATTAATATTGCTTCAGTCAGGCATTGGCTATCAAATTCTGAGGCTGAAAGAGTTGGGTCCCGCAACGAAATCTTATACCGTTCTTGGGGTGGGGGGGGGGGGGGGGGGGGGCATTGTAAGGAGTATCTGGGTCGACCTGGGAGGCAGATGTATAGAATGATTTGTTTCAATTTGATTCAAGAACCGACATCACAGCGCTCAGGGCATTCCTATAAGCTCTCCGTCCCCATCTTCAGCAGCCAGCGAAGAGTTCCGATACTAATGGTGCCAGTAGAAATATGACTAAACGTCGTCTTGCCTTTCCTCTGAGCCTCGAGCATTTGCCAGAACCTCTCTTCACTCCCCCTGCATCTATCTCACCAGACTGTGGTGATCCGTCTGCTCCTCCGAACTGTACACGCTCTCACACAAGGCACTAACCACGTCTGCCTTATCATGCATCAGTATTCCACTAAGATGTGCAGAGCCAGCCAGCCTGTCCGCCTGTTCATTTCCCAACACACCGACGTCCCCAGTGCAAAAATCCAGACAATACTCCTCACCTGTGTCCTCCGCAGCGAAGCATACCACTCTGCGCGAAGCATGCCTGTCCTGATCTCCCTCAGCATGCTTTCTGAGTCAGTTACAATCACGGTGTGTGTGTGTGTGTGTGTGTGTGTGTGTGTGTGTGTGTGTGTGTGTGTGTCGTGTTCTCTAGCCAGCGGAAAGCTGCAGTGACTGCCTCCACCTCCATTCTTAAGCTGGATGTTGTAGTATCATGTGCTAGGCTCTCCTGCACCAAACGTCGACCATTAACTTTTGCTAACAAAAAATTTGAAAAAGCAGTTCTTTTGCCTCTTGACAATGAACCGTCTGTGTAAATGATCAAATCCTCTGAGCGAGCATTATCTTAAATTAATTTGCTGAATTTCCATTTCATTGGCACCTACAGGCCAGTCTCTGCATTCCCGGCTCAGTGTGATTATGACCCTACATAGGCTTGACTGTTTAGGTGGCACTTTGGCCCACTCCTCTCCTCGCCTTATGTTCTCAAGGATGCAAACCTGACTGATTGTGTCTTCTACATGAGCCATCCATGACTTCCCTCATATCTAATCTAATTGTTATAGGGGGAGGGGTGGGGTTTGTATTCTGACATAAAGTTGAGAATAAAGTACATATTAATATGTAAATTCATCCATTTCAACTCTACAACAAGATAACAAGATATAATTTTTTTTTACATTGGCACCAATTTGTTAAAACACACTAAAGTACGGTTCCACAGATTTTTCATCACCAGCATCATTAGATGTGTTATTATGTGCCACATCGGATTCGCAATATATTCGCCGGTTCCCTTCGTCTTGAGCGATCCTTTCGATTTTGTAGATTGGATTCAGTGCAGTACTTTTGGCTCTTCCCATTTCCATGGCTTCTCTGGAAAGTTCTGGTTGCCTCAGTCCATTTGTTTTCCTATTCAGTACTTGTTTAATGATTCTCTGCTGGCTTCTTCTTAGGGTGCCTAATTTAGTGCAATATATTGCACAGCACTCGGGTATCTTTGCAAGTCACAGTTCATTAAAATTAGTTGCAAGTTAAAATATTTACAGTAGAACCTCGCTTAACGAGCGACGTTTCTCATAACGAGTGGCTAGGAGAGGGGAAGTCACGGATTGTGCTCATGTTACATAAGTCTGTGTTTAGCACTCGTTCCAGTAGCATCGTAGTGTCGGTTATAATCACACATTTTCTCAAACTTGTGTTTTATTGTGATAAATATATATACATGAATCCTCCAGGCCTACAAGATGACCTGCCTGAAGAATTTAAGCTCATCAGGATCCAGTTTCTGCCTCCCAACACCACTCCGTTACTCCACCCATGGACCAGCAAGCTATTTCTAACTTTAAGAAGCCCTACACTAAATCACTCTTCGAGTACTGTTTTCAGGTGACTGAAAGGACCAACCTCACTTCGAAGAGTTTTTGAAAAATCACTTCCACATCGTTGCCTGCCTCAAGATGATCGACAAGGCGGGAGAAGGGGGTTACCAAGAAAGCTCTAACTTCTTCTTGGAAGAAGCTTTGGCAGAAGAGGGTTGTCGATTTGTGACTTTGAGGGGTTCGAGACAGTCCCCTTGGAACCTGTAGTCAACGAGATTGTGTCTTTGGCAACTATCATGGGATTGTAGGATAACAGTGATATCGATAACTTGTGGAAGAGCACAGTCAAGAGCTGACCACCGAAGAGCTTATTGAGTTGCACTGTGTTTCACAGCAAGAGGTTTTGGAGGAAAGTGTGTCAGAGGAGGAGGAGGAAGAAACCGAAAAGCAACAATCTTCTGGCGAAATAAGAGAAATGCTGAAAGCATGGCAAACTGTTGCATCTTACATTGAGAAGCATCACCCTAATAAGGAAGTGGCTGTGCGCGCTGCAAATTTATTTAATAATAATGCTGTGACGCATTTTCGCCAAATTTTGAAGCGTCGGCAAAATCAAATGTCACTGGACATATTTCTAGTAAAAAAAATTAGGGTATGTATCATAATTATTTTGACTTTTTTTTCTGTAAATCGAATTCGCATTCCAGGTGGACTCGTTCCGCGTTTGAAGAAAAGATGAAGATGATTCATTCTCCTTAACAATATGTATTTAATTTTCTTTGAATAAACGTTATACATAGCATTTTGTGAGTATTTATTCGACATGGAACGCATTATCGTATTTTACATCTTCTTCTTCTTCTTTCAGTGGCTTGAAATAAGTTGTCTATATCAGCAGTTTTGTCTCTTGTATAAATTTCACTGTCGTTGTTAGTTCATTCAGTGGTCCATAGAGTTTACGTTCCACTGTTGTTCTTTCTGGCCAAAAGGTTTGCCTTAATGTGTCAAATTCAGTGCAGTCCTGGATTATATGTTCTGCTGTCTGGGGCACCTTTTCACAGGTGCACATGGCTGATACGCCTATCTTGAATTTTGTGTACATGTGGTTACGTAATCGGTTGTGCCCTGTTCTGAGGCGGAAGATAATGACTTGTTCTGGTCTGTCCATAATAAAATAGTCGTCTTGTGCTGGGGCTGGTGGTTTCCTGATCGATTTAATGATTCTTTTCTTTTGGTGGTATGTGACTGGTACATCCGGCTGCACTTGTGTCTCACCTTTCCCTGCCGGTTGATCAGCTTTCTCATTTCCAGGCACTCCACAATGTGACGGTATTCACTGCATTACGACTCTTCGCTGAAGGCTGAGTTGCGTCGGCAGTGTTTGCAATTCTGGTAGTTTCCTAGACTGAAGTGCTTCAAGTACGGATTTAGCATCTATCAGCATTACCACATACTGTGAGCGAAGATCGGTATTTAGCAGTTTCTCTGTTGCTATCTTGATAGCCTTGGTTTCTGCATCATAGTTATGGCAGTACTTTCCGGTTGGTACGCTGGACTTATCCCCAGTACCATCTAGGAATTCGATGTACACTCCAGCACCACCATTTCTAACTGAAATTTGTGCGGACCCATCTGTATAGACTCTGACCCATTGTTCTTGTGGGTATTCTTCATCAATATAACTGAGGGTGGCCATTGTGCGTTGTACACTCTCTTGCTCTTTCTTGTCAAATATCCCTTTCACATTTGTCTGGATTTGTACTGTTAGTTTACATTTTTCTCTCCATGGGGTTTGTTCCGGAATACTTTTAAGTGGGCAGCCAATTTCTGGAAGGTCAGGAGTTTGTCTACATATTCTTTTTGCTTGGTGTATAAAGCCGCTTCTTTTTAACCGTCCCAAGGCAAGATTTTGAAATCTATTTTTCATCGGGTGATCTGGCATACTGAGAAACTTTTCAGCTTGTATTTGCAACTTTGTATCTCTGCGTTCTCTCAGTGCCTGTGTTTTCCGAGCTTTCTCCATTTCTAATATTGGGGTTGATTGCATCCCTCCTGTGATAACTTTAAGCGCTTGATTTTGCACTTTGTCCAACTCCTTTAATGTGGTACTAGATGCTGAACACCATGCAGTTGACCCATATTCCAAGTGTGGTTGTATGCTCTGCTTGTATACTTTATTGAGTATTTTCCTATCGGCTCTCCGTGTGGTTCCGCTTAGTTTTCTTGTATTTTACATTAATTTATGTGAGAAAAATTGTTTCGCATCACGGGTGTTTCGCTTAAAGAGTATGATTCTGGAACGAATTATGCTTGTTAAGCGAGGTTCCCCAGTAGTTTTAATTTCAAATCAGTAATGTCGTATTGATTTAATACGTAAATAACTAAAACAAAACAAAAACAAAACATAAACTGAAAACATTTTTTAACTGGTGCCTGCCCCAAAACAGAGAGAATTAGATGAGAGGACAGTGTGTGGAGCTAAACCAACGTTAGAGAATCTAGAAGTCACGGACAGATGCTGGCATTGGATAGGAACATATAAAGAAAATCTGATGACAATATAACAAGAATATCCTTGCATTGAAATACACAGTACAATGGAATGGAGGCAGTGAAGGAAGAAAACAACAGAAGCGAGAAGGAAATGTAATAGTGATGTTCAAAAGGGTAAGAAGGTCATTGCGTGCGGGATGTCGTAGTTTGGGTTGTTTGGGGAAACTGTTAAACAGCGCAACCCATTCATATTTGATTTGACTAAAGGTTACTTCGTTCATCATCATCATCAAATACCTTGCCAGCGGCGTAGGCGTTTATGCATCTCCACAGACCTTAGTCCTTGGTGTTCTGGATCAATTCCACTGATGATATTCTTCCATGCCACTGTCTTAAGCCGCCCCCCCCCCCCCATCATCATTTCTCTTGGTCTGCCTCTGGCTATACTACCTGTGATTCTTGCCACTCGTCTCGATATTCTCCAGTGCTCCTTTTCTCATCACTGACCAAGGAGCTTTGTTTGTCTCCTACTCATTGTTGTATGTAATGTATTCTTCGTTACCATAGGATAGTCCAGTATTACTGAGTTATATATTAAACTGATTTCTGGAATTTGTGCCTGTAATCCAGTATATTTGAGTTTTATGTTGAACTGGTTTCTGGGATTTGTGCCTGTAGTTCAGTATGAAAATGTCTAAGAGCTCGTGGACCGAAACATTTGTCGACGAGAGGTTACTTCTTCTGATGATTGGTAGACTCCTGCTGTACATGCTCCCCTATGTAGTTTTTTCTTACTTAACTGAGTTATATGTTGAACTGGTTTATGGGATTTGTGCCTGTAGTCCAGTATAAATGAGTTATATGTTGAACTGGTTTCTGGGATTTGTGCCTGTAGCCCAGTATAACTGAGTTATATGTTGAACTGGTTTATGGGATTTGTGCCTGTAGTCCAGTATAACTGAGTTATATGTTGAACTGGTTTATGGGATTTGTGCCTGTAGTCCAGTATAACTGAGTTATATGTTGAACTGGTTTATGGGATTTGTGCCTGTAGTCCAGTATAACTGAGTTATATGTTGAACTGGTTTATGGGATTTGTGCCTGTAGTCCAGTATAACTGAGTTATGTGTTGAACTGGTTTATGGGATTTGTGCCTGTAGTCCAGTATAACTGAGTTATATGTTGAACTGGTTTATGGGATTTGTGCCTGTAGTCCAGTATAACTGAGTTATATGTTGAACTGGTTTATGGGATTTGTGCCTGTAGTCCAGTATAACTGAGTTATATGTTGAACTGGTTTCTGGGATTCGTGCCTGTTTGATTCTGATCCTCGATATGTTAATCCTACAAAATGCAGTCTAGGAGAGGATAGGTTTAAAAACTAGAAACAGGACTGGTCGAGGGTCTATGCTTTTTTGAGAGATAAGAAACAAAAGACGACTTGGTAGGGTCCCATCCTCACAAAAATGGGTGCATCTTGTACTGGACCTTTGTAGAATATTTAGATAGCATTTTATAACACTCATTTACTTTCAACATACGTTATATTCTTTAGCTTTTAGTTTCCCTTCCTCCAACCAAACCCCCCCCCCCCCCCACCCACCCCCCCACCCCCCCCAAAAAAAACTTAAAGGCAGGATAGTTTAAAAAAAATTAAAGCAATAGAAATGGAAGAATAAGATCAAGGAATAAACAGCCTGAACGAGACAGAAGGTGCAAAAGAACCCCCCCCCCCCACACACACACACACACAAGGGCGGGGGGGGGGGTAGATTTGAATAGACATTGCGGACGTTTTCACTGTGAAAACGGTACCAAATTGCATAAGTTAAATATATATATATTTGAGCATTCAGTTATACAACATGCAGTATCTATTCTGATTCACTTCCCGAATGCCTTACTGGTTTAGCATTGTTTGTGTTAAATGGTCTTAAAATGACATGAGCTCACAAAAGCCCATCCTCCCATGCGAATATCTGTTTTCTTTTAACATCAAAATGTATTTTCCATGTTGTTCAATAAAGTTAATGGTTTACAAAAAAAAAATGATCGACATTTAGTAATACAATTAATTAAAAACCTAACAGTATTATTTTTTAATTCATTTTTTTTATTTTTTTTATTTTCCGTTTCTTCAAAAGTATACTCATAAAAGGTTCTTTCTACCATGCTAAAGCCTTTCATAAAAATCTGGAAACCAAACACAATCAGCCTTCAAATAGCTTCTCACCAGAAAGTTCCCTGAAAGGTTCCTGACCTAATGAGGGTTTCTCAACGGCTGAGAATAAACGAAAACAAGATGTTTCGTGACTTCAGAAGCTTCGGCTTCATACTTTGATTACGTGAACGGAAATTCTGCCTGACGCTTGGCGTCCGAGTAATGAAGTCGCGGGTTTTCGGCAATGCCATAGAACATTATCAAGTATTTGACTGTAGGCTTTTCTGGGATTTCGGCTAATGGCTGGTGTTGAGTGCTAGCCACGTGTGACATTGTGGTCAGCCAGTGTTGTTGTGTTTTGCGTGCGCTTGTTTATCTTTCTTGCCTCCAGTGTGGCTTAATGTTATTAACTGCATCGCCAGCTAGCTAGGAAACCCTTGAAGCAACTGAAATAATATAATAAATGTATTTGTAATATTTTTTTTACCAATTTTAACCAATTTTATTTTGATTCAAAATGTGTTTGTTTTTCCTCTGTCCGGGAAGTAAGAGTAAACCTGGTACCAGAAAACCGCCTAAAATCTGCTAGATGTGTAGAGGTTTGAAAACATGAGGTGATGAAGAGTCGTGGTCATAAAGTCAGATCATTCGCGTGTGTGTATGAGTGTGTGTATGTTTATATGTGTGTGTGTTGTCTACACCGCGTTCTGTTGGTAATCAGTCTGTCTTTCTGCCTCTTTTCCTGTCAGTCTGTTCAGACACACCTGTTCCTCCTAGCAGAAATGCCAAATTAAACAAACTCCTCTGTCTTCGCTTCGATCTGCCGTGTTGTCCGGACACACCTCAGGTGCCCCCCCCCCCCCACACTTTTATTTTCCGGTGTGTCTACAGAATGTAGTTTGTCTTCTACAGGCGTGGGCAAAAATAAGTGCCTAGCCGACACTGCTTCTCCAACAGTACAAGTGAGTCCGAGTGACATAGGCGCCGAAACCTAGGGGCTCATGGCCCCTTTAGGGCCCCCACAATATTTATGGGGGGGGAAAGAGCTGCACCCCGCATCATTTTGTAAAGGGAAGAGAGGCGGGGGGGGGGGGGGTTAAACAGCTCTTTTATCAATGTGTAAACATTATATTTACAAGTGTTAAACATTTCATGTTAGTTCAAGCTTATCATAAGAAGGTGACAAAGTTTTTTGGTCATGTGATGAGAAAAAGAGCACTGGAAACATGTCGTGATGACTGGAAAGATCACTGGTAGAAGAGGCAGAGGCAGACCAAGAGAAACGATGGTGGATGGCTCAAAACAGTGGCATTGAGGAATATCATCAGTGGAACTGATCAACAACACCAGAGACCAGAATCTGTGGAGAGACATAAACGCCTCCGCCACCTGTCAATGCAATAGGTGATGATGACATCGTTGTGCTTGAGTCTCCGGGTTCCATCGCCTCTGTTTTAGACCACTTTTTCGGCTCTAGGAGCAGCCCTGGTGTAGTGGCTAGATTCTCGCTTGCGGATCAGAAGGTCGTGGATTCGGGTCCTGACAGACCCTTTTTTTTCAAAAATGACCTAGGCTTCCAGGTCAACCCAGCCTTAAATGGGTACCAGGTACAGTCTTGGGAAGTAAAGGCGGCCGGCATGATGCTGACTACGTCACCCACCGAGTGCTGATTGGTCTATAAAATATAGGTCTAGTCCTATATGTCCAATACACCCGAAGGCGGGCAAAAGGGTCCTTTTACTACTTTATTTCCAGCTGTCCAGAGAATAGAGACAGTGCTTCTATAAAACCACTTGTCTGGGTCCACAGGAGATAGGTTTTCTAACTAGTTGTAAAGAAATTCAGAAATCAGAACTATCTGCTAAATCAAATTCTGTGGCGTATGCAACAGTTCATTTTCTAACCTCCATTAACATGCAATTATTGCATAATAAGTTCTTTATTTTAAAAGACATCTGAGCCTTTCATAAATATTTTCATTAGCCACTGCGACTGTCCAGCAACCATTAAAAACTGTACTTTAACATTACATGCCTGGAGCTTAAGGGAAATTTTGGCTTTACAAGTTGTCCTGGCCTTGTAGCCATTTGTTACATCTCGTTCTACAAGTACAACTAGCCTCCAACTATAGGCATTTATTACAAAAGATTGTCACAATTTTATCAAATACAGTCGTTGATCTATTCTGCTGTGCACTTCCGTGATAAAGCTTTCATCCGATGTAATAATCCATTTGTCCAGAACTTCTGTGCATGTAATCAGCCACGAACTTGACATAAACATTTCCATCACCCTACCTGAGGGAGGTTTCGACCCCAGATCTCCTGCATGATAAAGTAGAACTTTAATCACACTACCAGACGTTCCTCACACAGGGTACCCATGTTGCGAGGTCATATGTAGGGAGTGTATCTCCTCCTACCCAAGAGTCTACAGGTGACTGATTATGCCTACAAACTGTGATGAAGTAGGTGTCTAGGGGGCGAATACTGACTGACCGACTTTTTACCCCACCAGGACACCACACAAGCGACAAACACCCGATGACACAAAGTGCCACCATGCGGATGAGGATCGCCGTGGAGAGGTCCCAGAAACCGCGTTCAGACAATTGGCCATATTTATGGCCTGCCTATATTGCGGCCCCCGGCAAAAAACCAGGGTGGGGCTTCAAATAACAACAAATTTCGTAATAAAAAGGGCGAAACACCTATTGCTAGGTCGTGTAATATAGGGGGCGAATAACGAACGCGTTACTTATATATGCAACAGCTGCCTCTCCCCCCCCCCCCCCCCCAACCAAGTAAACCTCCTGGTGACTAAAGAATTCTCTCCCTGGAAGTACTGGGTTAACACGGTTCTCGTAGTCATTTCATAATATGAACACCGACAACAGTCTGCAGCCAACCACATCAACAAAACGGGAAGAGTGATTTCCTTATTCGTGCATCAGTCTATTTATTGGGACGCAACACTGTATGACAATGAACATGAACTGGTGATACAGGGCGACTGTCCATCTAAAGCTCCCCCTATACACTAGGGTATGCTTCCAAGGCGGTGTCACATGAAAGGTAACACCTAGGCTTGACCCGATGTAAGTCCCCTCGGTCGACGGGCCCGCTCCTGGGAGTCACCGGTAGGTAGTTCAAAACTCATAAAAGGTATTGCCGATATCTCGAGCTAATGTCTTGTTTCACTAGTGATCCTAGGCTTACCTGCGTCGTCACCCAAGACAGGTTCTGCTCTTCCTGCGACTGCACTCTTGATGTCTTCTAGCAGTCTCTAGCGGCTGCGTCAACAACACTCTCGACTGTCCTCTAGCAGTCTCTAGCGGCTGCGTCAACAACACTCTCGACTGTCCTCTAGCAGTCTCTAGCGGTCGCGTCCACAACACTCTCGACTGTCCTCTATCATTCTCTAGCGGGTGCGTCAACAACACTCTCGACTGTCCTCTAGCAGTCTCTAGCGGGTGCATCAACAACACTCTCGACTGTCCTCTAGCAGTCTCTAGCGAGTGCGTCAACAACACTCTCGACTGTCCTCTAGCAGTCTCTAGCGGGTGCGTCAACAACACTCTCGACTGTCCTCTAGCAGTCTCTAGCGGGTGCGTCAACACCACTCTCGACTGTCCTCTAGCAGTCTCTAGCGGCTGCGTCAACAACACTCTCGACTGTCCTCTAGCAGTCTCTAGCGGCTGCGTCAACAACACTCTCGACTGTCCTCTAGCAGTCTCTAGCGGTCGCGTCCACAACACTCTCGACTGTCCTCTATCATTCTCTAGCGGGTGCGTCAACAACACTCTCGACTGTCCTCTAGCAGTCTCTAGCGGGTGCATCAACAACACTCTCGACTGTCCTCTAGCAGTCTCTAGCGAGTGCGTCAACAACACTCTCGACTGTCCTCTAGCAGTCTCTAGCGGGTGCGTCAACAACACTCTCGACTGTCCTCTAGCAGTCTCTAGCGGGTGCGTCAACAACACTCTCGACTGTCCTCTAGCAGTCTCTAGCGAGTGCGTCAACAACACTCTCGACTGTCCTCTAGCAGTCTCTAGCGGGTGCGTCAACAACACTCTCGACTGTCCTCTAGCAGTCTCTAGCGAGTGCGTCAACAACACTCTCGACTGTCCTCTAGCAGTCTCTAGCGGGTGCATTAACTAGTCAGCCTCCAACGCGATTAGGAACCGATCATCGCAGTTAGATCCTAAGAAAGTTGGGCCCTCCACGCCTTGTCTCCACAAAATCTGCGTAGCGGAAGCATTTCGACTCATACACCAAATTCTAATGCACAAGATAAACTTTCATTGAACTAAAATGATACACATAATTACTGCTAAAAATTCACAGACATCTTTACATGCGTCCACCTGATCGGACTGGCTGAGAGGCACCAACTTAACACCCACGGCCAACCTTCAGCTTAATGCTCCGGACCTCACAACACCCAGCAGTTATTATAGTAATGAACAAATCCAAGATGAATATTCTGACAATGTGTAATCAAAGCATAATGTGGGTAACTATCTGCTATTTACTGTCTATGGTTACCACATTTTCCGGTGTTGGCAGTTGGTCTTTGAGCCTAATGAATCATGGCCGCATGATCACATGGCTAGTGCAAGCTCCACGGACTATGCATATAAGGATTTTATGTTTGCACTAACATTTAAAGAAAATAAATCCCCAGCCTTACCGAATATTCTCCGCTCGAGTAGCTATCACGTGATGCGAAATAATAACAACTACGCAGGTAGTTAAAAAATAAAATGACTGTAAAGTGAAAAACAAACCAATGGATTCCAACAGCAATTTCAAATTTCTTGTCAAGGCCAAAAAGGCAGAAGAATTATCATAAATTTGGACGTTCGCTTGTTCATAGCTTAAAATGAAGCGCTGTTTGAAGTACCTAAAGTTTGGGTGATGACATTTCTTGGGGTTTCATTTCCTGTGTTTTATCGTTTAAGATAAACGTTGGATAAACGGTCGAGTTGAGAAAGATCTTGCTTGTGTGTCCGGGTAATGTTGACAGAGGAGAAAGGGGTGGGGGGGGGGGGGATGCGAAGAATTGAAGTTTGTAGGGTGGGGCTGGGGGAGAGAAGATAGTACAGCCAAACATGAAGATAATATTTAGACAGACGAATGCTCAGACTGACACATGGATTCTTCTTCGTCTTCTACGTCCTCTTCTTTCTCTTATTTGTACTGGCTTTCTTTCTTTCTACCCCACCACAACCCTAACCAACCCCCTCCACATTTCCATTTTCTCTTATTCCTTTCTCTTCTTCTTCTTCTTCCTTTTCTTCTTTCTTCTTCTTCTTCTTCTTCTTCTTCTTCTTCTTCTTCTTCTTCTCCTCCTCCTTCTTCTTCTTCCTTATCTTTTTTTTTTTTTTTTTGATGATCACTTCTAATGATTTTCACTGATAAACTAGCAATCATGATAAAATTGACCGTTGTTTAGAGTAAAGCTCTTTAGTTCAATACTGCTGTGAGTACAGAGTTGACTCACTGTGTCAGTATTACCTTCCTAGTGGGCTGTAACGAGGAATAGTCTTGCAGGACATGTTTATTACTAACATCCCTAACTTCATTATTAGTCAACAGTTTTTTAGACTATTGTCAAGCGCTGACATCTGTAAGATATTAACCATTGATAGAGCGTTTAACAATCTTGCTCTCATGGGTGTCTGAATTGTGTAGCTACCGCCTGGGTAGACAGATGAATGGAAATAGCTCAGAATGTCTGATGAATGAAATAGGAACATCAGTTTGTTCTGAGTTCGTTGACATTTCATACACAACAAAGATTAGTTTTCGTATTGTTCAGTTAATTAACTTGAGAGACATCAGTTTGAATCATTGTCAAAGGGGATTCTGTCTGTTTAAGTTTTTAATTTTGTGAATGTGAGTGGTTAGCCTAAAAACAGTTGAAGATATACTAAGGAGGAGATCGGAGCACTTATGGTCATAATAGATGTTCGATGTGAGATGAAGATCTTTAGATGAACTATGAACAATGACTTTTTTACAATGAATATCCAATGGATTTCTAATCTCATATATTGTTTCTAGAGCAGATTTTTGTGAACTCTTAAATCCACTGAGATAAAAAAGACAAATTATAAATACAATCTTTATACCGACATTAGGTTATCAATGTCAGACTTGGACATTAACAAAAGAACACGAGAGAAGACTAACCACCTGTGAAATGAGATGTTTGAGAATGGCTGCGAATAAAACCAGAAGAAGATCGAGTGAGAAATGATGTGATTACAAGAATTATTGGAACATACCCATCGTTAAATTTATTGAGAAGCAAAGAATGAAATGGTTTGGTCACCTAATGAGAATGGAACCAACGATGCCAGCATCAAGAGCATACAACATGAAAATCGAAACACCAAGAGGCAGGGGAAGACCAAGAAGAAGATGGATTGAAGGAGTCACGGACAACTTGAGACTTCATAACATCACGGCATATGAAGCGACTGAGCGCGCCCTGGCTCGGTTGCCGATCATCTGATAGACTGCGACGCCTAGCGGCACAAGCAGATTTTGACAAAAGAAGAAGATCCAATGGAATCGTCTGTGGGTTTAACTAGCACAGGAAAGGACCAATGAAAGGTTGACTAGTCGGCGATAAAGTTCAAAGCCTGACCCATAGTCTGATAGTTAGAATCCTTGCGTCCTTTTTAGGGGCCGCAATATAGGCAGGCCATAAATATGGCCAATTGTCTGAACGCGGTTTCTGGAAACTCTCCATGGTGATCCTCATCCACATGGTGGCACTTTGTGTCATCGGGTGTTTATCGCTTGTGTGATGGTCTGGTGGGGTAGAAAGTCAGTCAGTTAGCCATAGTCTGATAGAAGCAGACGTCTTATTAGCTATATACTGTAAACGTATAACTGAATTTTCCAATAGGTTTCCAGTGTCCCACTGTAGGAAAAGAAAAAAAATAATGGTTCTGCCGTCTTCTTCTTCTTCTTCTTTCGTTCGCCTGAAATAAGTTATCTATATCAGCAGTTTTGTCTCTTGTATAAATTTCACTGTCGTTGTTAGTTCATTCAGTGGTCCATAGAGTTTACGTTCCACTGTTGTTCTTTCTGGCCAAAAGGTTTGCCTTAATGTGTCAAATTCGGTGCAGTCCTGGAGTACATGCTCTGCGGTCTGGGGCTCATTTCCACAGGTGCACATGGCTGATACACCTATCTTGAATTTTGTGAACATGTGGTTACGTAATCGGTTGTGCCCTGTTCTGAGGCGGAAGATAATGACTTGTTCTGGTCTGTCCATAATAAAATAGTCGTCTTGTGCTGGGGCTGGTGGTTTCCTGATCGATTTAATGATTCTTTTCTTTTGGTGGTATGTGACTGGTACATCTGGCTGCTCTTTTTTTCGCACCTTCCCCTGCCAGTTGATCAGCTTTCTCATTTCCAGGCACTCCACAATGAGACGGTATCCACTGCATTACGACTCTTCGCTGAACGCTGAGTTGTGTCAGCAGTGTTTGCAATTCTGGTAGTTTCCTAGACTGGAGTGCTTCAAGTACTGATTTAGCATCTGTAAGCATTACCACATACTGTGAGCCAAGGTTGGTATTTAGCAGTTTCTCTGTAGCTATCTTAATAGCCTGGGTTTTCTGCATCGTAGTTATGGCAGTACTTCCCGGTTGGTACGCTGGGACTTATCCCTAGTACCATCTGGGAATTCGATGTACACTCCAGCACCACCATTTCTAACTGCACTTTCTGCGGACCCATCTGTATAGACTCTGACCCATTGTTCTTGTGGGTATTCTTCATCAATATAACTGAGGGTGGCCATTTTGCGTTGTAAACTATCTTGCTCTTTCTTGTCAAATATCCCTTTCACATTTGTCTGGATTTGTACCGTTAGTTTACATTTTTCTCTCCATGGGGTTTGTTCCGGAATACTTTTTAGTGGGCAGCCAATTTCTGGAAGGTCAGGAGTTTGTCTACATATTCTTTTTTGCTTGGTGTATAAAGCTGCTTCTTTTTAACCGTCCCCAAGGCTAGGTTCTTAAATCTATTTTCCATCGGGTGATCTGGCATACTGAGGAACTTTTCAGCTTGTATTTGCAACTTTGTATCTCTGCGTTCTTCTCTCAGTGCCTGTGTTTTTCCCAGCTTTTCTCCATTTCTAATATGGGGGTTGATTTCATCCCTCCTGTGATGACTCTGAGCGCTTGATTTTGCACTTTGTCTAACTCCTTTAATGTGGTACTAGATGCTGAACACCATGCAGTTGACCCATATTCCAAGTGTGGAAGTATGCTCTGCTTGTATACTTTATTGAGTATTTTCCCATCTGCTCCCCATGTGGTTCCACTTAGTTTTCTTAGTATTGCTGTCTTCCTCCTGGCTTTGGTTGCTGCCTTGTTGATATGTTTTCTCCATGTCAACCTGTCATCAAATGTGACTCCTAGGTATGTGGGCTCTTTATCATCTCTCAGGGGTATTTCGTTTATTTTGATGGTGCCGGCTTTTTGCTTTGGGGAGAGGGTGAATAGTGTGGTGCTACATTTGTCTGTGTTGATGCTGACACACCATCTATTGGCCCATGCCGTCTAATTACAATCATGTCGTAAGAGTCGTCTAATTAGGGATGCTTCCTTCGAAGTGTGCATCTGCCTAAGAGGCGAAAACCAGTAGTCTGCATACACTTAGGCCACATCTGTACAACGGGTGCACACACAAAATTCAAGTTCTGGAACAAAACTAAAATTCCAGAAGTGAAAAAGTAGATCAACAGAACCCGAGGGTTACACGCCGTTAGATTCAAATTATCTTAGTGCTTAAGCCAGAGCAGCAGGACAAACCTAGATATCCTGTTCAACCTCCGAAGAAGTTATAATTAGATCACCAGCAGCGGCCACCCCAGGCTTGTGTAAATTGTACACCAAGGCTTGCACCAAATATCTCTTCACAACCTGAAGCTGAAAGGCAAAACATGACTCCAGAAAAAGGAGAGGCAGTAAACCAATGTCAAAAACTTCACAAATGCTTCTTCTTCTTCTACAGTGTTTCGAGCCATTGAGGTTCATTGCTGCAGATACTACCAGTCTCCACTCATCTCTGTACCTGGCCTTCTCTTTCCAGTTTGCGACACCAGGTGTTTGCAGGTCTGTCCGGACGTTATCTCTCCATCGTCTTCTTGGTCTGCCTCGTCGTCTACGACCATTCAGCTCCATTATGTATATAGTTTTTACCTCTCTGTTATTTGACATTCTCTCGATATGTCCAAGCCATTTCAGGCTATCGGATCCCATGGTACCAGTAATCAAAGGTGATTTAAACAGATTATGAATTTCGTTGTTGCTTCTCACTCTCAATCCCTTCTGTTTGCATCTTTAATTTGTCCAAAGATTGTTCGTAATACTTTTTTTTTTTTTTTCGAAAATTTGTAATAAACCTTCATCTCTTCAAGTTGTGCTCCACATTTAAGAGCCACATAAAACGATTGGTCTTATTAACGTTTAATATATTTTGATCTTGGTGTTGCGAGATGCAGACTTTAACTGTAGCAGATCTTGAAGCTCGTAGTATAATTTATATTCAGATTGTATTCTATATTTCTTTCACCGACACTCCACAAGTGCTGGTGGCAGAAAAATCATGCAAGTTCAGATACCCAATTTAGCCTTTATGGAACTTATGACATTGTCATTGCCACTTAGAGAGATGGGACGTTCTGTGGATTTTGGAAGCAACTTGTCCACATCACTGCTAAAAATATGAGAATTAGGAGTAAAGATTGGCATAGCCAAGCATGAGAAGCACATCGGACGCACACGAAGTCTTGTTAACCAACATAGGACTGGCACTATTAACCGCACGACGCTGATGAATATGTTGAGAGGGGAATCTGAGTGCCCATGGATGTGTCTGGAGTGCTGTGAAGATAATCTAGCTCATAACTCATAACTCGTGGAATGAATCTAATTAGGGCACCCGCCAAAATCACGCCAGCGTGGTGTCACCATTGTCCTGTGCTGGTAGATGGTAGGTCCTGTGCTGGTAGATGGTAGGTGCTGTGCTGGTAGATGGTAGGTGCTGTGCTGGTAGATGGTAGGTCCTGTGCTGGTAGATGGTAGGTGCTGTGTTGGTAGTTGGTAGGTGCTGTGCTGGTAGATGGTAGGTCCTATGCTGGTAGATGGTAGGTGCTGTGCTGGTAGATGGTAGGTCCTGTGCTGGTAGATGGTAAGTCCTGTGCTGGTAGGTGTTGTGCTGGTAGATGGTAGGTGCTGTGCTGGTAGTTGGTAGGTGCTGTGCTGGTAGATGGTAGGTGCTGTGCTGGTAGATGGTAGGTGCTGTGCTGGTAGATGGTAGGTGATGTGCTGGTAGATGGTATGTCCTGTGCTGGTAGATGGTAGGTGCTGTGCTGGTAGATGGTAGGTGCTGTGCTGGAGAGAAAAAATATAAAATCGTCACGTTCAACCAGCATCCCTGAAGATAACTTTAGATTATAATTGTGACCAGGTTATTTGTGCCATATAGAATGGCGTAACATTGCTCAACACCAAGTAGCCCGGGAAAAAAAAAACTCATGCAGGGTTGATGCGATTGAAGAAGACAGACCGAAATATTGTCCCCATCGACGACCGGTGGTGGAGGATGTCCAGTCTTATGCTAGTCATGAGCTGTGAATTAATGAGATTTAACCACACCAAAACATCCACTAAGCGATAATAACATGATGACACAAAGGGCCACCATGCAGATGAGGATCAACCAGGAAGAGGTTTCAGAAACCCGGTTCATCCGTTAGGTTATATTAGGGCCCCCGACTACAGCCGGGGTGGGGCTTTAAAATAACGAAAAACTGCGTACCGTTTCAGGAAGACTTCGGTGTTGTAGCTGGTTGGTAGTTGTACCCCACCCGGACATCACACAAGCGATAAACACCCGCTGACACAAAGTGCCACCATGTGGATCAGGATCACCAGTAGAGAGGTCCTGGGAACCCCTTTCAAACGTCATGTTATATCTATGGCTAGGCCATATTTATGGCCCGTCTATATTCAGGGCCCCCGGCAAAAGCCAGGGTGGGCCTTCAAAAAAAAAAAAAAAATTGCATACCGCAAGGGGACGACCATACTTAATGAGTTGTACAGGGTGATCTGCCTTTCATTTACCGTTCTTGGATATATTATCTTCTTCTATAACCGCAAAGAAACAGGCTCGGAAAGGGAACAAAGGTACTGAAAAAGTACACACGCTGTGAGAAGTTTATTTTACTGTGTTGTCTCTCTTAGATAGCTGTGACAACGTCATGTTGATCACAACTGTTATTGTGGCTCTTAATGAATTTCAGACCAGATTTTTAAAAAATTATTTACTCTCTTTTGTTGTGTATGCGTGATAATTGAAAAGTTTATTTTCGTCATTTCAATATATATATATATATATCCAGAAATGCGTGGCCGAATACAGCCAGTACACACACTTACACACACACACACACACACACACACACACACATATATATATTATATATATATATATATATATATATATATATATTATATATATATATATATATATATATATATATATATATATATATATATATACTGGCTGTATTCGGCCACGTGTTTCTGTGGCATAGTCTGGCTAACTAGGGGGAGAAAAAAAGGCTCACGTGTCTGATATGGTTAATTTCACAGTCATTGTCTGCGCAGATATTAAGAGAGTCTGGTTTGAAGACTCTAAAACACGCATCATATAATTGTATCCTTGTACTAGTGTTCGTTTAAAGTGTATTATTAGGACTTTTAAAAAAAATGTTTTTTTTTTTTTTTGATTATCACATGCTGAGGCTTGTATTTTTTGAAGAGCACAATGTAAAGTTTACTACTGTGCGTGTAAACCCCCCCCCCCTTTTTTTTTTCCCCCCCCCCCCCCCCCCCCGCCCAATATAGCTGATTTAGGTAATAAAATATAAAAAAAAAAAGAATGAAAACTGTAAAATCGTGTTTTAAGCTCTTTCAGTTAACAGTTTTTCTGTCACCCGTCCACCCCCCCCCCCCCCCCCCCCAATCAATCGACTACTCCTCTCTCCATTTCGAAAGGATTTAAAATTCATCACACATTTTTTTTTAAAATTGACTTTGGCATCCGTGTTCACCCAGACTAAAATGGGTTGCAGAAATTGTTTTTAGAAGTGAATGCGGCCAGTGTAATATTTACCACATTACACATCGAGTACCAGTACTACTACTACCACGATCACCAGCACCACAACAAGAAATCTGTCACTATCGCCTGTTTTATCAAATGTCTAGGTCGATGTAGACAGGGGGTCGTGAACCGCATGGCTAGAGTTGTCGCCACGGACTGTTCAGGCTATGATGTTTAATTGTGACCTCGACATAAAAACTCTATCATCCTTGCTGAGGGTCGAACCCGAGTCTCCCGCATGACAGTCTGACCCAGTCAACAACTACTACTATAAGATTTCTGAGGTCTACAGTCAAAGTTTAGGAACGGACCAATAAAAAGGAAATCGGATCGTCGGAAAGCAAAACCAAGATGCCGATGTGATTGTGACTGGAACTATGTAGTTCGTAATTTGTGCGACACTCTTATGTAAAAACACGCGCGTATTAAAATGCATCGATGTGTCAAAATTTCCAAGCAATCGATGAAGAACTTTCAGAAGACATCTTCATGCAAATTTATGAGGTCTACAGTCAAAGTTCGCCTGCTAATTAAAAGTCCGCTACTAGATCGTGGCAACAAAAGAAAAAATAATTCGAATGCAACGTTGGATCACAACATGAAAGCAATCGGTGAAGAACTGTCGAAGATTAGAGTTGAATAACAAACGGACATTTACACACACACACACACACACACACATATATATATATATATGTGAAATGAGATGTTTGAGAATGGCTGCGAATAAAACCAGAAGAGATCGAGTGAGAAACGATGTGATTACAAGAACTATTGGAACCATACCCATCGTTAAATTTATTGAGAAGCAAAGAATGAAATGGTTTGGTCACCTAATGAGAATGGAACCAACGATGCCAGCATCAAGAGCATACAACATGAAAATCGAAACAACAAGAGGCAGGGGAAGACCAAGAAGAAGATGGATTGAAGGAGTCACGGACAACTTGAGACTTCATAACATCACGGCATATGAAGCGACTGAGCGCGCCCTGGCTCGGTTGCCGATCATCTGATAGACTGCGACGCCTAGCGGCACAAGCAGATTTTGACAAAAGAAAGAAGTGCGATTCACAGGCTGCCGTCTAGAAATATGTTATTTGTATAGTTATTACTTGAAATATCAGCCCATGCTGTATACATGCACTTACATCCAATATCAAAATAAAATATATTTTAAAAAAAAATTCATATCCCAGCAAAAATTGTAACGTCTCCGCAATAAATATTGACTGCATTGCACATACTACTGCCTTTTTGGGATACATTGGCGGCTAGCCGTTCATGAGAGGGAAAGCGCGCCATATGGGATCAAACCCGTGCAATGAAGTCGATCCTTTATCTGTAAACTTTTTAAAGCGATGTAACCTGGAGTGGTCCCAGTCGCTTCCACGCTTAAATTACTACCAATCATCACCACACCTAAAAGATTATATGGATCACTCAATTATTCAAGTGTCGTCTCTACTATTAAGGTTGGCTTCAAAAGATCTTCACCGCACTCTATGTGTCTCTTGCGGTACACTCTCACAGAATGCTATTCTTCCATCTCTTGATATTTTCCTCTCATTTGTATCGCGTTCTTAGTGCCGACTTTCCCCCTTCCGTGTGGGTGTGGTTTTTTTTTTTTTTTCAAGTTAATAGTATAAATAATACCATCGGGTTTGGCCATAATTCGAAACAAAAATCAAGGAACAGGGGATTGAACTCTCACAACTTCCGTGCCGCCAGATAGGAATGGCATTCTTCATTACTTCCGACTAGTTGGTGTGTACATTCAGACCCCCCAAAAAAAACGCAAAATGAGTTCGTCTGCAAAGGTAAATATACTTAATCTTAAGTATAGTCTGCTTTGGAGTAATTTTTTTACGAAAAACAATACATAAATAATGTGCATTGCTTCAGAAACCTTGATTACCTATTGTCGATATGTAAACAAGTGATCTAGAAGTATTTAGTAGAAGTAGAATACTAAAACGAACAGCAGCAAGGGCGTACAACCTGAAAATCGAAACATCAAGAGGCAGTGGAAGACCAAGAAGAACTATAGGCTCTCCTTCGAACTTGTACCCCATATTATGGCAGCCAAACAAATACCCTAACAGGGGCTCAGTCGTGTGTAAAATGCGGACTTCCTCCGACGAACAGTCCGAACACATCGCGGCAAAGCTAGGATTACTTGACAATGTCACAACACGCAACACTGCAGACGATAATAGCGACATTTGACAATTTTGAATGTTTCTGCAGACGATACTAGTGACCATTGATAATGATAATTTTGAGACACCCAACATTACAGACAATAAAAGCGACATGGCGGGGGAAACCACTTGCTCTCCTAGTCCTACACAAATTGGCTATAGTATAGTGTTCTTCTGATTAAACTCACCACCGAGCGTATCCACCGCTACACGCAGATGGGGATCTAAACTAGATGCCTGGGACTCATGAGCAGATAAATTGGAGGAAGTTGCAGGAGATGCGGTAGTTGCTGCTCATGAGTCCCAGCCATCTCTAGTTTAGCCCTCCATCAATGCCGCACGTAGCGGCGCTGGGGATACTGTCGGCGGTGCAGCATAGTCACAGAAACAGGTCCACAATTATGATATGACTGAGACCGTTTTGTTACTCGGAGCTGATCCTAGTTTTGCCCCAATTTGTTTCTCGGCAGGAACTCCACATTTTGCATAGGACTGAGACCCTGTTAGGGTATTTGTTTGGCCGCCATAATATGGGGTAGAAGTTCGAAGGAGAACCGAAATATTAATATATATTCCGTAATATTAATATTATAATAATAATTACTATACATTATAATATAATTATGAACATATTTTTATTTTCAATAATCCCTTGCTCTTTTTCCATTCAATTTTTGGTATGATTGTAATCAAATGATTTACTTACCGACCTCTTGTCTTGCCAGTTAACTCTTTGAGTCCCAGGAAGTTTATCATCAGAGGCCCAAGGGGTAGTCAAGAAAGACGTTAAATCGGCACATTGCGTTCATTGGGCTTCTAGGTAGGAATCTATGAGCGTATAGCGTATGATGTGTTCCTTGGGACTCAGAGAGTTAATGCTAATTTTTTTTTCTTCTTTTGTCAACATCTGTTTATGCTGCTAGGCATCACAGTTCATAGAACGATCAGCAGCTGAGCCAGGGTGTGCTTAGTTGCTGGATATGCCTGGATGTTATGTAGTCTCAAGATGTCAGTCAGTGACTCCATTTATCCATTTATATAGAGGAGTGAAATATGTTGGGGTCAGTTTTTGTAGTTACGATTTAAAAATTAAAGATGGATGGCAACAGTGGTCCTAATATGGCCGGCACACTTATTGTGGAAGTTTTGTTTTAATGCAAGCTGGTCTTACCATCCTGACTAGCTGTGATGGTGGGGGGGGGGGGGGTGGCAAGGAATGAGTTTCGGGTGGGCTGTGATGAGAGCAATAGTGTCATCTGGCAGGGACCTGCAACGTGTTAAGAATGAGGTTGGCTTTTTCTGTTACGTGGCATTTATGTTTTCAGTCATAATTTGTAGGCAGTACCCACAATCTGACTGATCTAATCATATTTGAGTATTATTCTGACATGGGTCTGTTTTATTTGCCAGGTTGGAGAGATATTCACAGCTGCTGGGTCGGCTTTTACCAAACTTGGGGAGTTGACCATGCAGCTGCATCCTACTTCTGACCAGAGTGCAGGAGGAATAGGGTATGATGGCTTTGTTGTCCTCAGATTGCTGAGTTGCTACTCTTAAATAAAACTAAACTCATTTGTGTTTTTTTTTTTTTTTTTAGAGATAGTGTTCAGATACGGTAGGATGATCATAATCATGTGCCTTATCAGGTGGCCCAGGTGATAACGAGTTCTTTCTTTTTCTGTACAAGAAATGTACAATGAGTGATCCGCACTGAACTTAATTATATCTTTAACATTTGCCCTGAGTATAATAAAGAAACCTGGCTAGATATATGCACAAGATGCATACACATGTCGTAATTGTAACAGACTCTGAAAGCATGCTGAAAAAGGTGAAGACAGGGATGCTTTGAGCAGAGTGGAAAGGTCAAAGTGGTGAGCATACTTTTAATCTTTTCTCCAGGCTGCTGGCGTTGTGGGTAATGAATAGGCAGACAGATTGGCTGGATCTGCACCACTGGGTGATGAATTGATACACGACAAGGCAGATGTGGTCGAGACCCTTTGGGAACAAGCAACAGAATTAGTAGAGAAAGAAGATTATCATGGCCTGGAGAGAATGAGGCCCCTGGGTTTAACCAGAGGGTCTGGCCAGCTCACTACACTCAGAGGAAAGGCAAGGCGGACTTTTAACCAGATTGTGACTGGTACCGTTAGTATTGGAACTCTGCGTTGACTGCTGAAGATGAGAATGGAGCATGCATGGGAATGCCCCGAGTGCTGTGATGTCAATTCTTGACTCAACTCAGTCTGGCAAGATATTTTAATATGCTGTACTCCATCTGTTGCCACTATGAAACTGATATACTTTTGTTATTTTATTATGTTTATTATTCTATTTCTGTCAGTCAGTGAATGTTAAGAAGTATGATTTACTTTCTGCCAGCCATGGATTGTTAAGAAGTATGATTTAAAGTCTTCACATGATGTTTATGTGTGCTTATTCTATAGTCATTTGTATAGTTTTGTTTTTTCAGGGGCAAGTGGACAGAACAGGAGCTGGAAATGCTACGAACAGCTGTCAAGCGCTTTGGTGAAGACCTAAACAAAATTAGCGATGTTATCAAAAGTAGAACAATGTAAGTGAACCACTTTTCTTGGCAAACTGGTCTGCTGTTTGGCATGAAGTTAAAGTCAAGGAGATTGACTTCATTGCAACTGGTTATCCCATGTCGCTCAGTCCCTCTCAGCAGAATGGCTGCTGCATGTCCAGTACGTTGTACAAAGCATGTATTACGTAGCTCCAGTGGTGATTTTTTCTTTTAAATGCACTTGTTAACTGGGCAGCACATCGATGAAGTGAATCTATGGCCTTCAGAGTTTCATGCAAACAGTTTCACACTTTGTTGAATAAGTATATCTGTGAGACTACATCCAATTCTTTCAAATGCACACGATTGAAATTGATGACCATCTGGCCAGCAGACACCTTGTTTCTGGCCTGTGTTTGACTGAAAGACTGATATTCTTAGACATAGTATCGGTGGCAGAGTGGCCAGTTCATTTCTACATGAACTTTCCCTTTCAGACAATTGTAAAAGTTGTCTAGTACCCATTTATGTGAGACTGGTTTGATCACAGAAACGTTCACCAATGCCTCATAGCATGAACTATAAGAAAAGGTAAGGGTTGATCCCAAACCATGTTGGGGGAGGGGTAATCCTGCCTCTGCCTAGAATTCAGCCAGAACCTTTTGTGGCAGACAAGTACACTAACCTGTGTGCCGCTACAACTTAAATGGGCAGGGTTGGACCAGCAGGCACTGCAGAATAAGAAATTAAACAGAATGACTGTTTTGACAGGCAGATGAAGTGCATTGGGGTTCATAGCAAAACAAATGGATGACCCTTAGTGCAGCAAAGCTTAATGCATTATACCACAGCATATACTTTTGAGAATGGAGGTGGAGGCAGTAACTGCAGTTTTCTGTTGACCTGAGAACAAGCGGCACACACGTATTGTGATTGTAAAAGACTCACAAAGCAGGCTGTCAAAAATATTGATGGGCGCTGTAGTTGCAAAGAGGCAAGCATCGCTTCAGAAATCCTGAAAAGCTAAATTCTAAAAATTTTCCTAGGGGCATGTAAGTAAATAGACAAGATATATTGACTGGTTTTGCACGCTAAATAGTGGTATATTGACGCCTGACTTGGTTGGTTCCGCACAACATAGTGGTAAATTGATACATGACAGGCTAGATGTGAGTGAAAAGTGAGAAAGTACATATAGGTCCTCTTCTTCTCTTCCACCATTTACCTCAGCAAGGTGTTGGGGGTTAATGTATAGATCGTTTATGCACTTTTTCCAATTCATTGTACAAGGTGGTGTTCATTTCTGTTAGGCTGCTCTTGGGTGGGCTTCCTCTTGCTCTGTGTTGATTATATTTCTTCAGCGGGGCTCTATGTGGCAGTTGACAGCAGAGCATTCTCGTCAGGTGGCCAAACCATCTCATTTGTTGCTCTTTCTTTAATGAATTGTGTGACTGGTATCAGTCCTACTCTTCTTCTAATTTCTTCATTCCTGATTTTATCTCTTCTTGTCACACTGGCAGCTCTCCTAAAACATCTCATCTTTGTTGTTACGATCTTCCACTCGTTAGTTGAAGTAAGGGGACTGAAGTCCGGCATCTTCAGCTGTGTCCTGGTCTGAGATCTGCAGTCACAGATTGTGCACTGGTAGCAAATTGGCCAAAAAACAGTTCCTATGAGACTTGCTTTGTTTGACAGAGGTATCTTTCTATGCGTCAGAAGAATTAATCAAGTAACAGAAAGTGTAATGATCGGCACTCATAGAAAGAAATAGAAAGATAAAAGAACACACTAGGCAACATAAAAATAGAAAGCTATAGTTAACGTGCCGGGAATTGAACCTGTCAACTCCAGACGGCGTCTGCACCTCGCCATGGATACAAGTGCACTAAGAACATGGTCTACTAGGCACCCCTAAAAAACGGTGTCTTATTGGCCATGTCTATCATACAGCTTGAAATCCACAACTATGGAATACGGACAGAATTCATTTCAAACCATTAAAATGGCACCATTGGTTACAGAAATGTATATTAACGAAGCATATGTCAATTAACAATCTTAGCAACAATTTACGAACACAGCAGACCTTAATGCTCTGACTAGAATACACATTTAAGAAAGGTTTTTGATTGGTAGGTTCCAGTGTACATACGTCATTCCTATAAATAAACAGATGGGGAACCTTTGATTTGTTTATATGCGTCAGAAGCAGTGTTA
The DNA here is from genome assembly GCA_905116865.2 of Candidula unifasciata. NCBI lineage: Eukaryota > Metazoa > Mollusca > Gastropoda > Stylommatophora > Geomitridae > Candidula > Candidula unifasciata. The sequence goes on from CAJHNH020000302.1 coordinate 207,672, forward strand.
AACAGATCATCACGGTCTGGAAAGGATAATACAGTGGAGAATGACCTGGGGTGTCTGACTGGCACTCAACACTCTGAGGAGAGGCAAAGCTGCTACATGTACCATCAAAATTGTAACTCTGCCCTGGCTTCCGAAAATGGGGCCAGGATGCTTATGAGAATGTCCTGAGAGCCATGATGTCGTGCGGCTCTTAGCTTAACTGAACAGGAAGGGGTGAACAATGTAAAAGGGCAATCTAGTCATATGATCCTGTAAACTGACATAACAAGGTCTTTCATTTGAATCCACTGTATCAATACCTTCCTTGATGTAATACTGACTTGACCTTGTCTGACTGTGACTGCAGCTCCCAAATCAGGACACAGCTAAAGAGAAAAGCTTATGAAGATGCAGGACTTCAGCCCCCAACGGCATCCACTCCAGTGAAGGCAGCAAATACCACAAAGGCTGCAGCTAAACAGGCGGTCCAGGCAGTTTCCTCGCAGGTTGTGGCTGAATCCCACTCTAAGAAACAGAAGACATCAGGTGTGTGCCACGACCCATTTAACGCCAAACAACTTCACTGGCCGTATATTATAGGTCTTTCTTGTCCTCTTGTGCCTTATCCGGCTGTTACTTTATTATCATAGTAAAGTAAAATAAGTAAAGTAAAGAACCCTTTTCCACACCTTCAGATGAACTGGGCATATAGGGCTAGAACTATATTTTATAGACCAATTGACACCCGATGGGGGATGTGGCCAACATCACGCCGGCCGTCTTTACTTCCCAGAACTTTACACCCAATTAAAGGCTAGGTCAACCTGGGAGCCAAGGTCGTTTATAAAAAAAAGTCTGGTTCCCCCGTGATCTGAACCCACGACCTTTAAAACACCAGGGTAGAATCTTGCAACTATATGCTGGCAGCTGTCATAGTAAAGTAGAGGACCTTTTTTATGTCTGTAGCACATTAAGCACATGATATTAAGCTCCTATTTTAATAGACCTATCAGGCTACCCCCCCCCCCCCCCCCCCCCCCCTCCTTCCCACAGTTTCTCAAATTCTTTATAAATTGTGTTAACAATTTTTTGTGTATAAATTTAGCATAACAGATAATTACAAGTACATTTGAACTTTACCCCCCCCCCCCCCCCCCCCTCCCCCGTCAATTCCTAAAGGTACGTCACCTGGATGAAAACAGCTGCTCTGTGTGCTCACTAATTTATCCCCTTGTTGGCATGCAATTAGTGACCAATCGGTTTATGTCCTGTAATAAGTGACCAATCGGTTTATGTCCTGTAATAAGTGACCATTCAGTTTATGTCCTGTAATAAGTGACCATTCAATTTATGTCCTGTAATAAGTGACTATTTGGTTTATGTCCTGTTTGTCAGTTTTGCTCTTTCAAGTTAGTGATCTAAAAAGTGCCATTAGGGGCTGGTTTACATTTTTATTTTTTTTATTTTTCCTCATTAGACTTAAATAATATAACTTTGTGACATCAGAATGTAAATACTGACCAGTTTGTCATAGGCTTCAGTTTTATGAGACTAGTTTTTTTTTTCTTCATTCATCTTTAAAAGGGTGACTGGTACTGTATGTTGTCATTTACAGTTAGAATGTGGTGTGTGTTATGACATCAATTTAGCATGGGCTGCGGATTTAGTAAAAAAAAAAACATTTTGCTACTGCCAATGGTCTGTTATCTCAATGTGTTGAATTTGGTCAGTATTTACAGAGTTAAAAAAAGATGATTTCTTGATTTGATTTTCTGCTTTGATGTAGTTTATCTGTGGCCTCCATTTTCAGAGGTGACTCTTAGTGCCCTGAATGCACCAGAAGGAGACGTGGACATTGAAGGGCTCGGAGACTCAAACACTCACAAGAAGCTGGACTTTGATTCAGGTGGGCAATTGATAGAACAGGGAGTTTGTGATTGTGCTTGTTTTCTAGTGAAGTACATATTGCTTTTAATACACCTAATGTGAGTTCTGAGACCCCTTTCGTAGGAATAAGAAAAAAAGAATAGACCCGACTGACCCCTAATAAGCATGTCATAAGAGTCAACTAATTAGGGATGTTTCCATGAAAGTTGGTATGCGTTTGCCTGAAAGATGAAGAACTGACAGTATACATACAAATAAGCCAAATCTATAACAGATGTACATGCAGAATTCAGGTTCTGGGACAAAAGTAGAAGCCAAGAAATGGCTGAACAACCAGAGCTTTCCATTGGTGTCTAAAGCTGATAGACGCACAGAAGAAGATTATATATAATACAATGCAGCCCAGTACCAGAGCACCACATAGCAGCCCTGCATTTTTTGAAACCTCTTTTGATGGCAGGGAGGACCAAATTCTCTGCCCCTGCGTTCCCTTGAGGGTCAACTAAGCTACACGCAGCTGCCCCAGACAGGTCCTCAAGGGACGGCACCTGTGGATCAGGGGAGGACTAAAGTACAGCACAAATTAGGCTATAAATTTCCCATGAAATCAACCGCGAGGCTAATCCAGGAAGTCAGATGTGTCGGCTGAAAGGTGGAAATGTGGCTGCTTTTCTTCAAACAGGCACAGTGCATTTACAAGACTCAGATGAACCATAAAGAAGAAAATGTTGCATTCTTCTTCATTCACCCTCATAAAGGGGACTTATTTTTGTTTTGTTTACAGCGCTAGAATCTAATTTTGCTTTTGAACCAACATAGAAATGCTAAAGATTTGGCATGTGTTATGACATTAGTTTAGCTTGGACTGTGGCTTCAATCTAAAACTAAAATTCAGGAGCGTTTTATAAACATTCTTGCAATGTTTAGCAAACAGGTGGAGAGAAGTAGATAGTAGGCCTGTAAGCACATAATTGGGGCTGTCTACGCTGGTCACCTTCTCTTCCCATTTTAGATCAGATTGAATAGGTCAATTTTTATAACCTTTTCAGCCCTAAGGATCGCATCCTAGAAGCCCCAATGAACACAAGATGTGCCAATTATTACATCTCTTTACTACCCATTGGGCCTCTGGTGTTAAACCCCATGGGTCTGAAAGAGTTAAAATATGTCCGCCTCAGAGAAGAACACCAAGAGTTCGGTGACCAGCAGTCTGAGAATGCACACCCTGGGACAGAGAAACCTGTGGATTAATTGCTGCCAATCTTTACTGTAGTTAAGGCATTGTAATTAGATCTCCTTCGCTTGCTGTTGAAGATGGGGTTGGAGTGCTTATTGGAGTGTCCCTAGTGCATCTATGTTGATTCCTTATTCAGCATTGAATACTGTAAAGTCAGGGCCTAATTGAGTGCTTTTTTTATTGTGAGTTAATGTTTACAGTATCAATTTCATTATTACTATTTTTTTTAAATATCATTGTTGACTGGATAATCATTTCTGCCCCCCCCCCCCCCCCCCCCATAATTCTAGATGTGGACTCCAGCATGTTATGAGACCAGAAAGGCAGTGCTGAAATCAAGTCTTTTTAATTTTTTTTTTAAACGGAATTCATGTTATGTTTATTTGACCATAATTGTCACAAACATAAAACATATGTCTAGTTTGTAAAAGTAGTGGAGGATGGTATTCCTTACTACAGATAGTCATATTTTGAATTTTTTTTTTCATTTCTTATAATTTGTGTTTTAATTCATCTTTTCCTAATTCTGAAACAATAATATAGGCCTAGAAAATAAGGTTATAAAGCTTTTTTTCTTCTTAAAACTTTTTTTTTTCAATGTCATTATGTTATGTGTTGTTTGTCATACAATACATTAAAATGCTGCAAATCATTTACATTGTGTTGCGTACAAACCCCAGCATTTGTCAGCTGTTTGTAGTTTTATTAGTGCGACTGTATCTTAGAGGTCAGTAAGATCATTTCACATGTGCATATATGCAAGCTAGCTTGGTTCTTTATTGATATCCTACCCCAGATGATGTCACAGGACAGTCCAACATTTTCGAGGGTGGTAAGACTGGGTTTCCCGGCTTTATGATGCTTTCATCGACCCTAAAACATCTAGAACTATCTCTAACCCGAAACAACCTACGTCCTACGAGAGAGTGCAGCCTAGGTCCTACGAATGCTTGCAGCCTTAATACCCATGACTGCATGCAGCCTATCTACCACCCCCAGAAATATTAGACTGTCCGGTGACCTATAGATTTCCCCCTGTTTGGGGTAGGATAATAATTAAGCACCCTAGCTTGGTTTGGGCATATGGTGATTAAATTCCTGCTATGGGTAGTCAATAGAAAAGCTGTTTTCACAACTTTCAGACAGTTGCATGTTGATTCGTACTGTGGCAGAGATTGGGACCTTACCAATTTATATTCTCATAGTAGCAGTAAATATGTTTCAGTCAACCTGGAAATGGCACATTTGGGAGAAGAGAGAGTTTTATTAGCCACTTTCTATGTTCAGTGATTTGCCTTTGCTTTCTGAACAGCTTGCACTCACACCTTTGTTTAAATCAGTGCATTACGGCCAATTACAAAATGACTCGGAGCTGACTTGAAGCCTGGTTGAAATTATTAAACTGCAGTCATAACCTACACAAAAGGTAGTCATTTCTAACAGTAGATTATGAAATTAGAAAAAATGCAACCCCAAAAAAAAAGTTTGCTTTGAATATAAAAATCTATCTCAAGCAAGAAATAAACCTAATCAACTTCCCAGTAAATCACAAAATAAAAGCTGCAGCAAAAAAGCTTTTGGCATTTAGCTACATGGACAGTGGCACAACTACATAAAAGACTATATTTAAAATAACTTTGCCAAATAGCAGTCAATTCCTTGTGGAAATATCCTGTAATAGTTTTTCTAGACAGGTTAAAGAGAAGAAATGGACTTGGTTAAAACTGGCAAGATTAGTGGGGAAAAAAATGGGGGGATGGGGAGGAATTTGACCAGATACAGCCCTGTGGAAACCAGCTTTTGTTATAAATTATAGTCTGGTTTTATTTGTACCATGTTCGATGACTTAAATGGATTATTGTGCTAATGGTTGTGGCTTAATACCCCTAACTGTGTGAGATATTGTCCATCCTTACACAAGGGTATTAAAGTAAAGGTACCTTTTCCACGCCTTTAGGTGTATTGCAAATAGGGCTAGACCTATATTTTTATAGACCAATCAGCACTTGGTGGGTGATGTCAGCATCACACCGGTCACCTTTACTTTCCAGCACTGCACCTGGTACCCATTCAATGCTAAGTCGACCTGGAAGTAAAGGTCATTTTTGGAAGGTGGGTGTCTAACAATGCCACAGCAACTCCTTCACACAAGAGTAACTTTTATGAACTTCCCCACATTTAGTGGTAAAAAACCCTACAAAAGTAAGGGATATGGATCCATCTCTTTAGTATATCTGGTATAGGAAGCTGGCCGCTACCTTATAGACCATTCAGCACTTGAAACGGTCATGTGGTCAGGACCAGACTGGTGGTCTTTACTTCCCATGAAATTTTCTTATTACGCGTTTCAAATTGACGTGGGAGCTACTTTGAGGCGTATTCGAACCTATCACAACAGCGCAGACAAGCAGTGTTGAATAGTTTCAAGGTATAATGTAATTACTTGACAGGGCTTTCATGCATTAACACTTGTTGCATCTTCCGGATACTTCAGTTTACTTGATTATTCCCCTTTGCATTTGGCTGATGAGATCTGACAGATAAATGCTTTTGGCTTTTCTGTTTAAGCAGTTTCCTAAACTACATTTAAAAAAATGAAAATGCATTTGTATATGTTGGTAGCAAAGCAGCAGAGTATGGACAGAGAGCAGCAAAAACAAAACACACACGCAACATATAGTCATTATAATCATATGTCACTGACATCATAAGAGCTAATAAACTAATGGTTTAGGGGAAAAGCAGCAAAATCTTCTTCTTCTTTCGTTCTCATTCAGCAGCAACATCTGATCCTTCCTGCGCCACACTTGTTTTCCTTATTGCACTTTTCTGTCTGTGGGTTCTTTTCCTTGCTTTGTATCCTCTTGTTTGTGTCTGCCTTTAACAGAGTTAAATTAGTTTTGCTGAGGTCTTCAGCCAGCCTGTGATATCTTTGTTGAGTATTCTATCAGGTTGTTGTTCATTTATCTCTGGATGCCCTCCAGCCACTTGTATCACTATTTACCCCTTGCTCCACTGTGTTTACCTTCCAGCATCGTGGGAATATGTGTTGTAGGTTTTTTGACATGTTATGAGGTGTCAGCATCTGTGGCTTAGGCATCGCAAGAGCACTTTGTAATGCCAGGTTTGATCCTGGCTGCAGACAAATTGTCATGCGTTGGTTTCTTAATAAATTTGACGATGGGTGTTGTTACAACAGTTCTTGTGATCATGTCGTTTCTCACTTGATATCTTTTGGTTTTATTCACAGCCATTCTCAAACATATTATCTCACAAGTGGTTGGTTTTCTTTTATGTTCTTTTGTTAATGTCCAAGTCTGACATTGGTAACCTTAGACCGGTATAGATATTATTTTTATGTCTTTGTGTTTCTTTTGGGATAGCGAGGTTTATTAAAATTAGAGCAAGTCGGTACGTAACATTGTTGGCTTGTGGAATTCTCGTTTCTCTCTATCATTGTGTGTAAAGATATATAGATATAATAAACAAACAGACAATGTATTAATTGGCACTCATAGAAAGATAGGACACACTAGACAGCATAAAAATCATAAGCTGGAGTCTTCTTTTTCGTCTTGTCTAGTGTGTCCTTCTATATTTCTATGAGTGCCGAATATACTTTCCATGTCTATTGGGATAGCTGTGCATTTCAAAATTGTGGTCAGTATAAATGAATACTTGAAAGTTTGATTAAGGCAAGAGGCCCTGCCTCCCGAGTAGACCCAGTCTAAAATGGGTACTAGGCAATATTTAGGAAGTAAGGAAGCTTGGCAGGCTTTTGACCTTATCGCCCACTGACTGGTGTATAGAAATATGACCCTAGCATCATATACCCAATACAGGACTGGCAAAACAAAATTATCTCCTACTTATTCTGTTTTTGTAAGTCACCACTGTGTAGCTGCTACATACTCACCTGTGGATAGGAACGTCGTGGGTTTGAGTCCTGGCGGAGCAGGCCTTTTTTGTTTTGTTTTTTATTTAAAAAAAAGGTCCTTTAGTGTCGACCCAGCCTTGAGTGGATACCAGGTACAGTAACTTCTCTGATTTTGACTTCAGGTTCACTTTATTATCCTCTCAGTTATTACGAGACAGAAGAGGCTTGGTAATTTGTTTCTCTCCGTTTACACCCACATTTAATATTATCCTCTCATTTTTGTCGCTAAATATGACAGTTTGTTATCATGTCATAAAACAGCAGCATTTCCAGGTGGCACCAGAACAATGAGGTCTCCGGCTAACGGTGCTCTGGTGTACCAGGCCTTTGATGGGATCCTGGTCTGGTTAAATACGTCCTTAAACTGGGACAGACATAGCAAGCAGGCAGCGGATTAAATCTTGCTGGAAGAAACAACCAACCGGGACAGAGTTTTTACTGAAATGCGACGGGCCTGGCAAGTCGTCAGTGGTGTAATTTACTGCTGCTACAGAAGAAACAATGGCTAATTATACAACAAACTCTTGCGAACTGTTTATTTGTGGCGGGCAACGTTAAAAGACAACGAGATAGAACAGCGTTTAGGGTGGCTACTTTGAACAGCAGCCGAATGGGGAGATAAAGAGACTGAACTGGTAGAATTTGTGATTAAAAACATAATACTTTTTACGTAGCCCGGCTCTCTAGCGTCGTTGGCTAAACCGGATTGCGCCGTGAGCGGGTGACGAACTCCTTGTGGTCCGGGGGTAAGCAGGAAAGCCACATTTCTCCCAGATTTACAGTATTTACATTGGAATCAAGGCCGAAAGGTTGCGATATCCATAATACCGAGCCTAAGGGTTAACAACTCATGGCTTCTGGATAATAAAACAAACAATACTTTTTACTGCCGAACCTCCAGGGGAAAGACCAAGAAAGAGATGAATAAATAGTCTAACTGAATCCTACAAAATAGTAAATAAATCCACCAGTCAAGCCAGCGGAGGAGCGCTAGAAAAATACAGAAAACCACGACACTTGGCTATAACCTGGTATCAATGAGACAACAAAACCACGACACTTGGTTATAACCTGGTATCAGTGAGACGACACTTAGCTACAACATTGTATAAGTGAGACGAAATAAGAAGGGAAAAAACCTGACGCTGAAAGACTAAAAAAGAAGCAACCTCACCACGAAAATAGATGTAAACACTATTGTGTCTAATCCACCAATTTTCTTGGTGCCTTGTTGAGAACACTTCAGCAATCAATAGTTTCCCACTAGTGATCAAAGTTCATAACCATTAGTTCGCCACGGGTATGTCACGCACTGCTAGGCAATTCATCATACACCCTGCATTGATTGTCGCCCAGGTTATTGACATTTCTTGAGTCTATAACCAATCTGCTCGTCATACGTTCAACTGGACAAAGTTGCACATTTCTATGTTGACAGAGGGACAGTCCTTATTTGGAGGAACAGGTCCAAATCAAGAGTGGGTATGGTTTTTAATCTAAAGCGTCTACAAGTGTGTAACTGTTCATTAATCATCATGTACGTTTGTAGCAGATCTTCTGCCGAACGTCGCTTTCTTCATGTTCTGTCTGAAAGAAACTCGGTCTCTTGCCAGCTCTTCCGTCTGGTGTACTTTCATGTCCAAGAAGTAACTTATATCCTGTGTCCATATTTGTGCTGGTCGACTCCTGCTCTCTGTCCTGTTACAGCGCCTTTTACTTTTATTCTTTCCAATCCGCTGTGGCACTTGAAATGGCTAAAATATTTCAGTTTCCAAGACAATATTTTTTTTTTTTTTTTTTTTAGCCAAACTTCCTTAATGTTCAGAACTTTCGGTACGTCAGTATTTAATTTCATTGTCCATTATATTCTGAGAATCTGTCTATAGCATTTTATCTCACAAGCCCCAATTTTCTTCCCTAAGTACAGGTTTAAAATAATATATGATTTATCTCTGACTGTCTCTCTCTCTCTCTCTCTCTCTCTCTCTCTCTCTCTCTCTCTCTCTCTCTCTCTCTATCTCTCTCTCTCTCTCTCTCTCTCTCTCTCTCTCTCTCTCTGCCAGTATGTATGTATGTATGTGGGTGTGTGTGTGTTTATGTGCATGCAACCATATACATTAGCCTCAATGACTTAGTTATTAGAGCTCTCGCCAGTGAACGGGTTCAATGTGTGTCTATCGCGACTGTCAGGTTGATCCAGCCTAATAAAAATTCTTGCTTAACAAGTATCAACATTTTGTGCAGATTGATTGGGAAAAAGATGTGACGGAAAAGGCAACTGGTCAGTCACCTCATTGTGTCGTGGTTTGGAATATAGAATATATAAACACTCCAATGGCAGCCATACATCTATCGATTCAATGATCTTTCTAATTATCCAAATATCTGTCCATTTATTTGTATATTTATTTATTTTACACTCTATCAACAAGTATGTAAGCAAGTAAAAGTAAAGGACCCTTTTTTACATATTAGGCATATAGGGCTAGACCCATATTTTATAGATCAATCGGTTCTGGGTGGGTGATGCGGTAAAAATCATGCCGGCTGCCTTTACCTCCAAATGGCACCCATTTAAGGCTGGGTCGACCTGGGGAATTGAAAATAGTCAGGACTCGAACTTGAGACCTTCGGATCCACATCACGGCGGCACCGCCAGCCAGTATGGCTACTTAATTATTAATCGACTTCTCTTCCCCCCCCCCTCACCCGGGAGGGGGAGGGGCTACACCTCAGTCCTTTGACAATGCTGATGTTAGGCAGGTCGTACTTGCAAGATCAGTACGGGACTCTTTGCTTGGGTTCCTAACAACGATAAAGAGCGTATAGGGTCGTCCCGAATGTCCTCATTAATTCATTCATCCTTTCACGCAGTCATTCATTCATACCCATTTCTTGTCATCGTTCTTTCTATTTTTTTGCTCTATCTGCTAACCTATCTGTCCCCACCGCACTGTTTTTTGTTTTTCAATTTTTTTGCCAACTGCTTTTGATAACCAAAGCGTACCTCGGTACCACGAATCTAACGACCACAAAATCAATAGCATCGACCTAATGTCCAGAACCTGTGCACGACGGCGCGACAGGCTCCGATGTCCCGCAGAAACAAGACTGGTTACAAATCCGTGAAGCGAAACCTCACTGCAAGAAAATTTACCTGTCGTTGACACTTTACCTAGACCAGTTGCAGGTACCGACCCAAGTCGTCAGTCCTGGAATACAATTGTCTGTACGTGGGTTTATCTTCTGTGTAAGTATTAGTTGGTCACGTTTGTGTTGTAATCTTATATTTCAGTAAATATACGTGTAGAGATGTGTGAGGATTTGACGGTTGATTTGTTATTGGGCAGGTGTGTGTCATGGGCGACGAAACCCGGGAGTTCAAACTCATTGAGATAATAAGTAATTGATGCTAAGGGGAGGACAGTTTTCCGCAACCATGTATGAACACCCCCCCCCCCCCCGAAAATTGCTCTTTCTAAATGTTTAGTTATACTTTCTAAATTATTATTTCAAATATGTTATATTTGTTTACTATTCATAAAGTATTTAATATTGTTGCGTACTTAAATATGGCTAAATTACTTAAGTTCACCTTCTTATAAAATTATAAGTCCCACTCCCACTATTAAGCCAAATTTCCTGACTCAGTGGTGGCGACTGGTGACCAGGATACTCTGGTTTTTGTGGAGAAAGGCTCCACCGACACGTCGTTTTTCTTCTTCTTCTTCTTCTTCTTCTTCTTCTTCTTCTTCTTCTTCTTCTTCTTCTTCTTCTTCTTCTTCTTCTTTCTCTTCTTCTGCATTCGACATCAGTCATGTTAAACATTGAATCCCGTCTGGGTCACAAATAGGATTGTGCGTTTAATGTCGCCACCGGTCCCCCATAGCTTCTCTTGCAATGTGGCTCGCTTGGGCCAGATCCACAGTCTTTGCTGGGAGAGGTTAGGGCAGTACTGTAGTATGTGCTAAGGGGTCTGTCTTTCTAATCCACAATCACAGGCAGCAGATTCTTTTTTGCCTAACAGGTGTGCTCGAAGACCACAGTGTCCTGTCCGAAGTCTAAAAATTGATGTTTGGTCTTTCCTGTTGAGTTTGTTTATGCTGTCGCGTGTGTGTGTGTGTGTGTGTGGGTGTGGGTGTGCGTGTGCGTTATCCCCCTTTTTTATGTGTCTTAAGCGATTTAGCCACAGTTCCGTGAATTAATTTCTTGGTATGGTGCGTTTCAAATCTCGGGCCCTGACACTCTGGCATATATCTAGAAAACTCCTATACGGATCAACATGAACTGTTGCATGTGGCCTTAGATTTTATAATTTACAATTGCACAGGTGATACTGTTTTGTCAAAGCGGCGATTTTTAAAAATCTTTTTTTATAATAAAGTTAGGGGACCATAACACGTTTACAAAGTAACCTCAGTTCGGTCTGGGTGGATCTTTTGTGTTGTACCGCTGAAGTAAGTATGGCCTATCTATAACAAGAGCGTACAACAGAAAAATGATAACACCAAGAGGCAGGGTGAGACCTAAAAGAGGATGGACTGAGGAAAACACTGACAGCCTAAGACATCACAACATTTCAGGCGACCCAGTGCGTCTTAGCTCAGCCACTTATCCTCAGATAAACTAAGAGGCCTAGAGGTAAATAAAAAAAAAATAATAATATGTAGACAACAGAAAAAAAGATTTATGTTTTGAAGATAAGATGTTGCTTGTGGACTAATTGTCTTAGATGATTATTAAAGAACATCCGAATTGCACTAATGTATTAGATATAGTACATTCAAATTGCACTAAAGCAGTGGAAATAGCACATTCAGACTGCACTAAAGCAGGAGTGACATTACATTCAGATTGCACTAAAGCAGGAGTGACATTACATTCAGATTGCACTAAAGCAGGAGTGACATTACATTCAGATTGCACTAAAGCAGTAGAGATATTACATTCAGACTGCACTCAAGCAGTGAAGACAGTACGTTCAGACTGCACTCAAGCAGTAGAGATATTACATTCAGACTTCACTCAAGCAGTGAAGACAGTACATTCAGACTGCACTCAAGCAGTAGAAGTAGTACATTCAGACTACACTGAAGCAGGAGAGATATTACATTCAGACTGCACTGAAGCAGGAGAGATGTTACATTCAGACTACACTGAAGCAGGAGAGATATTACATTCAGACCACACTAAAGCAGTAGAAGTAGTACATTCAGACTACACTGAAGCAGGAGAGATATTACATTCAGACTACACTGAAGCAGGAGAGATATTACATTCAGACTACACTGAAGCAGGAGAGATATTACATTCAGACTACACTGAAGCAGGAGAGATATTACATTCAGATTGCACTAAAGCAGTAGAGATTTAAGAGTCTAGAAAACATATCTCACAAGTAGTAATTGTTACCTTTCGGGCGTACTGGCTAAAGTGACCCACAGCTGTTATGGGGAAATAATACATTGGGAGGCCAATTCTCTTTCACGGTACAAGGCTGGCACTACTGCCTGGAAACCACGAGATCTACACTCCTTCAGTGGCCCAAGTATTTCCACTAACTTCAATCACTCATATCATGTATTTTAATGTAAAATTCACCTGGTAAATCGGACACTAATACATCATTCAGTCACGAAGAACTTACTTGACACATTTTTTTACATAGAATATTCTCCAGCCTGCAAAATGAACATTTCAAATACTGAGTACCAAACTCAACACGAATTCTACTCGCTGGTGAAACTTGTAAAATGTGTAATAACTGAACTGATGATGCCAGATATATGCTTTCAAATCTGCTGTGTTTAATTTAGTATTTTTAGTATTTAGTAATTTAGTACAGAAAGCTCTAAAAGCACAAAAACCAGGGAATGCAGGCACCTTGAGGCCCTCTCTCTCTCTCTCTCTCTCTCTCTCTCTCTCTCTCTCTCTCTCTCTCTCTCTCTCTCTCTCTCTCTCTCTCTTCCCCATAACACTCTAGAAAAGCATTGAGGGATGTAAGGGGAAGGAGCCAATCTCCCCCCCCCCCCCGAAACATTTTGCTAGGAGGGTAAGTGGTTCCCTAAATTACGTATAGATGCTCTCTTCTTGAGTATTTATGTCATATTATTCTAAGTATGTTATTGTATTCATGTTCTAATATAACACTTATAATAATAAAAATAATTGGCACATAAATAAATCAGGACTCTTGAACCCCCCCCCCCCCCCCCCCCGCCCCCAACCTCAACAATTTTGCCCCATCCAACTGTTTTCTTTGCGTAGCCACCTAAATTCTAAAGAGCAATTAAGTGGACACCCTGATCCTAGTGTTTCTCAAACACCTGGTCTTATATTAAATTTTTCTTTCCACAAAATGCACAAGGGCTTATTTTCGGGGGAGTCATTTATGTATAAACAGTTTTTTTTTTTTTTTAATTCACTTTATTTATGTACAAAATTCTACATTTATTCCTATACAGTCGCGTCGTCTTCTTCTGGAACATTCTCATAACTCTCGAAATCCTGAATTTCTCGCGACTCAGTTTCCGGTAGAGCCAACTTTTGTGTCCAGATTTGTGTTGGGTTCTAATCACTTTAGGCCGTGAGTGCAGGGACTGGTCAGCTGGCAGTACAGAATCATAAGTTCAACAAATGATTCATGACAATTTCCTCCCAAGTGATGTGATTATCTATACAGGTGGCTCTGTGTTGAGGGGCAGAGATGTGATTATCTCTACAGGTGGCTCTGTGTTGAGGGGCAGAGATGTGATTATCTATAAAGGGTGGCACTGTGTTGAGGGACATAGATGTGATTATCTATACAGGTGGCTCTGTGTTGAGGGACAGAGATGTGATTATCTATGCATGTGGCTCTGTGTTGAGGGGCAGAGATGTGATTATCTATACAGGTGGCTCTGTGTTGAGGGGCAGAGATGTGATTATCTATACAGGTGGCTAGCCCGGCTCTCTAGCGAAGTTGGTTAAACCTGACTTTCGCGGCGGCCGGGTGACGAACTCCTTGTGGTCCGGGTTCACTCCCGGGGGTAGGCAGAAAAGATACATTTCTCCCAGATTAACGGTACCTATAATGGAATCACTGCCGAAGGGTTGCGATATCCATAGTACCGAGCCAAAAGGTTTACAACTCATTGTTTCCGGATACGTTAAAAAAAAATACAGGTGGCTCTGTGTTGAGGGACAGAGATGTGATTATCTATACAGGTGGCTCTGTGTTGAGGGACAGAGATGTGATTATCTATACAGGTGGCTCTGTGTTGAGGGACAGAGATGTGATTATCTATACAGGTGGCTCTGTGTTGAGGGGCAGAGATGTGATTATCTATACAGGTGGCTCTGTGTTGAGGGACAGAGATGTGATTATCTATACAGGTGGCTCTGTGTTGAGGGACAGAGATGTGATTATCTATACAGGTGGCTCTGTGTTGAGGGGCAGAGATGTGATTATCTATACAGGTGGCTCTGTGTTGAGGGGCAGAGATGTGATTATCGATACAGGTGGCTCTGTGTTGAGGTGCAGACGAAGTGCATGGGGGTTCATGGCAAAGGCTAATGGACGTCGCTTGGTGCAACAAAGCCTGGCATATGATAGCACGTCTAGTTTGAGAAGAGGTGGAGGCAGTCACTGCTGCCTTCCGCTGGCTTGACAATCAGCTGTACACACATGTCGTCATTGTAACTGACTCGTAGAGCATGTTGGGAGAGTTGGAGACAGGCATGCCCCGTGCAGAGTGGCAAGCATCATTTTAGAGGTCCCGGGTAGGTAGAGTCCTTTGGATATTGTCTCCAAGTAATGCCGGTGTGTGATATTGAACAGGCAGATAGACGGGCTGGCTCTGCATCATTTGGTAGTGAATTGATGTATGACAAGCTATGTGTTGTTAGGGCGCTTTAAAAGCGAGTAAACAGCACGGAGGCACAAATATATTATTACTGTCTGAGAAGAATGACACTGTGAAGAGTTACCAGGAGATCTAGCCGACGCTTTACAACTAAAGGGAAAGGCGAATCCGATATAAGGTCAAGCAGTTACTGATGCCTTCGGAATTAGGACTCTCCGCTTGCTGCTGGAGAATGAGACGGTGCGCTTATGGATGCCCCGAGTGCTGCGATGTCGATTCCTAATTCAACATTCATGTCCAGCATTTAAGCTTTTCTTAAATAAGAATTTCTTGTCTTTGTAGAGCGTAACTGGAGCTGTATTTTGGGGTATGGTGTATGTATCGAAGCTCTCTTCTGTATATATTTACCTCAAACCCAGTTTTGTCTGTTTGCTTCATGGGGAAGTCCATTCGGGGGGGGGGGGGGGTGTTAAATTCTATTATAGGAATGGTAACGGGCCGCAACAATCGTCGACGAGGGATCTTTCTACTGATAATTGGTGGTCCCCTGCTGTACATGCTTTCCGGTGGAGATCCTATTATTATTACTGACACTCTGTGCCCCATATTTGTTATTTGTTTATTTTGCAGATTTGCAAGCCACCACAAGCACGTTTTATCATGTCGGTGATCCTGACGGCCTGTCGTAACTCCAAACAAAAAGCAATCGAAAAGGCGGGAAAGAAGAAGGCTGCCAAAAAGTACAGAAGTGTTTCATATTGTGCTTCCTGTCTGTTTTCGTTGTAAAATGTGTGGGTTTTCTGTTCTTTGGGTGTCCTGCTAGACGGTGTGTTGACCCGCCTCACAACCAATGCTTTCGCATTATCATCCTCATCATCATCATCAACAACACCACCAGGTGAGCTGGGACCAGGGGATGGAGCCACTGAAGTTCCCCTACCGGAAAATATGTTTATAGAGTGAGCACATCCCTCCCCCCGCCCCCCTTTTTCAATATTTATGCATGAAAGGCTAAGCAGCTTCCTTAAAACATGCACTTCGCTTTAACGGTACAGTATCTGCTTAAACGCTTTGAATTATCTCAGCAAAGTTGTACTACTATTATTATTCTGCTCTTAAACCAGGATGATACTTCCCTTGAGCTACCGCTCCTAACTTTTTTCCCCCTAGAAAATATGTTTTGCGGTGGGAAGGAGTTGTTTCCTTGTTATAAATGCAATTCAGAGGTTTCTGTTGAAAGTGAAAGATAGAAAAAGAGCCGCTTGGTATTCTGTCTATTTTTAGGTTGGGGAGTCGCCGCTGTGGCGTAGCGACTAGACACTCGCGTGCGGATCGGAAGGTGGTGTACACAGGCGTCTGCGGCGCCTTATAGAGACTCATTTCAACACAACCTCCCACAAAAATTGATGACAGCGAGCGAACCCCGAACAAAGACATTTCATAACACCTCACAACATAGGATAGACCGTGCGACCGGGTTCGGCATGAATGCGAGGGGAAAGAATTCTGGTCATGAGGGCAGGTTCTTGAAAAGTTCCATTATTTTTTTTAAGCTGGTTGCATGTCCTTCACTGACAGCACTGCGGAGATCAACCTACGCATCTGTTGTTGCATTTAGTAGTTTGCCACTACCTACCAAGCAGCCAACGCCCGTACTATTGTCGAAGTCAGCGCAAAGTGGTCTGCTGCCAAATCGCCTGCAGCTGCATTAAACGTGGTGTGTCGGAATTGTACACCCTAAACACTTGCTGCTTTCTTCGGCAAATTATTATTACGTGCTAAAGCCCACATCAGTTCCACTGTGATTTATTTATCACTGCCTGAAAGCCAAAAGATCCGTATTATTATTATAATTACTGCTGTTGCTGCTGCTACTACTACTACTACTACTACTACTACTACTACTACTACTACTACTACTACTACTACTACTACTACTACTACTACTACTACTACTACTACTACTACTACTACTACTACTACTGCTGCTGCTGCTGCTGCTGCTCCTGCTACTACTACTACTACTACTACTACTACTACTACTACTACTACTGCTGCTGCTCCTGCTACTACTACTACTACTACTACTACTACTACTACTGCTACTACTACTACTACTACTACTACTACTGCTGCTGCTGCTGCTGCTGCTGCTGCTACTACTACTACTACTACTACTACTACTACTACTACTACTACTGCTGCTGCTGCTGCTGCTACTACTACTACTACTACTACTACTATTACTACTGCTGCTGCTGCTCCTGCTACTACTACCACTACTACTACTACTACTACTACTACTACTACTACTACTACTACTACTACTACTACTACTACTACTACTACTACTACTACTACTACTACTACTACTACTATTACTGCTGCTGCTGCTGCTACTACTACTACTACTACTTTATTATTATCATTCCTATTAATATTATTCTTATTATTAATGCTCTTTGATTTTTACTTAGTTGCCCCCCCCCCCCCCCCCCCGTCTTTTTTTTCGTCAATCTTTATTTTCTTTTTCGGCTCACCTGACCTGCACAGATAACATTGTTAAGATTATTCTAGGCAGTTCTAATATTGGAAACTTGGTACATGCAAGTGCACGCGGCAAACATCGGCTTGTATCTCCCAGGTCGGCACAACAACATCCGCCCGCTGGCTACCCGAGCCTGTGCTCTTACTTTCCCCGATATTGCTAGGGATCGAAAGCGGGTAGTGGAAGGAAGTGACGTCAAGTCCATTATGTGTGGAACTTAAGTTGGCAGCAGATCAGTTAGATTGATCGGGAATCGATATCGCCACCGGGCTATGGATGAATTAAGCTGTCGTAAAGTATTTTAAATATGTTTAAAACAAAACATCGAGAAAAAGGAGGGGGGAGGTGGGGGGCAGGAATAACAACATATAGCAGACAACAAAATGGATAGATATAAAGGCGTCCCAAAATGTTACCTTGGGGTGGGGGGTGGGGGAACAGGCCAACTGTCCCACTTCATAAACATCAAGGAAAAGGTACTTCTTCTTCTTCTTCTTCTTCTTCTTCTTCTTCTTCTTCTTCTTCTTCTTCTTCTTCTTCTTCTTCTTCTTCTTCGCGTTCACCAGCTGTAAACTGGCGGAAAGTTCTGGTTGTTCGTCCACTTCTAGACTGCAGTCCTGTTCCAGAACCTGAGTTTTGCGTGTGCATCTGTTTTACAGATCTGATTCATCTGTATGCAGATTTCTGGTTTCTTGCCTTTCAGGCACATGCACACTGACTTTGAAGTTTTCTTGTTTGTCCATATAATAGGACCCCGGAACCCAGAAAAAGTACTCAAAATATAATAGTTCGTTAATGATTAACAAAAATATTAAATAAATTCTTTTACAAAAAATTTTTAAAAAAATTGGGGGGTGGGGGGTGGGATAAAGAGAATTGATTGGGATGTTCTGTTTTGAGCTCCAAATATTAAGGTCACCCTAAAAGAACTTAGAGAAAAAAAACTGTAGGAAAAAAAAAGAAAATACTGCTTGTATTTACCACTTTAGTGGTTGTAGGGCGGGGTCTCCGAACCTGAGGATTTAGGGCCGCATGGCTGAAGCTCTTACTGCCGAATGTGAAGGTTAGTCTTCACTTTTGGCCACCTACAGAAAAAGATAAAAAAAAATCGCCAACCTTACCAAGGACCGGGTCTCCTACATCATTTGACCAGTCGTTCCTCTGAGAATAAGAATAACGAGTCCATACCGTGTGTGTGGCGTTGGCAGTCACGTCCATCCACAACCTTCTGTCTCGTGTACTTTCAATCAATTCTGACACAGATGAACCTCAACGCTAGGGTATAACAGGCATACAAGTTACAAACTAATGTGGTGTTACGAGGATGTAAGTAAACTAAAGTTGAACACCTTTATGAAACTCGTGGAGCATCGGATATATTTATATGCTGGATTTTAAATTTATAATTTATAAACCAGTCGGCACTACGAAAGTCGGAGCCACTGTAGTGTAGCGGCAAGATTCTCACCTGCTGGTCCGGAGGTCCTAGGTTTGAATCCAGATCGGTGCAGATTGTGGTGTGTGTGTGTGTGTGTGTGTGTGTGTGTGTGTGTGTGTGTGTGTGTGTGTGTGTGTGTGTGTAAAATTGACCTGGCCCTCAGTTCGACCAGTCTAGAAGAGGTACGAGATTAAGTTCTGGGAAGTAAAGACGGCTAGCGTGATGTCGATGACACATCACCTACCGAGTGCTCATTGGTCTATGTTCAGGACCACTAGAAAGGGAAAAAATCTGTCTATGTTTTGGAAGCAAGACGAATGATGTGATACTGACAACAACGCTCATCGATTGCTAGTGGATTCAGTTTATTAAAATGCCTCTCCAAAATCCTGCTCTTGTATCGTCAGCACCAGTCGTGTCAACATCATTCCGTTGTGCGTGCTCTGTTCTTTACACAGGGCTCGCAGTAAAGTTCTCAATTACCTCATGGTTGGAATCCACTCTTCTTCTTCTTCTTCTTCTTTCGTTCGCCATTTATACATATTTCCATGGCGTGTGTGCGTGGCATCCTGATTGCTGTGGTGCGCCTCCTGGCTTGTTGCCTCCGACTTCAGCACCTTGTTTTGCAAGGGTAGACTGTGGTCATACTCGAGGAGAATAGGCTCATCCCTTCGTATTTACCTCGTTTGTTGTCCCATCCAGTTTCCCGCTGGGGGTTGAAACCCCAACCTTCAACTGGATTGCTGGGAACAACAGGGTCCACCACGTGAAAGTGAGGTAGGCTTGAGCAAGAGAGGCTAATAGACATTAGGAGTCTTATATTGCGCATCATTGCTCCATTTGGACCCCGGAATCCACTCTAACAATTATGAGTTCTCTCAATAAGGTCCGGCTAGTGATTTCTCTTGGACGTTCTCAATCCCCGTGGTCCCCATTTCAGTGAGTCTCAACCCTCACTAGGTGCTAGAGTACCGGTCCAAGCTACTAGTTTTGGTGCAGTTAACATTTATTAGCCAAAATAATTGGCACACACAAAAACAAAACAAAAAAACTAGACCACAGTTATAACAGATACTGCTCGCAGTAAGTTGAACGTGGTCGATTTTTTGTTTTGTTTGCTCATAAACGAATGTATGGAAGTACATCCCTCACTAGGCACTAAAGTACTGGTTCAAGCCATTTGTTGTTGTGCAGTTAGCGTTTTTAGCCTACATAATTAGCACACAGAAACCAGACCGTAATTATAGCCGATACTGCTCTCAGTAGCTTTAACATGGTCTGTTTTTGTGTATTTTTTATGGATGGAAGTGCCAGTTCAGGGATCCTTGTCCATTTCTTTCCCGGATATTCCCAATATATTTCAGTCTTCTTTGACTTTGAATTGATTACACCCACTGCTCTTACAAGCTGTTATTTATCAGACAGTTCTGCACATCATTCAACAATCATTTCCTCTGTCAATCCTGTGTGTATGAATCACATCAAATCGCAAACAGCGCAGAAATTATTTCCTTTACCCTTTTAAAAATTATAATATTATATTCAATATCAGGCGAATGTTGCGAACATCTCCCCAGAGTTAGCCCCGCCCATTTACACACCAGGTCACTTTCATTCATACTTTGCTCGGCTGGTCAACTTTGCTGAAGGTTACAGGTGTGTCCCGCTCTTCTGTTTGGTTTCTGCGTTGTCTTCCATTTACGTTTTCATTCCGAGAAAGAGAATGCCTGTGACATAGGTTTCATCACTCTCGTATAGACAGGAATGGGTGGGGTGGGGGGGGGGGTTGTGTTAGGGCCAGTGCTGCATGTTTTTGGAGCGATAAAAAAGCTGACATGCTGAAATATACAACAGGCAATATCAACGGTATTACAGAACACCCCCATAACCTTACGGAAAGTTGACCAGGCTCAGCCACTATCAATCAAAAGTGACCTGGTGTGTAAATAGGCGGGGCTAACTCTGTGTGGGGAGATTTTCGTACTGTTTACCACTGATACCTGTAAGCCAATGGTTTTCAGCCTTTCTAATACCGTGACCCATTAATGCAGTTCTCTCATGATATGGCGACCCACAAACAATTATTTTCCTTCATAACTTCAATGAACATGTGTTTTCCGATGGTCTGAGGCGACCAGTGCGAAATAGTCGTTTGACTCCCCCAAAAAGGGTCTCGACCGGTAGTTTGAGAACCGCTGCTCTAAGTGTTGCGAGGGTAAACATTTCGCAGTCCAGCACTCGATAGGTGGCGCTTGCTGCTATACTGTTTGAGCGCTGATAGTACAAACTTTCTATTTGATTTGTATATTAGTTTGTAAGTATATCTCAAATAATTTGTTTGTGTTCACCGGCTGTAAACTCCCGGGGAAAGTCTTGACGGTATATTTATATTTCTGGACTATGGCTTTGTTTTCAGGACTTGAGTTTTGCGGCGCATCAGTTTTGCAGATCTGTCTATTTGACTGCAGTCCTTTGGTTCCTTGCTATTCATGCATTTGCACTCTTGCTTTAAAGGACCAATACATTTATCGTCTGGGTGAAAACAAATGAAAGAATTAGGCATGTATTGAATGAGAAAAAATATAATGAATTGAAAATAAAACAATGAATATGCACGCATTAGAAAATAAAGACCATATTGTCCCTAAATGTCAACAGCGACCCCAAAACAATTATTAAACAAATAAACACTAACAACTGCACTAACAGTGAGCTCATTGGCGTATTTGTTTGTTTAAAAATCAATGTACGTTGTTCGTGTCCTTGTCTGAATGTGGTAGACAGGGTTAGCGCCATAACCGTGCATCGTAAACAGCCAAGGTTGAAGACTTCTCAGCTGTGCAATAACATAGTATATTGTGCTACATGAGACAAGTTGTTCAGAAATTAAATCAAAATTAACCAATGGGTCATTCAACGCAGGACTCAGTCAACCTATAACCTAGTCTACTCACTGTTCCATCAACGAATAAGTTAATTCAACCTTTACTCAGTTGACCGACAACTCAATCAGTTCATGGCTCTATCAAAATATAACTGGATTTGAACACAGCTCCTTAAACCCATAACACCATCAACCTATGAGTCAGTCAACTCAACATATTTCCATAGCGTAGATACCGTCCGATTGTGGAGTGCCTGGAAATGAGAAAGCTGATCAACTGGCAGGGGAATGTGCGACAAAAGTGCAGCCGGATGTACCAGTCACATACCGCCAAAAGAAAAGAATCATTAAATCGATCAGGAAATCACCAGCCCCAGCACAAGACGACTAGTTTATTATGGGCTGATCAGAACAAGTCATTATCCTCCGCTTCAGAACAGGGCACAACCGATTACGTAACCACATGTACACAAAATTCAAGATAGGTGTATCAGCTATGTGCACCTGTGGAAAGGTGCCCCAGACAGCAGAGCATGTACTCCGGGATTGCACCGAATTTGACACATTAAGGCAAACCTTTGGGCCGGAAAGAACAACAGTGGAACATAAACTCTATGGACCACTGAATGAACTAACAACGACAGAGAAATTTATACAAGAGACAAAACTGCTGATATAGACAACTTATATCAGGCGAACGAAAGAAGAAGAAGAAATCAACTTAACACTCATATTTCAATCATAAAAGAGCTCAGTAATCTCATAACACAATAAACCCATTACTCAGTTTACCGATAAATCAGCATGCTGATAATTCAATAGATTGATAACCCTTCTTTGATCTTTTTCCATAGAAATTCTTCAAAATGTGTCACTTAGTCCAGTTATATTTTCTCTCCTCATATTTCGGCAAAAATGATAAGCTGCTTTGTGAAGTTCGTCTACTGGTTTTTACTTCTTTAACATTTAGATCCATGTCCTTAAACCTTTTTATGCCCGCTGACTGGAAGAAATGTGAGAAATATTTTGATGACTATGACATAATAAAACGAATTTAGATATCAGATCATTTGGGGGGTTATTTTTTTTTTTTTTTTAATTACGATTGTTTAGCTAAGACAAGACCTGCCGTTTATATGTTAACGAGTTTGATTAATATAACTGAAGCGTTGTGTGTGGAAGGCGGGACGCCACAGCAGTTTCCATCCGATTTCTACGTTTGGTTTCAACTGTAGCAGCTACAAGCTTTGAGGGACATTTTAACGGACCACCGAAAAGAAATTTTCGCACAGGCTGGACACCAGCCATAATATAGAACTAGATGACCATTTTGGCTGTCCATTGAACTTTAAATATTCTTCGGTAAAACCCCATCTACGAGGCCTTGGGGAATTTTCTGGATTGTTTATTTATTGTCTACGATTTACAGCCATACTTTAACACTGATTTAATGTAGCATACAGTCATTTTTTCGGTGCTTTATTATTATCCTAACCCAAACAGGGAAAATCCACAGATCACGGGACAATCTAATATGTCAGGGGGTGGTAGATAGGCTGCATGCAGTCGTGGGAACTATGCTGCATGCAGTCGTGGGAACTAGGCTGCTCCTTCTAGTGGGACGAAGGTGGGTTGGAGTTAGGGTCAGTTCTAGATGTTCTGGGGTCGTTAAAAGCATCAGAAAGACGGAAAACCCAGTCCTACCTCCCTCTAAAGTGTTGGACTTCCTGTGGCATCATCTTGGGGTAGGATAATAATAAAGAACACTTGTTTCTTTCCTAGGTGTGTGTTTTTAGGAAAGGACGGGTGGAAAATGAGGGGTTGGGGGTGAGTGAAGAGGGGTAGGGGTTGAGGAAGGAGTAGCAAAGTCCAGATAGCCACTAATATCTTTTACAGCTTACGTCATGTCATTGTGTCACGACGTCCAGAGAGCCAATAATATTCGCACCTGTAACTGGTAATGTTTCTCGTGTTGTATACTCTACAGGAGAGAGAAGAGAGAAGCCGCCATGACAGCACTGACGGAGAAGTTGGCAGTTAGCGACCTTGAAGGGGAAAACAATGTGAAAATCTGGACTTTCCTGCTCAACGGCGAACCAACCAGTGTCGTGCTACGTAAGTTAGGTTTCAATGTTGTTGTCGCAAACTACCGCACAACGCTAGGTTTAGGTTTAGGTTTTGGTTTAGGTTTAGACGACAGATCGACATCATGGCACACGGGTAGCGACCCGTAAGTGCTCCGTTCTACTTCTGACACAAGCCCGAGTCCGAAAATTATCAGTGCAGTGCATGAACCCTGAAGCAGCAGCAAGGTTCCTGAAATACTTTGGATGGGTGTTTTTACTACAAGCGCCGTTAGATTTCCAACTGCCAAGGAATTTTTACGTGCGCAACAATACACACAGACGTCTAATCTTACTACCCAGAGACCAAGGGAAATTACTAGAGGTCTCAGGCTTCAGCGTGGTATAAACCCAGGTCCTCCAGCACTAGAGTCTGATGTCATGCCTCTCAATCCCCACACAACACTAGGAAATCAACAAGAATGAGAAGCAGAACTAGTCTACCCCCCCCCCCCCCCCACCCCATTTTTTTTTTTTTTTTTTTTTTTTTTTTTTTGCCCTTTCGTTGCCGCTAGAGAGCCTTTATCGTCATATAGCAACACGAACAATGATAAAACCGTATTAGAATAAGAACTATATAAAATAAAGTAGTTGTAACAAGTTCGCTTCAAATTGAAATACCTATTCACGGTTGAAAATACACACAAGAAAAGGATAAGTGATAGGTGAGAGGTGAGAGGTCGAAAAAGAAACGTTCAGGGAAAGTTACGTAAAAAAGAAAACATTAGAAGAAACTGTATTTTTATATAAGCCCGGCAGAGATAAAGAGTCCAACTGCAAGATAAGACACTTTTTCCATATTTCTGTGAACTTTATGTCCTTTGTGTGACACTAGATGATGTAACTGGAATCACAGTAAATCATAATTATTATAATCACTGTTATCATTCATCGCCATAATTTTATTTAACCAATATAATTTAAGGAGATGTGGTTATGGCCACAATCGGAAGGAGACGGTCTACATTATTTAATTATATAATGATAAGGAGAATATTGGAGTACATCGTGACGTGGCATTCGTAAATAAAAAGGCGGTTGGGAAGCTGTGTCGTTGACACCTAGGCTGCGAGTGTCTCTGCACCTTTCGTCCCAAGAAGTTCGATTTCAACAAACCCCTAGTTTTCCATCATCAGCCTCTATTGGAGAATCTGAGACTTCATAATGCAGGCAGTATTTCCGAGGACAACAGTAGATGCCTTTTAGCCAACCTCAACTGTGGAGACGAACAACAAATGTAGCGACATAAATCACACACAGAAAAATCGAAGCTTTTGAATTTCTTCTTCTTCTGCTGCTTCTTCGTGTTAACCCTCTGTAAACTCGCTCGGAAAGTCCTGGTTGTTTATCCACTGTTGGACTGCAGTTCTGTTCCAGAATCTGAGTGTTGCGTGTGCATCCATTTTACAGATCTGACTCATGTGTATGCAGATTGCTGGTTCCTTGCCTCTCAGTCAGATGCACTCCGACTTTGAAGGAAGCTCCCCAGTTAGTCGACTCTTACAACATGCTTTTGGGGTAGGCAGTGGGTCTATTCTTGTTTTTTCTATTACAGGGCCCCGGAACCCACACGGGGAGCTTTTGAATTTAAATGGTACACAAACACTCATAGAAGACGAAAACCACGAGTCTAAATGATCTCAGAACCGAGGGCAATTGGCTCATAAACAGCCCTCTGTCCCGAAAGCTGAAATATTTTAAACACTATGGTGGCCTGGAGAGAACTGTAATAGAGGGATGGTTGTCGGGAAACGAGGCTGATGCTGTTCTCCGCGAATGTAGATACAAGACATTTTTTTTTTTTTACGCATCCAGAAACCATGAGTTGTAAAACCCTTTGGCTCGGTACTATGGATATCGCAACCCTTCGGCCTTGATTCCATTATAGGTACCGTTAATCTGGGAGAAATGTGGCTTTTCTGCCTACCCCCGGGTTAAAGATGTAGCACTTGCTATGAAAGCACATAGGGCTGGAGAACTGGCTAGAAAAATGAAGACTTTCAAGAGATAATTCAGAAGTTTGGGCTCACAATGAACGATCTGTTATCAGTTTTAAGTACATCACTTTTATTTTTAATAATAAAATATATTTATTTATTTAAATAAAGGTAGAACAAATGCACCTAGTGACCGATGATAAAGTTCAAATTCATTGTAACCACAGTTCATTTTCAACAGTGATGTTTCAACTACTGTTAACAGTATGAATGATAAAGCACGGAACAATTCAAAGAGTTTTATTGATTTTACACAAGAATCAAAAGCACACGTAAGCAAGTCCTGTATACCAGCGTTTCTCAAACTGTTTTCGCCGCCACACCCTTGTAGGAAAAAAAAATCATTTCCGGCACATCTACACTGAAAGTGATTTGAATCCTTAGGGTAAAAAATAAAATGCTAATTTAATGTTCAGTTTTCTTCAATGTGACAAATGAAACTGTTTGGATAAATGTTTTTATTATTTCCTTTATGTTTATGGGAAGTTTTGTTAACTGTACCTTCAAATTATTTAACTCTTTGAGTCCCAAGGAACGCATCATACGTTCATAAGTTCCTACGTAGAGGCCCAATGAGCGCAGGATGCGCCGATTTTACGTCTTTCTTGACTACCCCTTGGGCCTCTCATGCTAAACCCCCTGGGACTCAAAGAGTTGAAGGCTGCTCCTGTGTCTTTTTATGTACTGCAGCCTTGCTAATAGCATTGTTTCTGAATACGCCTGCATCCAGATCTGTTCTTGGCTTCCTTCATGGTATTTCTGTTTTAAACTGCTGTCTTCGATGATCTCAAGCAAATTTTGAAAAATTCTTGCTTATTGCCGCAGCACCAGTGGCCTGCGCTCTCAGCGCCCTTGGATACCGCGACACCCCTGGCATACGCTCGCAGCGTCCCTGGATACCGCGGCACCCCTGGATAACGCTCGCAGCGTCCCTGGATGCCGTAACACCCAGTTTGAGAACCGTTGCTGTTTGTTTATATTTAAGGTTTGTGAGGTTGTCGTTTTTGGCCCAGATGGTGGGTTTCTCGGTTCAGCTTAGTGTTGGTACAGAAATGTTTTTGCTCCTGCTTGATTCAATATTTTGCGTAAGGAAAGTAAAAAACTCTTTTCTTCCCCGCCTTAAGGCATTGTGGGCATTCAGGACTAGACCTATATTTGAAATGCCAGTCGGACTGGATGGGTGATATAGTCCGGCCACCGTACTTCCCATGATTGTACTTGGTACCCGTTTAAGGCTGGGTCAACCTGGGAACCAAAGTCATTTTTTTTAAAGAGCAACAAAACTGGCTTCGTGAGGATGAGAGCCCACGACCTTCTGATCCACAGGCGAGCGCCTGACCCAGTGGTTCTCAGCCTTTCTAATGCCGGAACGCTTTAATACAGTTACTCGTCTTGTGGCAACTTCCCAGCCATACAATTATTTTCGTTGCTACTTTATAACTTCAATGAATATGTGTTTTCCGATGGTCTTAGGCGACCCTTGTGAAAGGCTCTTTCGACCCCCGAAAGGGTCGCGATCCACAGGTTTTGAACCGCTTGTCCTAGCCCCTACTCTACGGCGGCCCGCGGTCAATATGTTAAGGGGAGAGTTCCGTTACTATCTCTTTACTCTATGCTGTGTAGCGTTGATAGTCTCAGACTCATTTTTCCTTTTCCTAAACCCCATGCTGTGTGGCGTTGATAGTCTCAGACTCCTTTTTCCTTTTCCTAAACTCCATGCTGTGTGGCGTTGATAGTCTCAGACTCCTTTTTCCTAAACTCCATACTGTGTGGCGTTGATAGTCTCAGACTCATATTTCCTAGACTCCATGCTGTGTGGCGTTGATAGTCTCAGACTCCTTTTTCCTAAACTCCATACTGTGTGGCGTTGATAGTCTCAAACTCCTTTTTCCTAAACTCCATACTGTGTGGCGTTGATAGTCTCAAACTCCTATTTCCTAAACTCCATGCTGTGTGGCGTTAATAGTCTCAGACTCCGATTTCCTAAACTCCATACTGTATGGCGTTGATAGTGTCAGACTCCTTTTTCCTAAACTCCATACTGTGTGGCGTTGATAGTCTCAGACTCCTATTTCCTAAACACCATACTGTGTGGCGTTGATAGTCATGGCAGTCCACAGCCCTCTGTCTCGTGTACTTCCTCCAAATGTCCCACTGCCAATGTGTACTCCTGTCACCCCACCCTCCTTTTTTTTTCTCTTAGATTGCTCTCTTGTAGTACTAGTGATGTTTTTTTTTTTTTTTTGTTTTTTTTTTTTTTTTCATAGAATACTTTTAAGGGACATTTTTACTCATTATGTTCATATCATTTTCTCTCTTTGTGTATGTGTGTGTCTGTGTTGTGTGTGTGTTGTGTGTGTGTATGTGTGTATGTATGTGGTCCATACGGTGTGGAGTTGGTGGTCATGTCTATCCACTACTTTCTGTCTCGACCATCTGACACAAGTGATCTTCAAAGCCATGATATCAAACTGTCCAGCCTCTTCTCTTTCTGTCTCCTTCTGCCTCTTTTGCACTCCAGTTTTCCCACTATCATAATGTACGCCGGTAGTTTGCTTCTCATAATCTGACCAAATAATGTAGATTGTCCCCTTCTGATGTGGGCAATCAGTTGACCTCGTCAGTCAGTTTCTTTCAAGAATTCGTCATTCTTGTATTTGTCCAGGGTATTACCATCCTTCATCTATAAAACCAAATCTCCACCGCCTCCAAAAACTTGTTAATTAATCGTCTAACCATCCATGATTAACTTCTGTATACCAGGATATGATTTATACACCTCTTAATCGTTCTCTTTCTTGTCATAATTGACGAAGATACGAAGACAGCAGGTGAAATGGTTTACCCACTTAGAGAGAATGCCTTGTGACACCATACCATACAAAGCATACATGGAAAGAGAAGAAGGACGTAGAGCACGAGGTAGACCAAGAACGAGATGGAAAGATAACATCAGAGAAACTCTACAACAGCACGATGTGCCTATGGTCGAGGCGGCCAGAAGAGCTAGAATAGAACTTTATATCTCCCTCGACACCCACAGCGGTAAAAGAAGAAGTGAAGAAGAAGAAGATTGATTAAGTAGGATTGAATAAAATGGTGTCCTCTGCGATGTTAGCATCAATTTCTCTTTAAAACCACACCTCAACATTTCCCACATAATTTCGCACCAAGCCACCGTGTCCATGATTCACTTAAGGAAATTAGTATACGCATTTTATAGGTCACAAGAACCCTCTTTCTTGCATCAATTGACAGAGATAGATAGCATCAAATATTCTTCGTATTACGACAAGCTGCGTTTTTTTTTTTTTTATCCACTGTACAATTAGCTCCCCTTTTAATGCAACTTCCATTTGCGGTTGTTAAAGGACTCTAAACATATTGCTGTCTCCACAAGGTCACTAACAACACAAGAAAAGAATACCAACATTAGAGGGATAGCTGGAATAACGTCCTTGTCTGTATTATATTGACAGACAAAGAATAAAATGGTTCGGCCATCTAGTGAGACTGCAGCTAGACCAAACTGCATATGAGATCTTTTTACAGCAGAACATCTGGGAGGAAGGCTAGAGTAAGATAATCCATAGATTGCGTGGTCGATCTCTAGATGCTTTCATTATGTCTAAGTGACAATGCTCTCTATGGTACACTATCTGGCGGTAGCTTGACACATGTCTGAACCATTTTATCTTTTGTCCTTTTGGGACACACTACCGCAAAGTAATTAAAGTCTATGACAGAATGTTTGTTGAAGTAATAATACAGATTGAGGGGGTTATGTCTGGAACTTAGGACATTACAACTCGTCTACTGTTGCAGACGGTGATTTGCTTGATATCAAATACATTCAGTCACGGTTGGCTGGGTCGTGACCCTAATTTATCATCATTCCGCGTCAGACTTCTTGATTAAAGCTCGTTTACTGTATTAAAAAAACCGTCGCAGACGTCTGGCTACATTAAACTCTGCACTGAAAATTCCGTTACTTTCAGGACATCAGCAACATGGATGCCAGCTCTAACGGTCATTTAGGGTCGAAAACACGAAGTCGATACTGCTTCGGGTGATGTTATCGATTACATTAGCGGTTCTAAACTTGGTGGCTGCTGTTTTTGTGTGTGTAGAATAAAATATTACGATTTAATTAAAGTCGGTGGAATCGACTTCATTTGCGTTGCGTTTTATACCATATTACACTGTCTGTCTCTGCAAAAAAGGCTAGCCCCCTCTCGTGGATGTCGCATAAATCACCAACTTCCTAGCTCCAGCGACAAGCTCGGGGATCGGTGTAAAAAATTAGACTACTCAGGTCCTTGACAGCGCGAGGCTTACAGGTAAAGTTTCCGGTAGTTTGTCTTCTTCTTCTCTTCTTCTTCACTTCCTCTTTTACCGCTGTGGGTGTCGAGGGAGATATAAGGTTCTGTTTCTAGCTCTTCTGGCTGCTTCGACCATAGGCACATCGTGCTGTTGTAGAGTTTCTCTGATGTTATCCTTCCATCTTGTTCTTGGTCTACCCCGTGCTCTACGTCCTTCTTCTCTTCCCATGTATGCTTTGTATGGTATGGTGTCACAAGGCATTCTCTCTAAGTGGGCAAACCATTTCACTTGCTGTCTTTGTATGTAATCCAGAATTGGTTCTGTGCCGACTTGTTCTCTTATGATCTCATTTCTGATCTTATCTCTTATGGTCACTCCTACAGCCCTTCTCAGACATCTAATTTCCGTGGTTACTAATTTTCTTTTATGGTTTGTTGTGAGTGACCATGTCTGGCACTGGTAGCACAGAGTTGGAATAAATATGCTTTGAATAAGATGTCTCTTTGTGCTGATTGGGATTGTCTTATGCTGTAAGAGGGGGGCTAGCTGTCCCAATACTCGGTTTTGCTTTACTGCATCTAATGTCAATTTCTTTATCCAATTTCCCATCTTCGGTAAATGTAGTTCCCAGATATTTAAACTCAGATGCCTGTTTAATGCCTTTGTATTCTATTGTTATGTTTAGATCTGTCTTCTTTTTTCCTATTGACATTACTTCTGTCTTTTCAGTGTTGATTCTCATATTATTTGTTTTACATTCTTCATTCATGGATGTTAGATGTTGTTGCAATTTCATGGCTGTATCTGCTATCAAGGCCTGGTCATCTGCAAAGAGTAATTCGTTGATCTTACTAAGATCTTCATTCATGGGCTTGGCATTCTTGCATATACTGTCGATGTAGGTGATAAACAGCAGTGGTGATATTGTGCAGACCAAAAAAAATAACTTGAAAGGATCTAAATACATAACACTTTATGTAAGGCTATGTTTGTATAGACGTGTGGGTAATGGAAGGATGAGTTGATCAACATTTCGCTGATCGCCTTTGCTTCTCCGGATATTTCCTGGATTGGCAGGACATATCGTACTTAATCCACGTGTCAGAGACCTATTTCGGCATCTCCTTCAAACACTTGAGATCAACGAAACCAAATCTGACTTCTTCTTCTTCGTCTTCATTTTCTTCTTCTTCTTCTTTTTCTTCTTCTTCTTCTTCTTCTTCTTCTTCTTCTTCTTCTTCTTCTTCTTCTTCTTCTTCTTCTTCTTCTTCTTCTTCTTCTTCTTCTTCTTCTTCTTATTTTTTTTTTTTTCTTCTTTTCTTCTTCTTCTTCTTCTTCTTCTTCTTCTTCTTCTTCTTCTTCTTCTTCTTCTTCTTCTTCTTCTTCTTCTTCTTCTTCTTCTTCTTCTTCTTCTTCTTCTTCTTCTTCTTCTTCTTCTTCTTCTGTCATCTCACTGATACCAGGTTGTAGTCCAGTGTCATGGTTTTTCTGTATTTTTCTTGCGCTTCTCGGGTGGCTTGGATGACGGATTTATTCATCATCTTGCAGGTTTCAGCTACATCATTTATCAACCTCTTTCTTGGTCTTCCCCTCGCCTTCCCCCTAGATGTTCTGCTGTAGAAAGTCTCATGTGAACCAAATCTAGCTACTTACATGAAACTAAATTAGGATTTAAAAACATACATTCGGTAGTAGTAGTCGTAGTAGTAGTAGTAGTAGTAGTAGTAGTAGTAGTAGTAGTAGTAGTAGTAGTAGTAGTAGTAGTAGTAGTAGTAGTAGTAGTAGTAGTAGTAGTAGTAGTAGTAGTAGTAGTAGTAGTAGTAGTAGTAGTACATTTAACCCTAACAGGACATCACACAAGCGATAAACACCCGGTGACACAAAGTGCCACCATGTGGATGAGGATCACCCCCTGGAGGGGTCCGGAAACTGCGTCCAGCCATTACACTATATTTATGGCCGGGCTATATTGCGGCCCCCGGCAAGAGCCAGGATGGGGTTTCAAAATAAGGAAAAATTGGAAAAAAAAAGGGTATGACTAATTGTACTAACATACTTCCGGTCATTGACGTAGACTTTTAATGCAGTTAGAATTTTGGAGATGGCACCTGATTGGTTAGACGACACCCATGTTAAACAAAAGGCTGAGAATCATTTGTCTGGAACAGAAGATCACGTGACAAGCAAGAACAATTGAACTCTTTGGTTAATGGAGTATAGATTATTATGAAAAATCGAGCTTGCTAATGGTCTTAGGCAAATACTTATTCTTTGCTTTGAAAACACGCGATTGTCTTTTCATATATTGATAATTTTTAATAAATAGAGAACAAGAAAGGTGCAAACATATTTGACAAGGGAACTGCGAGAAAGGGGAGGTCTTTCATTCTATTGATATCATCGAATAAAATGCCTTTGTAAACAAATATGGATCGCTGACAGTTTCTCTCCCCTTGCTTCTAGGGTTGGTAAACTGCACCTAATTGTTAGAGTTCCGGTCAATACAATGAACAGGAGGGCTTACTTTTTTAGTCAAGTTTTTGCTTCTGACAGTTAGCCGTTGCAGATTAGGATATCTCTGGCGACTTCCAAAGTAGTACCCGTGTGAATCCCCGTAGGTAGGTAGGTAGGTAGGTAAGTTGTACCCCAGCGATAAACACCCGGTGACACAAAGTGCCACCATGCGAATGAGGATCCCCCGTGGAGAGGTCCCGGAAACCCCGTTCAGCCGTTAGGCCATATTTAAGGCCCGGCTATATTAAAAGAGATCTGGATCACACCAGAACCAAAAAACCACAAACAGCACAGGAAGGAAGCAAACAACCGTAATATCAGGTGTGACTGCACACCACAAACAAAAGGAAACCATAAAAGACAGCTAAGGAACCTTCTTCGTTATAGCAGGCCCCCGGGCGGCTGAAAGAGGATCAAATTTGAAATTTTTGTTGGACGAATTGGAATTGGAATTGGTAGGGCTCCCGACACAAGCTAAGGTGGGGCTTCAAAATAACAATAACAACAACAAATGCATCCCACAAGGGAGCGCCCGTGTGAATCTTACCTTCTTATTCATTGAGTTAAATGCCTTCTACAGTCCTACGTCTATTTCTTTACTTTCATTTTCTTATTTAAATTTTTTTTAATTTGTAATCAATCATACTCTTTCCCCTCCACACAATTCCCCCACTTACCTATTTCCTTTTCCTGACTTACCTATCAGTCTGTCGGTGACTGATCTTCTTTTACTTCTGCGTTTGGCCTTAAAGGGGCCACTGGCACATTATTTTGTGGTTTACAACTAATTTGTGGTGTAAACGCTTTTCGAGTCAACGTATTCGATGTCAGCTAATTCCTAGTGAGTCTCCTGTGCCAGTGACATGCACCCTCGAAGAAGAAAAAAGAAGAAGAAGAAGAAGAAGAAGAAGAAGAAGAAGAAGAAGAAGAAGAAGAAGAAGAAGAAGAAGAAGAAGAAGAAGAAGAAGAAGAAGAAGAAGAAGAAGAAGAAGAAGTAAAAATCATTAGTAGAGGAACAAGACCACTTCCCCCTCCCCCTTTCCCCCTCTTCTCCCCCCCCCACACACACACACATGGATACACATTAATTTTGTAATGGGTGCTAAGGTGCCCCTATTAATCATTTATGATATGATCTTTTGAAGTATTTGTTCATAAACTTAAAAATAAAAGAATAAAATAATATACTTGAAATAATATGAAACCTGCAGGCAATTACTTGTATAGAACATTGCTTTTCGTGGTTACAGTGTTTCTTTAATTTTCTTGGACATTTATTGAAGGTGGAAGGGGGGGGGGCAGTGGACCTGAGCCCCTCCTCCCCCCCCCCCCCAACCAAAGGAAAGACTTTCTAATCCCCCAGGATCCGGTGCCTATGTCAAAAACCTTCCACATTTTCCTGACCACCCTTTCCTTGTTATTTCTAGCCAGGTAACAACAAATTAAGCCTTCTTTAACACATAGACTCTAACACATATCACTGACTTACTGTTATTGAAAGTTAGGACAGGCGCAGACGTGACAGTATGAGTAAAGCAGGCTGGTATGGCTCTTTGTTCTATTTTTTAAGTCTTGTGACGTTGCTGGTTTGATGTTTTTCAAATTAGCCGCCTTTAAAAAGTCCAAGTCCAAGTCCCTGTATAAACAAAATCAAAAACTCGACTATTTTCAATCTGCTGTTAGCTAGCCGAAGCCGTCAACAGTGTCTGATTATATTTGTAGTCTGGTTAATTTGCGCCGCTTTCGTGGCTAATGTTCTGCTCTCTGGTTACATCCTTCCTCCTCTCAGTTCAACCGCACGATCCTTTCTGATGTCTGATTGTGTTTTTCCTCTTGGGTCATGTTCTTCCTAATTTGGCCAGGCGTATCTCGTAGGAGAGCGATCTTTCCACGTCTACAGAACGTCCTTTGGACCCCCATTTATAGTTTTACAATTTTGAATATATTACTTTCCAAAATTCGTAATGCCGAGATGCCGGGTTCGATCCCAACTGCGGACCATGCGCCATGCGTTGGTTTCGACAGTGGTATCAATAAAGCCCACCGTCCAGTAAGCAATTGCAAACTACTGGACGAAAATTTGCCTAGAAAAACTAAAGGGGCTGTTGGGGTTGGTTCTGCAACGTCCTGTAAAGGATACCCAACTAACCAACTAACTTTCCAAAAAGAATTGAAAACAGTTTTTAGGTTTGGATAAAGCCGAATTAGTAAAAATAAGCTCGCGTGTGACCTTCAACACAGAGCTGTTTGCTCAAGATCGGACTGGATCGGAGCTTAACCAGGTTTTAGCGCCTTTGCTACGATAGTATTCCCTGCACTTGGGGGCGGTATTGTTCAGTGTGAGGAAGGTTACCACTACTTAACTATCTATCTAACTATCATATTCTTAGATATTTCTGTCTGTCCGCATTTCTGATTGTACTCATTTGCTGCGTATCCCTATATATGCCTTTGTCTGCCTGTCTTTGGCAGGACACACGATGGTGATGATGTCTGCCTGTCTACTCTTTTTATATCTGTATTCCTGTATGTCTGTACGTCTATTTAAAAACAGGGGTGTTAATATATCCCAATTACTTTGAGTTTTACGAAATGCAGGAGACATCAAAGGCAACCAGTGCTACTCAAATAACTAGTGACGTAATGTAAACACAGGCAAGTACGTATAAATACAATCGAATCGATAACGTGCCGAGGTAAGATTACAGGAACGTAATGAGTTTGTAAAATAAAGCCTAACAGCAAATGGGAGAAAATGTTCCAAAATATACTTTTTGCATGTGATTGTTTTCACTTTGCATGACGATTTGTGGTGTGTTTGTGTGTGTATATGTGTGTGTATGTGTGTGGGGGGTGTGTGTGTATGTGTGTGGGGGGTGTGTGTGGGTGTGTGGGGTGTGTATGTGTGTGTGTGGTGTGTGTGTGTGTGTGTGTGTGGAGCAAGAAGATAAGCCTACGAGTCTTTTTACGCCAGTGGCGCAACGGGCAAATGATGCCAGACTCGTTTTTTTTTTATATACTAATTGTTCCTCGGAAAGTCATTTGGTCAAAGTCACGGAGACCGCATTTTCTTTTCGTGATACTTATGAGTACACATTTTAAGCTGTGTCGACATCAGAGCCACGCTGAAGATGTATAGGGATTACAGAGCCAGGGGTCGACCACACATTAAGAGCAAGCTCGAAGAAATGAAAATCAGCCTTTGCAACGGATTAACATGAGCACAGCACGACCCTGTCGCCCTCACCCGTTTCCCTTCCCATTCCATATTGATACACTCACCCAAACACACAGATGCACATACCCATAGACAGCTCACTGTGGTAACAAGAAGAACAACAAAAACCACTATATTAACTGTCACATAATGCTAGTGTCACGCGCCTTTGTTGGGGTTTCCCCTAATGAACCAAAAGGCACGCTGAAGTAGTTTTAGTGTTGAGATGCCGGCTCGCAATGGTCTAGGCGGAATCCCACAGTTCCAATGAACACCCAACTTACGTCAGGGGGGGGGGGGGCGACTTAAATTATGGCACTACAAATTACATAAACATTCCTGGGCGCAACTTGCCCTGACTTCCTCATTACTTTTAAGCTCACAGACTATATAGTAATCCTAAGCTAGAAAAAAAATTAAAAAAAAAAAACAGTATAACTTGAAGTATAACAAACAATACCACAAATATTCCAGACAATTAGGAACTGTGAAGGATGGACACTAAAAATAGAATGTGAAAATCACAAAACATCATGTAATTAGTGCAACACATGTAGGAATAAAAGGGAAAAAATTCAGCATGATCAGTCACCACAAAAGAACCAAAGAACATCCTATTTTAGATAGGCTCCTGGGTTGTCTCTAATAGCAGCAAAAATCACCACTGCCAAAATGTGGAACTATGGACCTAAGGAACTGGCACTTAGTTGTAGGATTAACTGCAGGTGCCAGCCTACACGACTT
This sequence comes from Candidula unifasciata, assembly GCA_905116865.2. Classification (NCBI taxonomy): domain Eukaryota; kingdom Metazoa; phylum Mollusca; class Gastropoda; order Stylommatophora; family Geomitridae; genus Candidula; species Candidula unifasciata. The sequence continues at coordinate 244,344 of CAJHNH020000302.1, forward strand.
AGCTGTCCAAGATGTCCTGTTCATTAGAATGGAGGCCTCCTTACACGTCTAGTAGAGCAGGTATTACTTGAGAAATCTTCCTTGAATCATGGTTCATCACTCTTTAATAATCGAAATAAACGGTCTGAACATATACCCAATAATACTGTCACTGTCCTGTGTATATCACGGAAGCTGGGTCCGTGTTAATAAAGAGTTATACTCTAAAATGTATGCCACCATCTGGTCGTGGCAGGTGCTCAAAGACATTCTTGGATGAATCAGTGATTCAAACAGAGGTAAGCAGACTTTCAGAAAAGGCAGCAAGCCCTCTGTGTCCTCTCGGAAAGCTCAGTCAAGAATCAGTTCAAACTAAGCGTCTCTCCCGATGAGGCGGGAGGGGATTCATCCGCGACTAAAGCGGTAGTTAGGCCACTGAAATTTTGGCCTCACTATCAATGAATCTCCCATCTAAGGTTTTGAATTTAAACATATCGTTATATTCTAAGATAATTAGGATATAATTGACCACCTAACCCGACATTTTGACACATAATCACAAAAGAAGGACTATTTAACTATAGAGGAAAGTCCACTATTTTAAATTGCCTTATTTACATAGAGGTGACAAGATCTGGACAAGTCTAAGACGAGAGGGGTGTGGGCTGTCATGCAACAGTAACTAAAATAACAGCAACAACAGCAACAATAACGTTCGAGGAAAAAAAAAATAGCCTGATATTATTATATTTTATGTTCTACTTTTCAGATCGTGATTCTCTTGAGGTGGCTTGTAACGGAGATGTCGTAGAGTCAACGGTAATTAAGCTTTCACGTACGAATGAAATGAAATTCTGTGTGCATGAGAAAGATATTTTTTTTTTTTTTTTTGGTTCTTTTTAGCTAGTTACAAGCTGACAACTTCACAAACCAACCCAGCAGTTATTTGTTGATGTGTGGTAATACCAGGCAATTTTACATTCACCAAGCTACGATTTGCTTGGATTTGTATCATAGGTTTTGGTGTCGCAGGTCGACCCAGCCTAAAATGGGTACCAGGATGTACGTCCTGGGGAAGTAAAGACGGCCCGCGTAATGCTGATCACATTACCCTTTTTTTAAATTTGTGATTGCTTTCTGAAAAAGAATCCATACACTGAAAGGCCATTTCAAATGGGGAAGGAAAAAAAAAGGGGGAGGGGGGAGTAGATGTAGATATTTATCTCTGAGGGAGAAACATAGGTTGCAACTGTTATTGTCCGCATGTCGACTTCTCGTTGGCTATTGAAGCAGGGGACGGAGCACGTGTAGGGATGTCCCTAGTGCATTGATGTCTTTTCAAGATTGATTGATTGATTGATTCATTCATTCATTATTCTGAATGGCGAACTACTCATCCCCTTGTTAATGTCAGCACAAAAGAGGTCTGCATCTTGTAGCTGATTTCGAACTTTGATATTTGGAGATTATGAAACCCAAACTCTGAGCCACACGAGTAATGCTAGATTGGGGTTGATAAATATAGTCTCTGTCATTCATGAGTCCCGGGAAGTAAAGGCGACCGGCGTGATGCTGACCACATCACCCATCTTGTGCCGATTGATGTATAAAAATATACGTCTAGCCCTATATGCCCTATACGCCTATAGGCGTGGAAAAGGGTCCTTTACTTATTTTTTTTTAAATGCATGGCTGCAGGTTGTACCCGGCTGGCGTCGCTGTTGTGGCGCTCCAGCTGTAACTACTTTAGACGTTAAACAGGAAAGTTGGGATTTTCCCTGTTAGATCGCCATCCATTCTGAGAATTTTTAATCTAAGATTGGTTAAATCTTCAAGATTCAGTCCGTTAAAAGGATGGAGGTAAAATAGAAGAACTAGTTCAGGAATAAATGTTACTTTGAAATCTTCGTTTCCGATTAAAGTGATTAGCCTAATGCAAGGATTTAAACTGTTCGTGTGGTTATAATATACTAGGATTGATAAATGAAAAGCGACCCCCCAAAACGATACTGATTTGATATTTAAAAAGATAAAGTTGAAAGGAACAACTAAATGGTTCGGTCTCTCTCTATGGAGAACATCTAGCGCTTGCCTACAATGTCGCACACAAACGAACTCTGTTGCTCTAGAGACCATCGCGCGGTGTCCGTAAAAACGACGCGTCGGAAAAACGAAGCTCCCACCCTCAAAGCGCTAGACAAACGGCTTTATCGCGTGGCCTTTCCGTGTGGGTTCTTAGATCCCATTGTGGGAAAAACAAGAATAGACCCAATGCCTCCCCAACATTCATGTCGTAAACTGGGTCTTCCTTCGAAGTCAGATCGCAAGTATCCAACAATCTGCATACAGATAAGTTAAATTTGTAGAACAGATGTGCACGCTACACTCGGGTTCTTGAACCAGACTAAAGTTCAAAAGTTGTGGAACAGCCAGAACTTTCCGCCGGTGTTTATGGCAGGTGTGCGCGAAGCAGAAGATTACGTGGCCATGGAGAGTCAATAATTCGCTTTAGGACATCCACTGTGGCCATAACAAACATAAATGCGACTATTTATGAGTGTTTAGTTTAAAGTCGGTGTGCATCTGCCCGAGAGGGAGAGGAATCAGCAGTGTGCATAGAAATAAGCCAGATCTGCAAAACAGAAGTGGACAGAGGAGTCAAGTTCCGGAACGATACAAAAGTCCAGAAGAGTGAGAACAACCAGAACTTTCCGCTGAACGTTAACAGCAGCTGGTTGAACATATCTTTCACACATCATATGGGAGACCCAGGTTCCAATCCTTGGACAAGTTTGACTGTAAGTATAGGTCAATTATAATTACGAAGAGAGTGGGAGACACGCCATGAATAAGGCAAAACCCTTACATGGAAAATGGAGGGGAGCAGAAGTCGGATGAGAGAAGATGCTAGAAGGTTGGGGGTCACCGAATGGATGTGCATCTATATTATTTTTTTTTTAATGAGTAGCCCTACACGCGACACAAAACTGCAAACAGATGATGGCGTAGATTATAAAAAGATTTATAAAATAGATTTGACAGTTGTTTTATAAACAGCATGACACAGTTATTAAAAAGCAAAAGCTGACTTTGAGATGATCTCTTTGTCCAAAGGAACACATCATACGTTCATAGGTTCCTACCTAGAAGCCCAACGAACGCATGATGCGCTGATTTTATGACTCTATCTACTACCCCCTGAGCCTGTGATGCTAAACCCCCTGGGACTCAAAGATTTATTCTATGCAATATTTTTTTGTCAAGTGAGAGGAGAAAGACAATTGTCAAGAGCTATATAAATCCTATCCTAATATATGGCAGTGAATCAAGGACTGCTGGACAAATTATTTGAGCGTGGTGGAGATGTAGTTTTGCAGACGACTGATAAGAAGATTCTGGAAAGATCAAAAGAGTAACGAAGATTGCTTGAAAAAAAAAAACTGACTTACGCACGAAGACTGCTCACATCAGTAAAAAGCAATCTACATTCTTTAGTCAAGTCACGAGAAGGAGAGAATTGGAGTACATCGTGTCCGTGGGAAAGTTGGAAGGGGCAAAGGTTAAAAGGTGATCTATTTAAGAAGACGCTGGACAGTTTGATAAACGTGACGGGAAAGATGATCTGTGTACTGAAAGTACACGAGACACAAGTTTGAAGTTTGAACAACGGATCAACATCATGGCACACATAAGTGCTCCGTTCTTCTTCTAACTCAAGTCTGAGTCCGAATAAGCTCAGCACAGTGTCCGAAGAAGCAGCACAGTGCATAGGCTCTGTGGCACCGGCGAGGAACCTGAAATACTTTGAGTAGATTTTGAACTCCAAATTTTTGCCCGAGCAGCGCCGTTAGGCTACTCTTTTCAATTTCCAACTGCCAAGGGATTTTTTTTTACATGCGCAACAATGCACACGAGTGCCCAATCTCACTACCCAAAGACCAGGGGAGGGGTGAGGAAAGGGGAGGGCGGATAACTAGAAGTCCAAATCTATGTGAAATATCCTAGTCCTTACCGAGGATTGAACCCGGAACCTCTAGCACTCGAGGCGGACACCATGCCTCGAGACCACGCAGCCCCCTAGACGAGACAGAAAGTTGTGGATACTCATGACTACCAACGCCACCCGACATAACTATAAGGAACAGAAGACTATGAGGTGTGACATTAGAGCAGAGGTGGGGTGGGTTTGCAGAACTACAGGTTAGGTAGGTTTACTGGCTCCTTGTTATGGCAATTGTAGCTTAGCAGTTGCGCCGTCGCTTGTAGTTCTGAAATGCCCGGTTTGATTCAGTTGCAAGCAATTTGACAGCAGACCGCCTTGCGTTGATTTCGGCAGGGTGTGAAGAGCCGACTTGACAGAAGCATTGACATGTTACTGAAAATAAAATTGCCTAGTTACATTGCAAACAGCTGGAGCTGATTTGCAAAGGGATGTAGGAATACGGAGCTAATTGTCTCTTCCTGTTATGTTTGGGATGATCGATTAGACTAGCGACCTCTTCATCAGTGATTTCCTAAACTGTGTCAACTAACCTTCACCCCTTTCTAGTTTCCTTAACTCTTTGAGTCCCAGAGGGTTTAGCATCACAGGCCCAAGAGGTAGTCAAAAGAGACGTAAAATCGGCGCATCGTGCGTTCATTGTGCTTCTAGGCAGTAACCTATGAACGTATGATGCGTTCCTTGGGACTCAAAGAGTTAACTACATTTACTTATGTGTGCCTATGTATATACAGGGTTAGCATCTGTGGCTAAGGTGTTGCGCACACGCTTCGTAATGCCGGGGTGCCGGGTTCGATCCCAGCTGCAGGCCTTGCGCCTTGCGTTAGTTTTAACAGTGGTAACGAGAAGCCGACCGCCCAGAAAGCAATGGCACACTACTGGACGTAAATTTGCCTATAAAACCCACAACAGCCAATGCTGGTGTTGGTTTTGCAACGTCCTTTAAAGGATGCGCAATTAACATGCATGTATAGGGCTTTTTTAAATGGTGGTGCGGAGTACCCACACCTTTTTTTAATCATCTTTTCAGCGCCAATTTTGTAGACTAAAGGCACCTTTTTTTGTGTGGACACTTTCTGGAGAGTACCAGCATTGTTGTAGGGTATTTTTTTCCATTAAAAAAAAAAAGAAATCCCTTGCACACACAAAAACAAAGGTATACGTATAATTTGGCATTATGTCTACTATAACATCTTGCAACCCGTAACTGGAAATTGGGGAGATGGTATGCGGCAGTATCCCGATTATTTTGAGAATCCCTTGTCTTTGATAGATACTGTAATTAGAAATTTCATCCTTTCATCAGTATCAAAATTCTTCCACAGAGTGACTTTTGCCATTGCGGTGCAGTAATCGATTTCAGGGTTGGAAGCAGAAAAGCCCAGATTACCAGCAGCCCAGGTTCAAAGCCTCACGACGGTCTCATCTTTGCCCTGGCCATCGAAGGCTCTCTTGTGCCAGACGTCTACGGCGAGGACATCGGAGCCGCGGTTTGATTTTCTGTGGTCTTTAATGCCCATTCTGGTTTCATTTGATTCTAAGCCATTTAACAACATACTTTACCAATTGCAACCAGACATGATTACTATCCTGACGCCCCAAACAAAACGCAAATACGTTTATTTACTACAGTATAGTATAATGGCACTCGCCAACATCATCGTCATCATTAGTATCATCAGTGTCCTGTTGTGTCATTATATGTCACACAGGGCTCGCCGTCTATGCCTCCATTACGTGCTTATACCTTTGATATCACGGATGGTATCCAATCCAGCACCCTTGGCCTCTCTCACCAACCTTCGTTTTAGGTGGGGGAGGGGGGGGGGGGTCCCAACCGTACCCCTTTCCCTTTTTTTTTCCAACCGTACCGCCTTCCCTTTATTTTCCATTTCAGAACTTGTTTAATCTGCTCGTTTCTGCTCAGGATGTGTCCAATATAGCGCCGCCTTCTTCACCAAAGTTACCTTTCTATTAAATTCTTGTTTCCCGAAAATCGCATTTGGACATTGAGATCCTAGAAAACTGGCGCATTTGAGTGAAAAGAAATGCTTCGTTTTTGCTTGTCTGGAGTCAATATATTCAAATGTATGATATCAGATCCCAGACAGAGAGAGCAGAAAACCGCTTATCCATTCTTAAAACAACAACAACAGGATTTTTTTTTTAAAAATTGTGTCTCTAGAAGACGCCTTAAGGCTTATTTCACGGAATGTTTATACTGTTATGTAAAAAAAGAAAAATGTATCCATATTATCCTTTATAAAAGACATTAATGTCGAGACAATTATTTATTAATGTCATTACTTTATAATTCAATGCATAAAGCGTGTGTACACAGACAAACGAAATCCGTTGGACTGACTAAAGATCATATTAGGGATTAATTATTATAACTCCGCCTCCAAAACGGAAGTCAATTTTTTGTTAAAGCCCCATCCCGGTTGTCGTAAGGGGCCCTAATATAACCTAATGGTTGAACGGAATTTCTGGGACTGCCATCCGGGTTATACTCATTAGAATGGTGTCATTTTGCATCATCGGGTGTTTTATCTCTCTTTATGCGGTTGAACATCACTCACTCGAGTAATTATTGTGGACTCGGACCCATGTGCTCAGGCACCACAAACTACTCAATGTGTACTGCATACATCTATAGAGGATTCAGCTCCAGAAATAGCATCTAGCCTCACACTGACATCTTGTCTCTTCAACAAAGTGTCAAACATCTAGACGTCACAGACATTAGGCAAACACAAAAAATCTTCAGCTCATTTGCGATCCTAGTGCTAACTTACTTATGAAAGCGAGAGTTGGAAAGCAGCGGTGGCAGTAGATTTAAAAAAAAATGGGAACACGTTTTAAAAGAATACTCAATCTCCACTTGACAGATTTCAGATCCAATGCACAAATAAGACAAGAGACCAAGCAAGACAGTGTGTTCAATTTTATAAGAAATCACCACTGGAACTACATCAGCCATGCACTTCTTCTTCTTCTTCACTTCCTCTTTTACCGCTGTGGGTGTCGAGGGAGATATAAGGTTGTTTCTAGCTCTTCTGGCTGCCTCGACCATAGGCACATCGTGCTGTTGTAGAGTTTCTCTGATGTTATCCTTCCATCTTGTTCTTGGTCTACCCCGTGCACTACGTCCTTCTTCTCTTTCCATGTATGCTTTGTATGGTATGATGTCACAAGGCATTCTCTCTAAGTGGGCAAACCATTTCACTTGCTGTCATTGTATGTAATCCAGAATTGGTTCTGTGCCGACTTGTTCTCTTATGATCTCATTCCTGATCTTATCTCTTATGGTCATTCCTACATTGGTCATGGTCATTATGGTTTGTTGTAAGTGACCATGTCTGGCACTGGCAGCACAGAGTTGGAATAAATATGCTTTGAATTGTGCTGATTGGGATTGTCTTATGCTGTAAGAGAGGGGGCTAGCTGTCCCAATACTTGGTTTGCTTTACTGCATCTAATGTTAATTTCTTTATCCAATTTCCCATGCACTAATAATGGATAACACACGATTGCCACATCAAGCCCTTATATAAATGAGAAAAGAAAACGGAGAAGAGGAAGAGAAACCCTGCGTATAACCATCGTCAGGAAAGGCTCAACCATGGGCCTGAAAAACATCCAAGATCTAAAACAGGTGGGAACTAACCGCTGGACTTTGAGAGCTATGACCTCTGCCTTGTGCGCCGGCCTTGGTTCAAGGTGAAAGACTAACTGTAGACGTGCTCTTTACATGCAGTAGGGCGATTCCAGATCTAGCAGGTTAGCATCGCTGTGGAAACCAAACTGCATGGATCACCGAGGACATGTGTCACACACACTCCAGCCTCCGCAGAAACCGTTGACTATCTGGAAGCCCACTTACAGAGAGGTCAAAACAGAAAAAGACAGTTTATATTTGGGACCTATATTACTAGCAAGAGAGTCGCCGTTGCGTTGGCGACTAGACGCCCGCTTGCGGATCGGAAGGTCGTTGGTTTGCGTCCTCACAGAGCCGGACTTTTTTTTGTTTTTAAAAAATTACCCTGACTCCCATGTAGACCCAGCCTTGAGTGAGTACCAGGTCCAGTCTTGGAAAGTAAAGGTGGCTGGCCTGGTGCTGACCACATCACCCACCAAGTGCCGATCGGTCTACACAAATATAGGTCTAGTCCTATACTCCCAATACGCTAAGAGGTCTCCTTTTACTATATTGCATTCTTCTTCTTCTTCTTCTTCTTCACTTCCTCTTTTATCGCTGTGGGTGTAGAGGGAGATATAAGGTTCTGTTTCTAGCTCTTCTGGCTGCCTCGACCATAAGCACATCGTGCTATTGTAGAGTTTCTCTGATGTTATATTGCATTCATAATGAGTATTTTGGGTACATTATAAGAAAGAAAAAAAAATTGCCATATGTTGTAACCGCAGAATCAATTATTGGGTAAACGTGAAGGAAACATTTCCATTCCTTTCATAGTATTGGGCACACGGGGCTAGATTTATATTTTATAGACCAGTCGGCACTCCATGTGGTCGTCTTTACTTCCCACGGCAATATCTGGTACCCACTAAAGGCTGGTTCGACCAAGGAGCCAAACCCATTTTTGAAAACAACTCCTGTTCCTCCAGAACCTTTTGATCAGGCCAGCATCTAGCCGCTTCACCACTGCGGCTCCCAAACCAAAGAAGATTAATGAGAGATTTGCGAAAAATGACAGCATGGGAATCGATACGATACGTTCTGTTAGCGATCACGAGATGCAAGAGCGCATGATTGCTTGTGCGAGTAATAAAAAATAGAAATAATAAAACGCACTTAGTGAATGTTTACTGGCGAAATGAATAGGTTTATTGATCGCTTTGTGTAAACAGCACGGTTCTTGTCATGCCATTGTGTCATCGGAAATATAAACAGTGCTCGGCCCATATTCTGTTTTATTGACATAATATCACTTGATTGAAGTTGTGGTCACTATCACATCGGTCGCCTTTACTTCCCAAGACAGTGCATGGCGCCCATTTTAGGCTCAGCCGATCGGGCTGGAAAATAAAAAATCTGTCTCGACATGTTGACTTGAACCGAAGACCTTCAGGCCGACGGTATAGCGTCTAGTCACTGTGCTAACGGCTTCCTGTAGTAATTACAAAATCTATAAACAAAATGTACTTAAGTAGTGAAAAATGTTTTTCTTCTTTCTTCGTTTTCTCCACGCCCTTCTTCGTTCGCCCTTCAAAATTATATCTGCGTCTTTCAGCCCGACACATCCGATTTCAGGAAACCCTTCATTATTCGCCTTTAACACGTTTGTTAAGGGGCAGTTAATCTTTCGTTTTTTCCCTCTAATAGGATCACTGAACCCTGCACACTGGAAAGATCTGTTTACATAACATTTAGGTTAACTTGAATGTATAATAAATGTACTTACTATACAGTCTTTTGTTTTGTTTTGTTTTTTCCAATTTCAGTTCTGATGTTTTTGTGTTACTGATCCCATTTAGTGTATATGGACTTGTTGATCATATGTTTCTTCTTCTTAAAAGTCCATACCGTGTGGCGTTGATAGTCATGTCTATCCACAACCTTCTGTATCGTATACTTTCAGTCAACTTTGACACAGATGATCTTCCTTGCCATGATGTCACTGTCCATCATCTGTTCTCTCTGTCTCCATCTGCCTCTCCACCCCTCCAACTTTCCTACCGTCAGAATGTACTCCAGTTTTCCCCTTCTTGTCATATGGCCAAAGAATGTAGATTGTATCTTTCTGATCTAGCCAGTCAGTTCTCTGTGTGAGTAAGTTTATGTCAAGACGTTTTCATTTCTCTTTTTATCAGTTCAGGGTATTCTCATCATTCGTCTATAAAACCACATCTCCGCAGCTTCCAAATAAGTTTTCACTAATTTAATGACTGTCCATGATTCACACCCGTACAGCAAGATAGGATTTATATAGCTTTTAAGATATCTCTTTATCGTCTCAATTGACAAAGAAAGATAGATAAAACTGTCTTCATTTTGTAATATATTTGTTTCATAATGAATAAATACGCTGTCATTAAAAGAGACACTACATAACCTGATTGTTTGTTTACAAATATATTTTGTTTACGACAGATTATGTCCTGGGCATGTGTCGAAACCCACTGCAGGCTGCGAGGATTCTTGTCGTGGTATGGGACGTCGCAGGTCGACCCAGCCTAAAATGGGTACCAGGATGGGCTGTCCTGGGAAAGTAAAGACAGCCGGCGAAATGCTGACCACATTACCCACAGAGTGCTGATGGTCTGTAAAAATATGGGACGCTCTGCCCATATGCCCGATAGGCGTGAAAAGGGATCTTTACTTTTTTTTAAAATGTTTCTTAAAAGAACTCAAAGAAGATTTACATCTACGGCTTTTTAATGTGGTGGATCCAATTCTTCTTTGTCTTGTCTGCTTTTTTTTTCCTTCTTTAATTATCTTCCAGCATGAATTCTTCTGCCGCTGTTCTTCTCGACTTTCTCTTGATTTCTTTTACTTAATGTTCTTATTTTATACTCGTCCTCCTCCTTCTACCGCTCCTACTTTTCTTTCTACTCATGATTTGCTTTTCGGTCTTTTGTCTTATTCTTCATAACTTGTTCTTCTTCCTGAGCCACCGTGGCATAGCCACTAGCCTCAAGGTCGTGGATTCAAATTCGTTATCTAGTGAAATGTTTGCTCACCTAAAAAAAAAATTACTTACCCTACAATGGTTTAAACAAATAAAGGACCCTTTTCCACGCCTTTCAGGCATATTAGGTAAATCAGACTAGACCTATATTTTATAGACCAAACGGCACTTGGTGGGTGATGTGGTCAGATTCACGCCGGCCGCCTCAACTTTTCAGGACTGTACCTGGTACCCAGTCAAAGCTGGGTTGACCTGGGAGCCAAGGTCATTTCTGCAAAAAGTCCGGAAACGAACCCACAACCTTCCGATCCGCAGGCGAGCATCTAGACGCTAGACCACGGCAGCTCCCTATCCTACAATGGGTTCAAAGTAAAGTCTAGGGAATTAAAGATGGCCAGACCATACTCACCACAATACCAGCCAAGTGCTGTTTCATCTACAAAATACAGATCTAGCACTGTATAGCCAGTAGATCCCCATGTGCGTTCCCATTGTTCGCACACATCTGGACTTTAAAGTTCCAGAACTTGAGTGTTGTGTGCACACATACACTTTGCAGATGTTGCTCGTTTGTTAAAACAAAAACAAATTTACAGATCGAAAAAACAAAAACAAAAACGCTGGTTGCTTCCCTCAGAGGAAGACGCACTCTGACTTCAAAGGAAATAACCCTTAACTAGTCGAGTTTTATGACAGGCTTGTCAGAGGCAGGGCTGCCAATGGGATTTGTTTGAAAAACCCAGCTAAGCTGAACATAAACCCAAGCAGTACATAAGCAAAGAACAACAACAACAGCAACAAAACCTAGATTGTTAAAAGGTTCACATTTTATATTTAGAAAACCTAAAATGTATCCACTTATATATAAAAAAAATTAGGATTTACAAATCTTGACCCAAGGCATCAAATAAAAACCCAGAGCTGGGGTAAAAACCCATCATTGGCAGCCCTGGTTAGGGACAAAAGGTATATTCTCACTATTCACTCCCAAAAATGGGAATTTCCGAAACCCACACTGGAGAAACTGGCTAATAAACTTGGTAGTTTTAGTACAATAAAATCTTGCAAACACAAACTCCAAGCCACCGATGAAAAATCATGAGCTTGTAATTAAAAAAAAGAGGGTTGCTAATCGGTGACTAATATATAAAACTAAAGTAAACGACCCATTTTCCGCATCTTCAGGAGTATTGGACATAATAGAGCTTAACCTATATTTTATAGACCAATCAGCACTGGGTGAGGGTTGGTGTCAGCATCACGCCGGCAGGCACTATGAGAGAAGAGAGAAAAAGAAAAAAAGAAAGGAAAAAAAATATATGTGATATGAATAATATTTAGCTGCTGGGACCACAATTTTCTTCATGTTAACGCTGTTCAGACGGATACAAAGAATTCATGATGGCCTCCAGAATAAGAAACACACAGTGGCCGTCTTTGTCGACCTCCAGCAGGCCTATGACAGAGTATGGAGAAAATGTCTCCTGGTGAAGATGATGAGCATAGGAATACATAGCAGATTGTATAACTGGGTGAAATACTTTCTGATAGATAGAACAATCAAGACTAAGATGCACAACACAATCTCTTCTAAAGAAGTCTTGGAGGAGGGCTTGCCACAAGGCTCATCGTTGAGCTGTACACTGTTCCTAATCTTTATCAATGACCTGCCAGAACAAATCAAGGCCGAAAAAGCCTTTTACGCTGATGACCTAGCAATATGGCAGAGACATGAAAATGTGGAAAGTGGAGCCCAAAGACTAAATGGAGACCTTAGAAGTCTGCATGAGAACTGCCAAAGATGGAAACTCAAGGTTAACTATACAAAGACGGTCTACACACACCAACTGATGAAAGAAGAGCATCCTACATACCTTGGAGTCACATTTGACTGGCAGCTCAGCCTCAAGAACCATATTGAAAACGTAAGGAATAAGGCATTGAGGCGGTTACAGTTATTAAAGAGACTTGCAGGTACATCATGGGGATCAGACAAGGAAACTCTGAGGGGCTTATATCTAGGATATGTTCGCTCTGTGATAAGAGTACAATAACTCACTGCTTACAACCTGCTCCAAAACTAACCTAGAGACTCTTGACAGAGTACAAAATAATGCCCTCCGATTAATCTGCGGAGCTATGCAGTCAACACAAACTTCTGCATGTGAAATCCATTCCAATGTGGAACCCCTCGGGTTGCGGAGAGACAAGGCCACTTTAGAAATTTATGAAAGATGCGTTAGAATGAAATGTAACCACCCTAATAGACGCCTTGTAGAAAACTGGGAATACAAACAAAGAATAAAGCACAAATCGATTTTACACTGTGTTCATGAAATGCAGGATAGATACCACCTCCCAGAAAGACGTCAAGGCATTAAGAATGTTGCAAGAAACCTACCACCACATGGTCGCTTTAAAGCTCCAGAAGTCCGAATTAAATTGGTAGATGAGGAAACCAAACAGTCCGACCCAATCGCTCTTATGAACTCATCACTAAAGACCATTGATTCTTACCCCCAAGAATGGATACATGTTTATACTGATGGATCTGCATTTAAAGCAACCATTAAAGCAGGTTACAGAATCTTCATAGGTTATCCCGATGGATCTGTTGAAGAGATTTTTCATGCATGAAGGGAATTCTGCTAAAATTATGAAGCCGAAATAATTGCACTGGAAACAGCAGTATACCACCTAAAGACTGTAATGGATGTTTACCCTTCAAAGGCCCAAAATATTGTCATCTTCACAGATTCAATGTCTGCCCTTCAAGCTCTGGAGGGCAGTGAACGCTGCAGAACTGACATAGCCAAGATAATCCTGGATGCTGATCAGCTTATTACCTCATACAACATCAGAATAGTGATGCAGTGGATTCCAGACAGCTCCGGCACACCAGGTAATGACAGAGCTGACAGACTGGCAAAAGAAAGGAGCAACACAAGAACAACCACCTACAGCGACAACCCTACAGACAGCAAAATCACTCATAAGAGCTATAAACAAAGAGACTTGGTTGAACAGATGGGCCATGGGAGACACTGGAAGAGAGGTTTATAGACATATGGCTGGCCCTGATCCTAATGACAGCATTAACCATCTAACAAGAAGGGACCAGGCCACCATCTTTAGACTTAGAACACAACACACTCCACTCAGTGGACATCTAAACAGTATACAGCCACAACACTCCTCAGAGTGTCAGCTATGAAACTACCCCTATAAAACTGTTGAACACCATGAGTGCCCAAACCTCAGCGAGACTAGAAGAATGCTACTCCCTCCGAGACCAGACAAGTGGAACACCTTGAACGGAGGAAAAGAACTGCTTGTGAACACATGCAAATTCCACTACATGGCATTGGGCCAAAGGGCGAAAGCTCATGCGCCGCTGGATCGATAACAACAACAACTTCATGTTAACAAAGTGTTTGTCTTATGCAAGTTCACATTTATGAACTTTCACTGTAGATTGTTGTAGTCATTCTGTGTGTGTTTCTGCTCCACACAACAGTATTGTTTTCACAGTTAAATACTCATGGAAGTTTACAAAGTGACACAAAATTGTTATAAATCAACTAACTCTTTAAAAGTATGTGTTTTAATGAATTATTGCACACATTAATACATGCAGCATTGATTTATCACATTCATAAACCCCTAGAATTCAGACATAGAAAGGGATTAATGCTATACTCAGAGGCAGCTGCAATGGTGATGTGGCTAGATACGCACCTCCTGGCCTGAAGGTTTTGGTTTAAATATGTACAGAGTGCAAAATTAACCTTGGCTCACAGGTCGACTCAACCTTAAATGGGTTCCTGGTACTGTCCGAAGAAGTAAAAGTGGTTTGCGTGATGTTGACATCACCCAGCGGCTGCTGATTGGTCAATATAAAACTATGTCTAGCATCATATGCCTGGATGACCACTGGCATAAAAAGGGTCCTTGACTTATTTATACTTTACTTATTTATACAACAAACAGAAAGAGATACAACTTTTATTTTTCACCATGTGAAGTAAGGAGAGGTCCTGGAGAAAATTGTCATAGCTGCAAACATCAAGAAATGTTATTCAGATAATACAGTGTTTGGGTCCCAGAAGATTTTGGATATATTTCTAAAGGGAGCAGTAATCGCTATGAAATATCATAAGTGTATAACCTGTACTAGGTTAAATGCACAGTGGCTAAAAGTAACTACACAATATGCCAGATTTCACTCAATTTTCTTACCAAATGTATACAGTGAAAGAACACAATATGTGACTGTTTGGATTCAGTGAAAAGAGCCATTGACACATCATGGGTTGCCTGGGACTCAGTGAGGCGATCTTGGACGTGGCACATTTCTGTTGTGAAGAACAATTTATTTATCCCTGACACAATTTTCTAGTTCAAATTCTTATCTGGAAAGAGGAATTTCTGATTGACATAACTATTTCTTGTGTCTCCAGCGAGTTCTCCTAATAAGGTCTGTACTGTGTATCTTCTTCTTTCGTTCTTTTGTCAATATCTGCTTTGTGCCATTAGGTGTCACAGTTTAACAGATAATTGGTAGCTCTGCAAGAGTACACTTGGTTACTCAGCAGTCTGTGACACTCTGCATCCTCCAGGGTTTCAGCTACTTCTTCGGCCTATTTCCTTCTAGGTTTATATTCTTATACTGTACACTCTGGCTACCTACATTGTTGGATACATTCTTATAATGTACACTCTGGCTACCTACATCGTTGGATACATTCTTATAATGTACACTCTGGCTACCTGCAATGTTGGATACATTCTCAGAAAACGCACAGACTGGCTGGTTCTGCATCAAGGGGTGGTGAACTTCTGCACGACAAGAAGCTAAATGTGGTCAAGGCCCTTTGGCAGCAAATGAACAATGCAGAGCCATGAACACATCTTCATGGTCTGGAGAGAATGGTAAAGCTAGGAGTGACAAGGGACTTTGGTCGACACTCTATACTCGGATGAAAGGCACGACGGACAGATAATCAAACTGCTACAAGCCCTTTAGGAACCGGAACCAAAGACCTTCGGCTAGCAGGCAAATGTGTCTAGTCATTATGCTACCTTTACGGTTGTTGTGTAGTGTTTTATTCGTTAACAGTTTCCATGTAATTTACTTTAGTTTCTATGGCTGTCCAAATTTTTAAAACATTTGACTCATAAACCACATATCCACTGCATCAAAGCTCATACAAATTTTCTCATTCATATTCTACATTAGACTGCCATATAGAAGAACAGTTTGGGGAACAATTTTTCATTACTTTCTTTCTGACATTCAGTAAAAGTAATATCTCTGAATCATCAACTGGGTTGCCCTCACGGCACTCCAGACACATAAACAGTTGTTCAGATAAATATCAGCATCCCGGGACCAAGTGTCAATCCTATGTTGCTTGACTTATCATACATCTGGTGAACTTCCCATGCCCGGCTGCACCGATCTTTATTTCCAATTCTAGCATGTATATGTGTATATATGTGCGTGTGTGTGTGTGTGTGTATATATCACATCAAACATTCTTCAGTCTGTCTATTGGATTAAATCTGTTTATTTCTAACCATCTGTTTCAGGACGCCACAATCATCAAGCAACAAATTAATACCATCTTTCATAAGACACAAAGACAAAACTGGAGATTAAACAAACAAAAATAATATTTAAATATGGGACTTAAAAAACAAAAATAAAGAAAATGCATAAAACTGAGTACCTGGAAACCAACATTTTGAAATATTACTTAATAAAACAGTCTGGGGTTAAGGTTATTGTTAGGACAACAACTGATATAAGATAGTTTAAGAAAGAAAAAAAAAGAAAACACAGATATCGGGATGCGCCCCAGTGTAGAATCTAGACACTCGCTTGTGGATTGGAAGGTCGTAGATTCAGGTCCTGGCAGTGCCAGATTTTTTTTGTTTTCAAAAATGACTTTGGCTCCCAGGTTGATCCAACCTTAAATGGGCACCAGGTACAGTCCTGGGAAGTGAAGATGGCCGGCATGATGTTGATCACATCGCCCACTGAGTGTCGACTGGTCTATTAAATATAGGTCTAGCCCCATAAGCCCAATATACAAGAAGGCGTAGACTTGTGTCCTTTACCCACTTGACACCCAGATATCTTGTACCCTTGGGTCACATATAATTACAAACATTGATACAAACTTTCCTCAGTGATTCTTAAATCATAACACAGACCCATAGAGGCAGCAGTTCTCAACTTGTGGGTGGCAACCCTTTTTTTTTTTTTTTTTTGTTGAGTTGAACGACCATTTCACAGGGGTTGCCAAAGACCATAGGAAAACAAATATTTTTTAAAGTTATGAAGTAGCCACAAAAATAAATTTTATGGCTGGGGGGGTTGCCAGAACATGAGGAACTGTATTCAAGGGTCGCCACATTTGGAAGGTTGAGAACCATTGCATTAAGGTGTTTCTTGATACCATTATTAACAGCAGACATTTCTGAATGGACATACATTGAGAAAAATAGTTTATAGTACAAGTAGAATGATCTTAAAAGTAGAATGCCCTGAAAAGCACAGGGCAAATGAAAAGGAGGGAGAACTAAAAACACACAGATAAGAGAATCTGAAACAAAAATAATTAGGGAGAGAAGAATAAGGAGGGATAGCATGCAGAAACTGGCTCAAGTTTGGCACAGATATGCTAGGAACTGGCTACAGTTTGGCGCAATCCTGCTAGGAACTTGCAAGAGTTTGGCACAAACATGCAAGAAACTGGCTAGATTTTGGCGTGAGTTGGTTGATGAAATCTGTTTAATGTACCAAAGTATCAAATAAAAAGTTTTTTTTTTCTGGAACTTACTTACTTGTCATTAACAAGCATGTCATGAAAGGTGACTGATGAAGTAGTTGCTAAAAACAGATGTGTTGGATTTAAAGGTGGCGATATCATAGCCTAGCTGTAAACCATAACATTACATGCCAACCACCCTTTGAAAGATAAAGACTGAGGAAGAATAAGAAGGGCTCAAGAAGACTAAACATTATTTCATCATATATTAGTAGTGACAATCTGCTGTTTCTGAGTATATTTTTTTTTTGGGTCTGTTTCTGTTTCTAAGTTATTTTTTTTTCTATCTCTATTTCTAAGGCACTTCTGCCAATAAATACTTCTGTGGAATTTCTTTTGATTTCTGAGATTTTTTTCACAGCACAGTTATCTCTTATCACCTTTGTCATGTCCCGTGCTGGGAAGGGCAGATGATGTTTCTCTTCAACCATTTTTGAGTTTTTGAGAACTAAAGAAAATTTCCCCTCCAATATATTTTGCCATCCCATCCAGCATTTTGTCTTTCTTTCTGATAATAATGTCAAATGTTCCATTTAAAAATATAAAAAATAATATTTTTTTAAAAATTGCCAGGTCCAACTGTTTCAAAATTTCATCAAAGTATGATGGTTATCCTGTCCTGATGTGTGTAATAATTCAAGTCTCTGCAAATTTCCCCTCTGCAGTACTAAAAATTCTTGGTTCTTGAAAACCATGTTGCAAATACTTTGCCAGAACATCTAACAATGATTGCCTGGAAATGGCTAATGAAAGTAGAACATTATATACAACAATGAGAAGGAGACAAAACAAGGTTCTTTGGTCATGTGATGAGAAATGGAGCACTGGAAAATATCGTGACAACTGGAAAGATCAGTGGTTGAAGAGGCAGAGGCAGACCAAGAGAACTGATGATGGATGGCTTAAGACAGTTGAATGAAGGAATATTATCAGTAGAATTGATCCAGAACACCAAAGACTGAGATCTGTGGCGACACATGGACGCCTATGCCAGCTGGCAAGGCACTTGATAATGAGTACCAAAGATACTAGTCTTCTTAATCAACCAAAAGCAACACACTGTCGCAATCAATTTTTATCTTAAATGGGAGGCACATCAAGAGCCCAGAAAAGGGCTCACACTGACCAAAATATATCTACATCTGTGTGTGGTCATCGAAGAAACAGGTTACCACCCTGTGACCTGCCAATGTAGATAGAATCGATGTTTCCTTTAAAGTCAAATCAAGTCTGCCTGAGAAGCAAGAAACCAACAGTCTACACATAATAAGCCAGAGGTGAAAACGGATGTGAGTACAAGCCTCAAATCCTGAAACAAGATTATTTCCAGGCACAATCAGGGCTCTCCACCAGAGTTAACAACCAGTGAATGGAAAAATAAGAAGCAGGATTCAGTGAGAGATAATTAAACACAGCTTTTCCACATTCAATTTTCTGCCAGTTAGAATGAAAACCTGACTCAAAGTACTGCTGAAAATATTCATTTTAAATTGCTAGAGATACGATCAGAACCTGTACCCTTCCAATTTAAAGTTTCTAATCTTTAACTATTAAAACATTAAATGACCCCATGTGGCAGCAATTTGTCCCCCAAAGGCACAGGAATTTACTACATTTGGCTTGCACATCATATGTTTATTTTAATGTCTCTTAGCCTGATTTGTTCAAGCCTGCCTCAACTTCACACAGTTCTCCATGTTCTCCAATGTAATCCAGTGGAAAGTTGTAATTTTCAGCCTCTAGATGGAGAGTGGATAGGACAGTTAATAAGGTAGTTGTGAAGAGTTGAGCCAACTGTCTCCCTAAAGAGTTGAGCCAACTGTCTCCTTAAAGAGTTGAGCCAACTGTCTGCCTAAAGAGTTGAGCCAACTGTCTGCCTAAAGAGTAGAGCCAACTGTCTGCCTAAAGAGTAGAGCCAACTGTCTCCCTAAAGAGTTGAGCCAACTGTCTCCCTAAAGAGTTGAGCCAACTGTCTCCCTAAAGAGTTGAGCCAACTGTCTCCCTAAAGAGTTAAGCTGTCTCCCTAAAGAGTTGGGCCAACTGTCTCCCTAAAGAGAACTGAGCCAACTGTCTCCCTTAAGAGCTGAGCCAACTGTCTTCCTAAAGAGATCCTGAATTTGGCAATACTGGGACAGAAGGCATATTTTTTTTTAAATTGTTTTTAAAGTACCATGCGGATCTAACTATTATGAGTGAATTTACTATCAGTACTGGTTACCAAGTCAACACCATACTTAAAACTGTTATGAAACTAAATAGGAACTTTGAAAAAAACAGTTTATGTGATAATAAGAAGTAACATGCCAGTGTAAATTAGCTATGTAATCACAAGAAAAAGAAAATATGCCTGTGTATTTGAGGATGAAACATACAAAGACAGTTAAAAAACAAACCATTCTCTAAACAGTACCACAAATTAATGGGTCAATGAGCTACTTTTTTCAAGTATGTGTAATAGTAATATTATCTTTCATATACTAATAATGAGATCACAGCCCAATGATAGTCACTAAATCATTCTTGTCAAGTCATGGCAAACAGAATGCGCACTGGTATTTTTTTTTAATATTCAGCGATGAAGGATCTTGAAACACAATATACATGTGCGAAGTTTTGTTTCAAATCAGGTAAAAATGTATCTGAAAATTGTTTAATAAATGTATGTTAACCCAGGACTAATATATAGACATCACTGCAGGGACCAACATTTTGTTCATCTTAACCAAATGTTATTCTTAAACAAATTTGTGTTAACAGGGGTTTAATGTACTTATAAAAGATGTATGAGAACAGCTGTTTGAGTCATACACAATGTCACAATTAGTACCACTATTATTTTTTAAGACAACTATTATTTTGTTCTGTTTCTGTAAGAAGACCGTGGCACAAATTTTGCATGTTATGTTTACATTTTAAAACCATTTGGACAGACTTATACCGATTCCCACTATATGAATGGTCATGCACTCATTTACATAAATCACTGAACTCACTTTTTCAAGGTCACTAATACCTATAGACATGGAAGATCATCCAAAGATTTCTCAAACTGCTGTGGAATATTTTACAGATTTAAACACAACTTCCCTCACATGTTAATTATACTCCTGTATATGAAACAGAACTTCCAACACATGTTGATTATATACTTTTCCCTATATAATCTGACTGGCTGTTTTTCCTATTATGGCTGCCTTCAGAAAGTCGGACACTCAGGCAAATCGCATCCTGGATACCAATCAAACAGAGACAGTTCCTTGTAACCTGTTCAACCACCAGGGAAAGTATAATTAGAGCTCCCGTAATGTCTACACCACATACTCCCTGAGGTACCCTGCAGTCCTGTGAGGGTGGGCAACGTGAATTTAGAGACGTACCAATTTCATCTTTATGAGGTTGTATTTTATTAAACATAAATGAGGAAATAAAAAATTAAAGCAGTTTTAAATGAAGCCCGTGAAAAGTTAAGTTTCATGTGCACAATAAAAGTTAAACTAAATTCTTAACAAAATATTCCCTGTCTAATTAATCCATCAAAAGAAAAAAAATTATGAAAAGGCATTGATTCCGTCTTGCACCCCCCCCCCCCCCCCCCCCCCCCCCTCCAATAAAAAAAAGTCTACAATAATCATCACAAATACGATAATGTAATCTCGGTCTATTGTGAATCCATCTCACCGTGTGAAGACTAACTTTGCTGAATGCGATTCACAGTGCGAACAGTTCTGGAATGTTGAGGTCACATGATGAAATGTCTGGTGTAGTCGTACTCTATCGTAGGGATAATAGCCTGGACAAACTTGAGAAATATCAATAAATACCTGGCAAATCAAGTTAAGGGACACAATCTGTGACAAATCAAACTCTCAGGCTAACGCTTCCTTATTAACAAACTGAAACAAATTTTATCAATTTTTTTAATTCACCTTTCTATGTGAAGTAAAATTACAGCATGGTAATTTATTATCACAGTTATGTTACAGGAGCAGATAAGAGATGCAAAGGCAGCGCTGTTAATAATAGTTATTAAAGGGAAAAAAGGCATGATCTCAGTTGCTTCAGCGATGCCCACGCACCTGTGAAAATACTGTGCCTGTAAACCAAGCAATGCAGTCCAAAAGAAAACACTTTCACAGCAGGTGGTGAAAAGTTTTACCACACCAACAAACAGACTAACAATACAAAAGTCAAGCAGTGAAAAATAAGATATATGTGGCCTATTCATACCAACATCCTGCTACCGGTGCCAAATATGGACACTGCCCAAAAAGCTGAACAAGACACTCAGCTGCTGCCTTTTCATTTAAAAAAATGAGTTCAAAATGGGGCCCTGCAACAAATACAGGGAGCAGTGGGAGTATTTTTCTGATCAGTATAGCTCTCAGGTTGACCCAGTCTAGCTCTCAGGTCAACCCAGCCTAGCTCTCAGATTGACCCAGCCTAGCTCTCAGGTCGACCCAGCCTAGCTCTCAGATCGACCCAGCCTAGCTCTCAGGTCGACCCAGCCTAGCTCTCCGGTAAACCCAGCCTAGCTCTCATATCGACCCAGCCTAGCTCTCAGGTCGACCAGCCTAGCTCTCATGTGGACTCAGCCTAGCTCTCAGGTCGACCCAGCCTAGCTTTCAGGTCGACCCAGCCTAACTCTCAGGTCGACCTAGCCTAGTTCTCAGTCGACCGAGCCTAGTTCTCAGGTTGACCCAGCCAATCTCTCATGTCAACCCAGCCAATCTCTCAGGTCAACCAAGCCTAGCTTTAAGGTTGATCCAGCCTAGCTCTCAGGTGGACCCAGCCTAGCTCTCAGGTGGACCCAGCCTAGCTCTCAGGTTGATCCAGCCTAGCTCTCAGGTCAACCCAGCCTAGCTCGCAGGTTGAAGCAGTCTCATAAACATGAGTACAGGATAATTTCCATAAAAGGAAAGACAATGACTGAGAGATGTAAAAAAGAATCAAGCAAGGCAAAAGCATTACGTATCAGCATACAGCAATCTTGCTACTACCGGCTTATCCCAACAGTGATTTTGTTTTTTAAATTATAAATGCAATCTTCATATCTTCATTGTAACTTTAGATAACCAGTTCAATGTTGAATTGAGAATCGACATCACAGCACTCGGGACACTCTCATAAGTGATTAGCCCCCATCTTCAGCAGCAAGCGAAGAGTTAGGTTACCAGTGTCAGACTTGGATATTGACTCCAAAAGAAACATCAGGGCTTATTTTCATGGGATGTCTCAGTGTTTTCATGTACACAAATCTACATTTATATTATCATTTACTTCACTTTACTTAGGGTCTAACATTATGTATTTACAGTTATTTACATTTATTACTTTATGATTTAATACGTCCGTCACATTATTTCAATGCACTAATGAAATCCATGTGCCTAGTTGATTATCTTATTTAGGGCTTATATCTGGGGTAAGGCGTATATTACAGGCATCCTGAAAATCACGCTAAGGATTATGTTCGGGGGAACAGGGAAAAATGACAAAAGACAGCAACATGTGACATAATTTTCACACAATATATTTTTGATAAGGATACATATGTACTCCCAGCTCATTACCACCTTCTGCTACCGTCTGGATAATCTTTTTCATCACATCAGCGTGTCTGCACAGAAAAAAACAGAAATGGTAACAATAACAAAAAGAAATATTTTTTTTAAACAGTAAAAAAAATAAAGAAATATTAACACTAACAGAAAATAAAGAAATGTTAACAGGAACAGAAAACAAAGAAACGTTAACTCGTTAACAGGAACAGAAAAAAAAGCACTGTTAACAGTTACAGACAATACACAATTTTAACAGTAACAGACAATAAAGAAATGGTAACAGTAACAGAAAATAAAGAAATTTTAACAATCAGGCTTTAAAAAACAAGCAAATAAAGTGAAATGATTGTGACATTTCTGATATGAAAACATTTCACGACAACATTGGACATTCATAAAGTGAATGAGATGCCTGAGAAAATGGGCAAAATGAAATGCTCACCTGCAGTCGTGGCAACAGCACCAGCCATGCGGCCGTAAATCCTCAGGCTCAAAGAACCCACTGCGTACACCACAAGAGCGGTATAATAAAGGCAGTAATTGGCCTGAGAAAAGCCACTAGCGTAACCATCCAAGACAAAGCCACCAACATAACCATCCAAGACAAAGCCACCAACATTACCATCCAAGACAAAGCCACTAGCGTAACCATCCAAGACAAAGCCACCAACATAACCATCCAAGACAAAGCCACCAACATAACCATCCAAGACAAAGCCACCAACATAACCATCCAAGACAAAGCCACCAACATAACCATCCAAGACAAAGCCACCAACATAACCATCCAAGACAAAGCCACCAACATAACCATCCAAGACAAAGCCACCAACATAACCATCCAAGACAAAGTTAGAAATGACATATTCTGACACACTGTGGGAACAACATCCTGCAGCAGATTCACTGCTAGCAAGAATGCAGCCAAAACAACTACTAAAACAGGCGCTACACAAGAAAAGATCTGAAGTGAAATCAAGAGGTTTCTCTAGGAGAATAAGGACTGATGACATTAAAAAGCTTCTATATTGACATGGAATGATAATAGCCATTGTTGCCCATCAAGCAATGGATCGCAAACTGTTCATCCCCATGAGGCTTTCAATAGAACTGGTAACTGCTTTCTCAAATAAAAGCAAAGTACTTAAACTCTTTGATTCTCTCCTAGAAATGGGTTCCTGACTGGGGACCCTGCTAAATAAGAAAGGCATCTGCCTGAAAGGTGAGGAACCAACAGACTGTATTGAATATATGTAAAACAGCTATGCAAGCAAAATACTAAAAACCTAGAAAAAGACCAACAGACAATCAAACAAGATTGTTCACTGGAGGTCACAGCTGAGAAACTCAAGAGGAGGAGATGGAGAAGAAGATGATGGGTGAAGAACAAGGCTGATCTTTATTGTGTGGCTCCATTTCGTGTGTGGTCTTCCTCTTGCTCTCCACTCATTGCCATTCTTCAATGCAACTCTATTAGATGACAACAGGGTAACCTTGTCAAATGGCTAAATCAAGGAGCAATTATGACTTGCTTTAGTCCTAGTGTTTTTTCTAATTTCTTTTCGCATTTACAAAAACAATTAATTTTTTTAAAGTAACAAGGACAAACATTAAGAAATTACGTACTGATAGAGACAACAGCCCTAAAAAATGCAAACACTGGTGGAGACAGCATCGAAGTGAAGGAGAGAGTCAAACTTGCCTGCAAGGATGCACTGAAGCCATCGGGGGTCCTGGTAAGTGTGGGTGAGCTTCCATGGTGACAGTCTTCTTGGCATGGTCCTGACTGAAGTCCTCGTACATCTGCTCAACACTTAACGGTTTCCTATTCTGTATGAGAGTATGGGTAGAATGTCTTAAAGGTTTATTCAACTTCTATATGGGATTTGGGGTAAACAATACAATTTTGACTGGCACCAATACGAAACAGTTCACAATAGCTTTTTTAATAATTCACTATATGATAAGCTGTTTTTAACTGTATGTGTCTGATATCTGCTTTATGAGATCTTCCAGATAAGTAGATCGTTGAAAGAGAAAATAATCACTTGCAGAATCATCTGTCTTTGCAAGGTCACCAAGAAAAGATTGCATAATCAAGAGAGAAGGCTGCAAGAGAGAGAAGGCTGCAAGAGAGAGAAGGCTGCATGAGAGAGAAGGCTGCATTAGATAGAAGGCTGCATTAGAAGGCTGCATGAAAGAGAAGGCTGGATGAGAGAGAAGGCTGGATGAGAGAGAAGGCTGCATTAGAGAGAAGGCTGCATGAGAGAGAAGGCTGGAGAAAGACTGTGCTTAAGTGACATTGAAAGACAGAGAATGAAGTGCTTTGGTCATCTAGTAAGAATGCAGCCAGACCAAACTGAATAGGAGGCATGAGAACATTTGGGTGGAAGGTGAAGGAGGAAATGAATGTATCGCATAGCTGAATCCTGCAAAAAAGAAATGAAATCATCACTACTGCCATTCCAGAAGTGTAAAGCAAGTACAGAAAAACCAAAAAACTGGGCTATAGTGTGGTTTTATCTCTTCTGGTCAGTCATGTAACTTTTCTCAGGCATCTCATTGTTGTTTTCTGCGTTGCTTCCGTGACCAAGCTCGGTGCTGGTAGCATAGGATGGTGATAAAGATGCAGATATTCAATGTTTCTTCGTGCTGGTCAACACTGTCTTATATTGCAGGGGGTGAAAGGCTAGCAGATTTGCTTTACTGCATCGAATGTTTTGTTTTTTCCTTCATCCATTTTGCCACCTTCTGTGAATTTTGTTCCCGGATAATATATTCTGATGGTTGTTTAAAACCTTTGCATTTTAACTCTTTTTTTTTTCTATTCAATAAAGTTATTATTTTAAATCTTTGAGACCAAAGTTGGCGTCTGTGGTTTAAGGATTGTTAACATGGTTTTTATCTCCGAGATACCTAGTTCGATTCCAGCTGTGGGTGATTTAGCAGCAGACCGCTCTGTTTGATTTTGATAAGGGTATCAAGAGTTGACCATTTAGGAAATGATAGCAAACTACTGAATGTAAAACTGCCAATTAAAACCGAACAGCTAAAACAAACTGGGGCTGGTTTTATAACATCCTGTAAAGGATATGCAATTGACTTTTAGACCCAAAATGAATAAGTTCAAAGTAACAACGGATTCAGATAAAGCTACAGTCGAAACAACCAGCTTCACTTCACCAGGTATATCGCTCATGGCTTAGTCTGCTCCACAGTAAGGCAAGCTGCATGCTGACAGCGTAACGCAAAGCATGAACTCCGCAGCTTCGGCAACAATATACAGAACGAGGTAAGGTAACAATGACCAGGTATTGAAAAAGTTAATAATTGCATGTCCTACAGGGCAAGTCAACCATGAGATTATTCTAGCGCAGTCAAAAAGTAACTAAATATGATATAAAGTGACTAGCTACTTTCTTCATCGACTTGATGAATTGTTTGGCAACCTCAAAATTCAGAAAGGAAAATTTACAAGCTAACCTCATCATATCCAAAGAGCCACAGGCGTGGGGTCTGGTAGTATTTGTCGTAGGTGATATTAAGGTCATATGTTCGTGTCTGGATAATGCCACTGTCTCCGGCTGCCGAGGCATCGGATGCTTGTTCCGCCTGTCTTGGGATGGTGAGAGTAGCCTAAGGAAGAAACGATAAAAGCTGTGAATCTCCGACAGATCAAGCAAAGGGAAGTGGAACTCACCATCTTAAGCTCAGAAGTTACTAGGATTGAATCCAGCTGTGATTTTATATTATAATCTTCAATAATAATTTTACTACATATCTCGCTATCTCTTCAGGAGACATATTAAAAAGAAAACCTAAACGGATAAGGGGGGAAAAAAACAAGAGTATATGCAAGCAATTACATGTGAAACTCCTATGGCAGTTGGAAATGGCAAAGAGCAGGGCACAAAGCCAATGTGATGCCAAAATTCTGAGGACAGAGACTTGCCTGCAGGTAGATGACAATTGTTACCTTGGATTGAATTTGTCTACAGAAGGTAAACCCTTCACAAATACATGCTGAAGTCACACACTTCTTCTTCTCTAGTTCTGCTCTATCTTTCAGTTTCAGGTTTTGCAGAAGCATCTGGTGCAAGCCTTGGTCTGTGCCACATAGATGCTGGTATTTGCAGCTTTGGATATTCCATCTATCCATCGCCGACCTGATCAACCTCTGGATCTGCTTCTACTATGTCCAAGTGACTGGGCTCTCTGATGTACACTATCTGGTGGTAGTCTTGAGACATGTCCAAACCATTTCATCTGTTGTCTTTTGATGTGGTTTAGAACTGGTTCCGTCACAATTTCTGTCCTGATATTGTCACTTCTAATCCTGTTTCTCCTAGTTTCTTCTACATTTAGGTTTCGTAGTAGGGATTTCATTTCTGTGGTTTCACTTTGTTCTGTTATTATTGTTAATGACCATGTTTGGAATTGCTAACACAATGTTAGTAACACTACTGCATTAAATAGTGCTCTTTGGGTGTCAATACAATGATGTACACTCAACAAAACAAACTGGGAACACTATAACTACAATATCTTTACACTAAAACCTAGAAGGTATACTTCAAAGTACATGGACAACAGAGCTAGACAATGAAAGCAAAAGATGGGGAAGATATTGAGTAAGCTGTATATTTTAGCAAACAATAGGATGACTTGGCTTGAGTTGGTTGATGGCTTGTACTCCAGTGTGGGGACAGAGGGCAGCAGAGAAAAAGAAAATGCATTTTCTTCAAAAAAGATATGAAGAAAATGTTGATTTAAAGAGAAATAATTCTTCTGCTTCTTCTTCTTTCAATTTCAAGGAGCAGCAGGGAATTTTGTCTGCAAGAAAATGATCAATTTCTTAGTACCATAAATGATCTTGACCCAATCTGTACAATTTAGTTAATTTAGAGCGAGAAAGAGAAAAGTGAAAGATAATGTCTAAGAATGAAAGAGAGAGAGACTAAGAGAAAAATGAAAGACAATGTCTAAGAATGACAGAGGAGACAAAGAGAAAAGTGAAAAACAGTGTCTAAGAATGACAGAGGAGACAAAGAGAAAAATGAAAGATAATGTCTAAGAATGACAGGAGACAAAGAGAAAAGTGAAAGACAATGTCTAAGAATGACGGGTGACAAAGAGAAAAATGAAAGATAATGTCTAAGAATGACAGGAGACAAAGAGAAAAGTGAAAGACAATGTCTGAGATTGACAGTGAGAGACAAAGAGAAAAATGAAAGATAATGTCTAAGAATGACAGGAGACAAAGAGAAAAGTGAAAGACAATGTCTGAGATTGACAGTGAGAGACAAAGAGAAAAATGAAAGATAATGTCTAAGAATGACAGGAGACAAAGAGAAAAGTGAAAGACAATGTCTGAGATTGACAGTGAGAGACAAAGAGAAAAATGAAAGATAATGTCTAAGAATGACAGAGGAGACAAAGAGAAAAATGAAAGATAATGTCTAAGAATGACAGAGGAGACAAAGAGAAAAATGAAAGATAATGTCTAAGAATGACAGAGGAGACAAAGAGAAAAGTGAAAGACAATGTCTAAGATTGACAGTGAGAGACAAAGAGAAAAATGAAAGACAATGTCTAAGATTGACAGTGAGAGACAAAGAGAAAAGTGAAAGATAATGTCTAAGATTGACAGTGAGAGACAAAGAGAAAAGTGAAAGACAATGTCTAAGATTGACAGTGAGTGAGACAAAGGGATAGCGAGAGAGGTAGAAATTTTGAAAATGAGCAGGAAGAAGAAACAGAATCAATCACTAGGTGCCATTAATCCACAACTCCAGAGATTCAATATGGTTTTCTAATTGCTTGTTCAATGTCCAGGTTTCAGCAGCATACATCATTTGATCATTATTTTGTAGTTCACATCTCTAGATGTGGAATAATGGGTAACAACTTCATCTTAGACTACCACAGATCACTACAGGAAGACAAAAGGCATTATGATAGTTGTCTTTTTCTTCTAGAAATATCTTTCAGCAGTTATATCCCTATGCTCACAGGGAAGACTAATGGAGACATGGCAATAAATGACACACGTGTGATTTAACATTGACAGGTGGTCCCCAAGGTAAAGCGGTAAGGCCTTTTCCCTCTAGCTCTGAAGGTGGGCTCAGTTCAAGGACATGACATTCAGTTCACAAGTGCAATTTTTACAGTGATCAATGGAAGGGGGGGGATGATGTTATGTTTAGTGTGATGCACCCAGTATGTAGCAGCTGTTACACAGAGAGAGACCCTATCATATAGGATAAACCAAGGTTATAAAGTCGGTCTTCTCGACTTTTACATTTGCAGTAAAATAAATCACAACAACCCAGTATTACATTATCTTGCTCCTCTAGCATTCCGCTCTTCTCAAATGCATCCATGTCTTCGGCTTCGTCATCATCATCATCATCGGCATCATCGTCGTCATCATCATTTTTAGCAATGGCACTAGCTGTGGCACCTTTCCCATCCTGCTGTTTGAGAAAAAAAAAATCATAAGCATTAACAAAAATTAACACCACCAAACAGCAACATCAGTTTAAATCTAATTACACACCATCTACATAGATTCTGGGGCCTCAGAAGGCCTCTTGGAGCCCCTTTGGAGTGCATATGTCTTCCATGCCAGAGACAGGTCCCGACCAACACAGGTGTCATTGCTTTAGTACAGTAGAACCTCGCTTAACAAGCACCTCTCATAACGAGTAATTCACATAACGAGCAAACAAATTGTAAAAGAATGACTCGCTTAACGAGCGACGTTTCACATAACGAGTGGCAAGGAGAGGGGAGGTCCCGGATTTTGTGCATGTTACATCAGTCTGTGTTTAGCACTCGTTCCAGTAGCATTGTCGCCTGTGATCAAACATTTTCTCAAACTTGTATTATTTTGTGATATATTTACATAAATCCTCCAGGCCTACAAGATGACTTCACTGATTAAATTAAGTTAATCAAGATCCAGTTTCTGCCCCCAAACACCGCTCCGTTACTCCAGCCAATGGACCAGCAAGTTATTTCTAACTTTAAGAAGCTCTACACTAAAGAACTCTTCGAGCATTGTTTTCAGGTGACTGAAGGGACCAACCTCACTCTCAAAGAGTTTTGGAAAAATCTCTTCCACATCGTTGCCTGCCTCAAGATGACCGACAAGGCAGGGGAAGGAGTTACCAAGAGAACCCTATCTTCTTCTTGGAGGAAGCTTTGGCAGGTGTTGTCGATTTGTGACTCTTTGGCCACTATCATGGGATTAGAGGTGGATAACAGTGATATCCAAGAGCTTGTGGAAGAGCACAGCCAAGAGCTGACCATCGAAGAGCTTATGGAGTTGCATTGTGTTTCACAGCAAGAAGTTTTGGAGGAAAGTTTGTCAGAGGAAGAGGAGGAGAAGGTAACAGAAAAGCAACAATCTTCTAGCGAAATAAGAAAAATGCTGAAAGCATAGGAAACTGTTGCTTTTCACATTGAGAAGCATCACCATAATAAGGAAGTGGCTATGCGTGCTGCAAATTTAATAATAATGCTGTGTGGCATTTTCGCCAAATTCTGAAGCATCGACAAAAACAAATGTCTCTGGACATATTTCTAGTAAAAAAATAATTAGGTATGTATCATAATTATTTCAACTTTTTTTTCTGCAAATCGAATTCGCATTCCATGTGGGTTCGTTTTGCGTTTGAAGAAAAGATGAAGATGATTCACTCTTCTTAAATATGTATATAATTTTCTTTGAATAAATGTTATAGAACTTATACATAGCATTTTGTGAGTATTTTTTTCGACATGGAACGCATTATCGTATTTTACATTAATTTATATGAGAAAAATTGCTTCACATAACGAGTGTGTCGCTTAACGAATATGATTCTGGAACGAATTATGCTCGTTAAGCCAGGTTCCACTGTATTTCCACATCGCCCAAAACCTCTGTATTTTATTGACTTACATTTATGTACATTCACATCTCCAGGCCCCAATTCAAATTTTTCATTCTTCTTCTTCTTTGCATTCACCAGCTGTAATCTCTGGCAGAAAGTTTTGGGATTTTGCCCGCCTCTGGACTTTAGTCTTATTCCAGAACCTGAGTATTGCAAGCACATCTGGTTAGACACATCTGAATTAACTGTATGCAGACGGCTGGTTCCTTGCCTCTCAGGCAGATGTTCTCTGACTGTGAAGGGTGCCTCCAAATAGTCAACTCCAACCACATGCTTGTTGGGGAGGCAGTGGGTCTATTCTTGTTTTTCCCACAATGGGGCCCCAGAACCCACATGGGGAAACTTTCTAATTGATTTGCAGCCTATATTAAAGAAAACACGTTCATGTTTATGTTTATTTGACAGATCAACATCATGGCACATGGGTGTAACACATGTGCTCCACTCTTCTTATAAATCAAGCTGAGTCTGAAGATTCTCAGCACAGTGCATGAACTCTGTCCCACAGGCGCAGATCCTGAAATACTTTGGCTAGACTTTAAACTCTCAATTTACCCCCAATAGCGCCGTTAGGCTACTCTTTTCAATTTACAACTGCCAAGGGATTTTTTTTTGTACGTGCGCAAGAATACACACGGGTGTCCAATCTTACTACCCAGATACCAGGGGAAATTACTAGAAGTCTACGTGTGAAAAAATCCCAGCTTTAACCGGGGCTTGAACCTAGGACCTCCAGCACTCGAGACAGACACCATACCTCAGACTAGACCACTCACCTCTAAAATACAAGGTATCCAAAAATTGTATCCACATCATTAAATCCTACAAATATGTGCCATAAAGGACTAAAGCAGAACAGTAAGCATACTCAACACGGGGAAAAGACCGTAACACAAACAGATTCCTTTTTTCATTTAAACTATAAATCTGTATTACCTTAATTCCAAACATGGAATAATAAAAAATATTCAAACATTTTTTGAAACACCTTGTATATCTTTAGCTCTTCCCTAGATCCTAGACATAATTTGTTAGAAGAGTTTTGAAGGGCCAAAATGTAAGACGTGCCCTCACTCCTAAATTTTCCCCCGCTTTAAAAATTAAGTTTGCTGCTCTTCATTCAGCAAAAGCTTACAGTAGATATAAAGATCACATTTTTTAATTACCTTGGTTTCTAAAGTCATGTCTCCCATATCTTCCTGAAGTGCACTCACAGACTGGTCAGCTAAAAAGTGTAAATACAACAGCAGTTTTAGATATACAAGTATACTCATAACCATGAAGACACAGACTTCCTTTGCAAAGAAAACTTGCATTTGTTTATTACAACTAAAAACAAAAAACTGAACACATTGTAATGTCATGTTCATACACATTTTCATGATGCAATTGGATTCATGAAAACCATTCCTCAATTCATTAAATATACCCTTGAATGTTTACATAATGTAACTGAATTCACAAATAATATAATTGGATTCATAAAATATACCGCTGGATTTACAAATAATATAGACGGATTCAAAAATATCCAACTGGATTTATAAATAACACATCTTGCTTGAATGCATAAACAGAAAACAAATGCTGTATTCTCTTACTCTACATATATATAATCCTATCTACAGAGAAGGGAGAGATGGGTTTTCAAAAAAAGTGTGTGTATGAAAGAAACAAACAAACAGAGCCTGTAATGAACTGTTAATTTAACAGTCTAATTTATTCAATATTTCTAAAAGTATACTCATGAATATTTTCACAATAAAGTACTAATTTTCTTGGATTATTATCTTCTTCTTATAATCAAAGGCTAACATATGTAAAATGTACAATTTTGAGATGAGATGCCAGAGGAAAGCTGCCAATTTACCATCTGAGACTAAGTGAGAAATTATACTATTCAAGAGACTGCGGGAAGAACGCATTGTGAGAAATTTAGTAAGAAGCAGAAGATCAAATCGTTCAGTCACCACATCAGGATGCAGCCAAAACAACTACCCATCCACTAACAAGACAAAAGAATCTGATTTGAAAACAAGATGGGCTCAAGAAGAAGATGGACTGATGAAATTAAATACATTCTACATCCACACAAACTGACAATAGCCAGTGCCACCCACTGAGCAATAGATCACAAACGGTTCCTTCCCACAAAGCTTACAGCAAAACTGAAAACTGATAAAGATGACGATTAACTTTTGATTGTATTTTATCTATCTCTCTTACGTGAGAAATGATGTGTATCGACCCAGCCTCCATCTTCATCTTCTTCTTCTATTATCTTCTCTTGTTCCTCCTGGTGCGTGTCCATTTGCTTGACTCTCTTGTAGCAGGGAACTAGACATGAAAGAGAAAGCAAAAAAAGTGCAATAAAATTAACTCATCACCAACATACATCAAGCCCTTTATAGCAGTGATCTTCAAGCGGCGGTCAATGGACCACCAGTGATCGTCAAATATTTCTGTCTCATCATGTAGTGACTTTATGCCTCAGTTTTGGATAACACTCAAAACAGAAAATCTATCTATGAGTCATCTTCTTCTTTGCGTTCGGTTTTATATGCTCAGGTCAAACCATCAGTTAGGTCACCTCTACAAATCTGCATGTCAACTAACACTATATATATCAGTGTAGGAAACTGAATGAACTAATACAATATATATCCGAATAGGAAACTGAATGAACTTACACAATCTTTATGAATCACACTGACAACTCAAAATGTATTCAAATTAGCTTTGGGACAAAAATGACCAAACCCAAAGGGTTAACTGAGGGTGTATCTGAGAGAAATCTACATGCCTGTTTGGCTAGCTGTTCGTATGAAAAGAGTTTCTCAGCCACGTTAGTAATTCAAAGCAAACAGAAACTGAATGGGAGTTAATGCAGTGTTTTTTCTATCTGAAACAAGGCTGCAGCAAATATATAAGATTTTCTAACATCTAATCAGCAGCAGATGTATTTCCTGAAAACTGTAATTTTGTGACAGGATATTAAAATAAACTGCTAGTTACTTTTATTTTTGTTATTTCTTCTTTGTTTACAGGCTGTAAGCTGTGGCAAAAAGTCCTGGTTGTTTGTCCACCTGGACTGTCTTTGTGCCAGGGCCTGAGTTTTGCGTGTATATCAGTTTTACTGACTTATTTGTGTGCAGTTGGTTGTTCCTTGCTGCTCGGGCAGGATGCAGTCTGACTTCAAAGGAAGTCCAGAGTTTGTCGGCTTCTACGACATGCTTGCTGGGAAGGCAGTGGGTCTGTTTTTGATTTCTCCACAATGCAAATGTTACCATTTTTTTTGTGTGTTGTCACCTGTCAGGTGGGCTGTAAAACAATGTCTCCTGTTTTGCCGGTTAGCAGGATGTAAACAGGCTGAAGAACCCTGCTTTACTGACTGTCACTTTCATTACAAAAAAGTTAGTTGCGTCTCCTTCATGGAACATTGCAGAACCAACCCCAGTATTTTTTTTTTGGCTGCTGTGGTTTTTCTAGACAAATTTTACATTCAGTAGTTTGTCACTGCTTTCACTTAACTTTCATCTGAAATCCTTCACTAGCTCCCTTGTTTCATGTATTTGTATGTCCAGGAGATCTTTAATGTACCACGTCCTTCTTTCTATTGGTTACCTGCCTTATCTTCTAAGAGCCATGTCTACATTACCGTTAGGTGAAACCACTGTGACATATGATGTTCCTAAAGAATCTGAGTTTCAGAAAAGATGCTTTTTTTTTAAATTGCTCTCATTGTTTTAGGACAATGGTACAAAAGTTGCACCATGGAAGAGTTTGGGGCTTAACATGTGAGTCTGTGGAGATGTAACATAGTTTGTTTACTGCATAAGCCTTTTGTAAAACAGAATTGGGCACTTTAACACCTAGAGGACTGAACTGCCAACAGTTTCATCTAAAATCCTCAGCTACTGAACTGACCACACTGTTTTATCTAAAGCCCTCCAGTTATGGCCCCTGGAATTCCACAGGGAAATGTATTCTTCTGTCCCACGTGTCACGTCAGTATAATGACAAGACTTTGACCTGGCCGCTTCGAGATACTAAGCCATTAGATTTTTTTGTATTTATGTGGTATTTTTTTACTTATGTATGTGCTGTTGAAGGCTCCATAGCTACAACGTTCAAGTTTTTTATTTTTTTTTTTATATTGTGAAGCTTGCAAATATATTTTTCTATTGGTTTTACATCTTTTCTTGAAAACAGAATAGAGAAACATATTACTAACCATTTCTTGTTATCAGAAATTGTTTATCTTTTGGAAGATAAGGTTTGATCTTGCTCTGGTCCCCGGAAGCCCATTGCCAAGTTGGACAGTGATGGACTAAATGATCACCTGCTGCTACAAACTGAAGAAGAAAAAAAAAAAAACCAAAGAAAAATCAATAAATATAAAAAGACAAATATGGGAGGCTTCTGCGAAATGTTGATAAACAGTTCAAAAGAGAAAAATATAAATATGCTTCTTTTATTTTTCTTGTACTCCAGCTAATACGCAGAAGTCGCCCTGGCAGAACGGCTAGATGCCCGCAGCAGATCAGAAGGTCATGGGTTCACTCCCTGGCAGAGCCGGACATTTTAAAAAAAAAACCTTGGCTCCCAGGTCGACCTAGCTTTGAGTGGGTACCGGGTGCAGTTCGGGGAAGTAACGGCGGCCGGCATGATGCTGACCACATCACCCATCTTGTGCCGATTGGTCTATAAAATATAGGTCTAGCCCTATACGCCTAAAGGCGTGGAAAAGGGTCCTTTACTTTTTTTTAAATTAGCTAATACAGTCCTTCTCTAATACAATGCAATAAAGTAATATCACCCTCTCTCTCTGATTCATCGACGTCTCTACTTCTTTTCATCACACATCGCATACAAATAAATTATTTGAAGTTCATTTTTATTTTGTAATCTTTCATTAGGTTGTAGTAAACTGTTTCAACAAAAAAAAAACTGAAAGTTTATAGCAGTGATGTGGAGAAAACAATTAAGGATGCAAGTTTAACATAAAGTCAAGTCTATACCTGTGGAAAGGGGGGAGGGGAAAGGGGGGGGGGGGGGGGGGGAACATATTTAGAGCAGCCAATTTTAGCTTCTTCTTAGTGCTCACCAGTTGTAAGCTCTGACAGATAGTTCTGGTTGTTTGTCCACCTCTGGACTTAAGTCTTGTTCCAGAACCTGCTGAGTCTTGCAAGCAAATCCTTTTCCCATATCTAACTTTTTTTGTATGCAGACTGCTGGTTTCTTGCCTCTCAGGCAGATGCACTCCAACTTCGAAGGATGCAGCCAAACAAGGTGACCTTTTATGACATGCTTGTTGGGAAAGCCTTGGGTCTGCTCTTGTCCCTACAATGGATACCTGGAACCCACACTGGGAGGAGCAGCTTGTTTAATTTTGGCTCCCCAGAAACATTAGCAAGCTTGGTCTAAACCCCAGTGGTCTGCATGAGCTGTTCTAAGCCACTGGCTTGGTTACATCCTAAAATATGTTTTCATCAAAGTGAAGTTCCAAAATCAGAACCGCACCGCTGATAGTTTGAGGATTGAGCAACGGATCAACATCATAGCACACCGGTAGTAACTCATAAGGGCTCCATTCTACTTCTAACTCAAGTCTGAGTCCAAAGTAGCTCAGCGCCTGAACCCAGAATCTCTAGCACTCGAGGCAGACACCATACCTTGAGACTACGCAGCCCTCCTTGCTGATAGTTTCTAAGCTTAGAGAGAAAGACAGACACAGACAGATAGCATCTCTGATATAAACTGTCTTTAATGTCTATTCGTCAATCAGCAGGTCTTCTACATACTGTGGCTCTCTCTCATCCCAGCACTCTTTCAAGCCCTATGTGCTTTTATTGCCATTGCATCTTTAATGTCTTGTATTGACTTTAGCAAAGGTTTGCCTCTGAACTTTTTTCTGGAAACTGTACTGTCCATTCGCTGTTCTCTCCAGGCCACAATGATGTTTAACATGGTCAAAATACATCAGCTTTCAGGACCAGATGCTATTTAAGACCCACTTCAGCTAATGTTTAGATTGCTACCTGTAGTGACCAATTTTTTAGGGAGTAAGAACCTGAGGATTTAGATACACATGGCCAGCTAACAATTATGTGTATTCAGTTCATGTTATTCACATATGAGAAAAATGGACCAGAGAAACTAGTAACGACTGGTCAAACACAACAGCCAATGTTTATCAGCACAGTATTTGATAACGACTGTTTGCAGAATGCCTTGTGACATTGTGGCAAAAGCAGCTCTCCGGTGAATAGCAGATGGGAAGAGGAGATGTGGACGACCTAAGGAAACCGGGAGAGGGACAATAGAAGGGGAAATGAAGGAATGTAAACTGACATAGAAAAGCAGCAGACTGGCAGCCATGGAGATCACTTGTGAATGCCTTATGTGTCAACAGCGAAATGAATAGGATATAGAATATGATAACGATAGCTAGTGTGCTCGCTATGACTCCTGCAGCTTAGGATTCTTACTTTTACCTCTAACTGAAAAAAAAAAAACACAAATCCTCACCCTACCAGGGAACGAACAAACAAACTTTATTTTTAAAGGGTTAAAAACCCAGGGAAGCTTCTGCATGAGAGACCAGTGTTCAAACCTCTTGTTCAGCACTATAACCCCTAGTCCAGCCACTAGACACAAACAAAAATCATATTAGCTTGTTATTTACACTACTGTCAGATAGCTTACCTCTTCTGGGGTTATTACGCCTGTCTCTTTAAATTTGGAGTCCTGTTTTTTTTTAAATAAAGAAGAAAATAAATAAGTATGTGTAAACAGTGATGCAGATGAGTACGTATTTGTGCATGTATGCATCTGTGTGTGCAGGTATTATCTACTGACATATGCAAGTCCTTGCATATGTATGTAACACAGGTTACAAGCCTAATATGGATACATTTTATGCTTTGTTATCATAATTAACATCTTTGCAAATTGGTCATCCCCATGTGTGCTCAGTCCTCCAATGCAGCAGCCACTCCAAGGTACCTCTACTTGTTGTTCCCACGAGGAGTTGGTTATGAGATCTCCTGTCTTTACCTCGAAGGCTGCATAGATGTGCCTCACGAAGCTTGGCTGCTCCATCAAGCACTTAAGTTAGCGTCAGAGATTCGCCATTATCCTCCAACCGAGTTCCTATAGCGATGATGATATCAGCTCTGACCATGCTTCTTCCCGTTTGCACTGATGATTACTTACCAGCTGGTCCAGCTGTAGGACCTGTATGAGTAGCAGGAGTCTCAAGGGAATAAGGGGAAGACAAAGAGTTAAAAACCTGATAGGCTTAGCCAAATGGTATAGGGAAGACAATTTTAAAAATTAGAAACAAGACTAAGGTCCAGAATAAAAAAAATATGGAACAAGACTAAAGTCCAGAATAAAAAAATATGGAACAAGACTAAGGTCCAGAATAAAAAATAAGGAACAAGACTAAAGTCCAGAATTTAAAAAAATAGGGAAGAAGACTTAAGTCCAGAAGTGGATGAATAAACAAAACTTTCTGCTTGAGCTGGTTGTTGTTGTTATCGATCCAGCGGCGCATGAGCTTTCGCCCTTTGGCCCAATGCCATGTAGTGGAATTTGCATGTTTTCACAAGCTGTTCTTTTCCTCCGTACAAGGTGTT
>CAJHNH020000302.1:286504-531504 GCA_905116865.2 Candidula unifasciata
TCCCACAGGGGGCAGTACGGTGTGGTGCACCGGGTTTATTATCGAGGTTTGCTCCTCTAGATCCATTGTGTTTTGCCTGGGGATTCGCACCCCCAGTTACCGGGACTACCTCGGGGAGGCTGTGACTCTTCGCCACGCACAATGGTCTTGAGGTAAGAGAGGTTTTGCTAGGTCAAGAGGCTGACACCACAATGGACGCTCCTTTCGTGAACAGATATTCACTAGACCTAGGGTGAAGTAAGGGGGGGAACCCACTACCCACAACACCAACACTTCTTACCCCCTGCCTCTCGAGGCTCAGTCCCGCTTGAGCTGGTAAATGCTAACAAGAAGGTGAAGAGGTGATCATGACAGGCCAGTTGTCTCGTTCTTATAATATATGAATAAAGTTAACAGTTACATTGTCAATGAATGTCCAACTGTTAGCTGAGGTATTCAGGTGTGTTAGAAAATGAACAGACAGATAAAACTGTCTGATTCTACACCAATGAGCAGTGAATTTACACATGACAAGCTAGATATGGCCAAGGCCCTTTATGAGCAAAGCAAAACATCAGTCACAGCAATCCGGGGAGAATGTTGCCTTAGGGAGTGACCTGGGGATCTGACCAACAATTAAAGATAACGCAAGATGGACATATAATCAAATTACTACTTGTAACATCAGAGATGAAATCTGAAATGGCTGCTTAAGATGGGTAAATAGCATTTATGGAAATGTGCTGAGGGCTGTGATTTCAGTATCCAATCCAACTGTTTATGCTTCTGATCAAATATCTCTGTCTTTCTCTGCTCCTTCTGTCTTAGTTAGCAAGATCACTAACTATAATGTCATTAAGGTTGTAACACTTTTGGATTTGTTCAGTGTCAGGTTTTGAAGAGGCAGTGGGTGCGAGCCCTGCTATGTGCTACGTAGATGCTGGTATTTGCGCCCTTAGATATTCCATGTGTCCATCACTTGTATGGTTGACCTGATCTCTGGTTCTGCTGCCGCTATGTCTAAGTGACAGGGCTCTCTACAGTGCACTATCTGGTGGTAGTCATGACTAGTTTTGAGACATGTCCAAACCAATTGACCTCTTGTCTCTTGATGTAGTTTAGTACTAGCTGTGTTCCAACTGTTATCCTGATTTCATCATTTCTTATCCTATCTTTTTTAAAATTTTACTTAGGATTTGTTGTAGATATTTCAATGATGTTGTCACAATAGAGGTTGGTTATATCTGCTGGAATATTACATGTGTATGTCCTGATCTCTCCTAGAGTGCAATCCTCATCCCACTTCCTTCTGAAAGCCACAAGAACTCGCTAATATTTTTTTTTCTAAGCTGGCCATCAAAAGGATCAAAACCTGGTAAACATCACTGGTGGATTATGCTGTGAAACATTACACTACTAACGTATAGTTCTGCTAGGGCCCTCTTTGGAAGCAAAAAATAGCAACACTGCACACTACCAGGCATGTCATAAGAGGCGACTAAGAGTAGAGCTGGGGGGGGGGGGGGTGTCTGACTATCTGATCCTTAAAAAAAACAGCAAAAATGAACATGAAAAAGTTGAAACAAAAAAATCCATTCATATATTTTTCGCACGGTTATTTTATTACAGGTTCAACAAATGATGGTCTTGATGCTGCTATTGAAACGTTTATGATATACTAAACTTTACAACAAAAAAAAAACTATTGCCTGATAATTACACTTACTGAATTTTAGTTATTAAGTTATTATATTTCGAAAAGATGAAAGAATTATGAATTAGAATGTTAGAATGAGTAATTCTGAGTATGAGAATGAGAATGCAACTGTTAGTGTTAGTGATAGTAATAGTAGTGATTCTGTTATTTAGTTCAGCTCTACTTTATACATATATTATATACCTTTAAAACGGGTGTCAAGAACTCAGCCACTCCGAGAGCTGTCCCTTTGACTGAATTGATTATGCTCTGCATGTTGACAGACATCAACTACGTCTGATTACAATGAAACTTGAACAATACTGATCGCAGACAACAGAAATATTTTGTTCATCACAAGATAGTGACGAAGATTGACCCGGAAGTAGAACCTGCATCAGTTCGGTGTTGTAATTAGCTCCCCTTGTCAGGTGTCTCCAACATTCGTTTAATATATATATATGTTTTTTAATGTTTAAACAACGGATCAACATCATAGCACAGGGGTTAGAAATCCATAAGTACTCCGTTCTAATTTCTAAGTCAAGTCTGAGTCTAAAGAATCTAAGCACAGTCTACGAGCTCGTTTTTTTTTTTTTTTCTGTTTTTGTTCTCCAACTGCATGTACTTGTCGCAGAACAACCCCAGCACTTTCTGGCTGTTTGTGGTTTTTCTAGGCAATGCTACGTTCAGTAATTTGTCAATGCTTACTTAACGGCCAGCGATACACATCATTGTTGAAATCCACACACACAAAAAGCGATCTGCTGCTAAATCGTCCGCACTTGGAATTGAACCGTGTACCTCAGAATTACAAAGTCACTCACTCAAGTAAGTAAAATGCTGGCTTTCAATGTCATACCCACCCACAAACAATTACATAATTTTTCGTAATCGTAGGGTATCTTTTTATAATAGTGTTATACAATTCATCGGGGTTTCCGAAACAATCATTCATGAGATATTAATCCTGAAGACTTCTAGACACACCACCACGAAAGAAAAGACATGTGGGAGGACTAAGCTGCCGCCCTCACCCACCCCTCTCCTCCTCTGGCTTACACTTGTACTGGGCAAACAATCGGCTGAGTTGGGACCTCTCATATCCTTTCCACGGCCAGCTCCAGATTTACAGCCGGACGTGATCCTTTCTATCCCACCCCTTCTCCTATTAAACCACGCGAACTCGCTCTCCTTCTTCGGTAGCTAAGGAAATATTCCAATGCTAAAGGTGCCAGTTGCAGTCTGATTAAAGTTCCGCCTACGCTTACCCCCCCCCCCGCCCGCAGAGTTAAATATCACCTAGAATCCCCGCTAACCTCCTGGTGAATTATTCTATCAGAACATCAATACTCACTCCAGCTATCTTCTGAATAACGGTCCCAAATTATCGAGGCTGAAAATAAACCCTAACAGGGCCTTAGTCACGTGTAAATTTCGGACTTCTGTGACTTAAATTGCGCCTTTCCGGCGACTACCCCCACCGCCGAGAGTATCTCAAACAGGCGCTACTCGCGGCGTGGATTGGGGTTAAACTAGATGGCTGGGACTCACGAGCAGCAGCTACAGCCTTTTCTGCAGCTTCCTTCATTTTATTTCCTCGTGAGTCCCAGCCATCTAGTTTAACCCTAATCCACGCCGCGCGAAGCGGCATGGGAGATACTGTCGGCGATGGCGTTATGGTCCCCGGAAGTGCGCAATTCGGCGGTGGATGTATAGTCCCCGGAAGTTCGCAACTGACACATGACTGAGGCCCTGGTATATTTTCAGCCTCGATAATTTGGGACAGTTATTCGGAAGATAGCCCTCTCTTCTATTGCACTGCCCAGTTGAACCTAGAGAACTTTCACCATGTCCACTTTATCAAATAACAGCCCACCACCCAGAGGAGCGACGGTAGCTGAGCTATCAGCCTGTTCATTATCCTATACACCAGAATCTCCCTGGCGAAAAATCCGCTATATAGTTCTAATCTGGGTCTTATTAAGGGCTGAAAGCCAGTATTCGCTTAGGATACTAGATTATACTTTTCCAAAGTTTTATAACTTTCAAGCCACTAGAAAGCTGCCGTTACTGCCCCCGCCTCCATTTTGATACTGAATATGTTAACACTGTACGAGAGGGTCTCTGTTTTTAAACAGTGTCCTTTCGCCTTTGCAATCAGCTACCACCCTCTCTTGCTATACCTCACTGCAGACGCGTCTCTGTACATAATAATGCCACATGGGCTCAGATACCAGCATTAGAGAGAACGTTGGAATAAGACCCTGTCTGGATTATATTGACAAACAAAGAATGAAATGGTTCGGCCATCTAGTGAAAATGCAGCCAGACCAAACTGCGTATGGGACGTTTTACAGAAGAACATCTAGGAGGAAGGAGAGAAGAAGACCAAGAAAGACATTGATACATATATGAACAATCCATTACCAAAAGCCACACAAAAAGCGCAAATACCGAAAACCACGACACTAGGCATCAACTTGGTCTCATTGAGAGAAAGAAGAAGAAAATGGGCGCATATTTTCATTGATTGTCTTTCGCACCGCTGTCTCTGTTCAAAATTGCCTTTAGAATCCATTAGTGCCTCATTAATTCCCAGGTAGATTCCCTATCAATGATGCAGAAGTTTTTTTTTTTTTTTTTTTCATAATCTAATATAAAGTGGTGAATTTAATTCGATACTCTGCTTTATTATTATCCGCAGTGTGGCTTTCTGGTCAGTATAGGGTCTTAGTTAGTTAGTTGGGTTATCATCATTGCACTCCGGACATGTCCACAGGTGCTCAGATCCTTCCCTCAGTATGAACCCCAACGTCCGATGGCTAATAGTACCAGTTCTAAGTTGATTAACAAGTCTTCTGGTGTGCGTCTCGTTTTTTGCTATGCCGATCTTAATTCCCAAGTCTGCTATTCTGGCGAGTGATGTGGATTTACTGCCCCCGAAGTCCTCTATCCTTCCCATTTCTTTGATGGCATTAATAATATCAGCATGATCCATAGGCTGGCCGTCGGTAGTAATAGCGGATCCAGCCAACTTATCAGCTCTTTCATTTCCATCGACGAAAGCGTTTCCTGGAACAAAAATAAATGTGACTCCGCGCACAGTGGACTTCTGTAATGATTCAAGCCATTGTCTTCACACCGAACCTGCCTGAACCCTCCGGATCATACTCATTGAATCACTAAGTATACATACGCGGGTGTAGTTTTGTGTTTCGAACCAGGCGAACGCTTGCGTTACCCCCATCACCTCCATCGTCATGCTGCTGGTTGTCATGGAGAAGGCGCCGTTGGCTTCTTTGACTGTTCTGCCCGTTGAGGAGCGTGCTATGAATGCCCATGCGCTTCTTTTTTGGCGTATAACGGATCCCTTGTGTAGATTAGTGCATCTGCTTCGTCTGAATTTTCTCTGATTTGATTTGATTCAAGAACCGACATCACAGCACTCGGGGCTGAATTAATATTTTTAAAAATATACATTGAATTTTCTTTGATGAGAGCGTTGACCTCTGTATTAACAACAACAGGATTCTCTTCACTACATCACAAATCGAGTGTGGCCAGTGTAGGGTCTGCTTGGGCGAAAACCTGCTTGTTCATCCCTTAGCTCTTTATTAGTAGCATCTTTTTCCCAACAAAAAAAAAAAAAAGCTCACACATTACAATTCCTATATAGTTATAACACTCCAGAGATTACCTTTGGGAGGGGTAGGGGCAGTTTCACGAAATATCATTGTCTCCAGTCTGTTCGTATTTCTTCCGTCTCTCAAGCTTTACTGGATAATTTGTGTAGCAATTTCGTAGATGTGTTTATGTTGACGTAAATAACTTCTTCTGCGATATTGTCGCGCGCCCACGTGGGTAAATACACTGATATAGTGAGGGTGTGGGTTTGATCCTTAACAATGCCCACCCACGTGAGAAACTGGACTATTATCTAAGCTATGTTGATCCTAGACAGTCCTGGATAGCCAAGAAAACAGCGAGTGGCTCGTTCCATGAAATGAAAGTTGCTGTACTTGTATCCACAGGAGAAGGAGAAGGGATAGATAGATATCTGGATAAACCCACTGTGATATAATCCAGGTGCTCAGTTAACCCCTGCGACTGGTCTCCTCTCCTGGCATTACTTAAAAGCCCCCATCAAGTGATTTAAATATTTGTTAGCTGAAGTAAACTAATATGCACATAGACACTTGAACCTAAGTACACAATTTACTTAACTCTGTGTAACAACATCAAAAAGATTTATTTAATAAATCGAAATTAAAATGAACTTGTTTAGGCTAGTAGAGTTTAGGTTATGTGAATAATGATTTCATAAAGGTATTGGAAAGTAACAACCTTTGGACAGTTCTCGGCTTGAGACCCTGCCTATCTTTTCCAGTTTGTCGTC
The DNA here is from genome assembly GCA_905116865.2 of Candidula unifasciata. Lineage (NCBI taxonomy): Eukaryota > Metazoa > Mollusca > Gastropoda > Stylommatophora > Geomitridae > Candidula > Candidula unifasciata. The sequence goes on from CAJHNH020000302.1 coordinate 292,579, forward strand.
CTCACTGCTTTCTGCAGGTCGTTACACTCGACGGTCGGCAAATAATGGATGCCTACTAGTCCCTGCCCAATGTGGGAACTGGAGAATGAAGAAACAAGCGCATATTTGTAGTATCTGCTCTAGATGTACACTAAGCATGTATATTATACTAACATCAAGCATGTTTATTTAAATAAAACATTTCATCTCTCCCTCATGCTCACATTCACTCCTGTCCAATTTGGAAGGGCTTATGTCTCACATTCCAACTGTTACATCTTCTGCCTTCCTCTACACGTCCTGTAATGATAGTCAAGTCTTCTACGTCAGGTGCCATCTCTCGTACAGACTCAAAATGACAATCAGTCAGACAGAACCAGTTCTGGAATCTATGCTTGGAACAATCGACGCGCCCAGAATGCTAACAATAGTTCTGGGGCGAATCATATAACAAATCTCGTGGATTTACTCTCCGGGATCAATCTCCGCATTAGCCTCCCGAGAGTTAAACACATTTCAGTGTGTAAGCTGTATGTAATACAGATTCACATTAACCACACGTGACAAGATTGCCAAAGTTATCTTCACGCTTGTGATTTCAAAAACATGATAGTTCATTAAATTTCAATGGCGACAACAACATTTAGGTTTTACAACATTGAAACACATGTGCACGAAAAAACATTCATGACACTATCAAATAGGATATAAAGCAATGTGACAGTGCCCTACGAGAATGAAGAAATGTCCGCCTAGGAGTACTACAAAGTGATGAAGACACACACTTGAGTAAAAAGACAGTTAGAACTCTATCATAAAATATAGATTTGAACCTAATTTCGATCTTACCTGGAAAAATGAAACCACGATGCCAAAAGTTCTGTCTCAAGCTTAGGTTAAATCCAACAGATGGCATGTGCTGGACAGGATCTCATTTACCAGACCTAGAGTTCAGCCCTTTATAACTTTTATCAGGCTCCTCCTACATTACGCCTAAAATCATTCTCATTCAAGGATATCACAGCTCCTCCCCTGTGGGTAAGTTTATTCGCTGTCAGTCAGTGACTGTACAACAATTGTTTAAATTCCCACGCTAGGATCTCCTGGTCAATTCATCTGACAGAGCAAATAGGACAAGTCACACCTCCGGCCTACTTCACCTGCCTTCACAATAAAATCAGACGGTGTCAATTCTTCTGTTAACACTTTCTGCTCACCGTGTCAATAGTGACCGTCGGACCTGCCGTCGAGTTAGGTAACCTCAGGGGGAATTAAACACAATTAGCCGGAGTTAGCTGCTCCTAAAAGTCTGGCTAGGAGATAAAATTTCTGACACCAACAGATGGTGTGCAAATCTCCAGTCAGTAAGTCTGCTTGGTCAGTCTTATCTCTGTACCTTAACACTTAACATCTGAGAAAAAGTTGTAGTGCTTGATATGACCAACGGTCCAGGAGAATTAAAGGTGTGATGTGGTCATCCTATTTAGATTAAGGATGTATCCAAATCCCTATTTGTCTGTATACTTCAAAATACACACAAATAAAAGTAGGTTGAGGAAAGTCATTCTGAAGTCACCGCGCGTATTGTCACAGATATCATCTGGATTTGCAGCCTTTCCCTCCTTCGGGAGACTGATAACTTGCCTAATATTACCTTTGGATGGTGTCTCAGAGTTGATATCCAGTTCTATTTCTAAATTATGTATATCTGGCGGGACATTTCAAGCTGGTCTATTCGGAAGTTCTTCGAATTATTCCACTTACCCGTTCATTTGATCTTTATTCCCAATTTCTAGGAGTGAGTAGGCTGATTGTAGATCTGCTGTTATATTATCTCCCCAGCTCTTCCTGGCATCAAGAGGGCCAGTAGACTGCAATGGTTCGAGCATACAGAGCAGGGGGCTGCCTAGTCTTGAGGCACGGGCTCTGCCTCAAGGGCTGGAGATTCCGGGTTGAGGCCCCGGTGAAGTCTGTGAATTTTTCACGTGGACTTCTAGTAGTTTCCCCTGGTCTCTGGGTATTGAGATCAAATGCTTGTGCGTATTGCTGCGCGCGTGAAAAAATGTCTTGGCAGTTGGAAATCTAAAAAAAAAAATGTAACATAACGGCGCTGTTGGGGCAAAATTTGGAATTACAAATCTACCCAAAGTATTTCCGGATCATCGCCCTTGCTACGGAGTTGATGCACTGCGCTTTTGATTTTTTTTTTTTTTACCCAAACTTGAGTTAGAAGTAGAACGAAGCACTTATGGGTTACTATCTGTGTGCCATGACGTTGATCCGTTGTGTAAACAAAAAATCTAAACATAGAGCTCGTCTCCTGTGTCTGTAACAATAGGAATCAATCACTGTATGTTTGATGCACCAATGACGCGAAAAGGTCCTTGATTTTCCTTTTACTCCACCGGGAAGCTATTATTAGTTTAAAAACCTGGCTTGATGAGAGATTCAAACATCCACTTACCCGAACAACAGGCAAGAATGCTAGCAACTATGCTATCCAGATCTACGATAGCCCTAAGGTTAGTCAGTTAGTTAGTTAGTTAGTTAGTTAGTTAGTTAGTTAGTTAGTTAGTTAGTTAGTTAGTTAGTTAGTTAGTTAGTTAGTTAGTTAGTTAGTTAGTTAGTTAGTTAGTTAGTTAGTTAGTTAGTTAGTTAGTTAGTTAGTTAGTTAGTTAGTTAGTTAGTTAGTTAGTTAGTTAGTTAGTTAGTTAGTTAGTTAGTTAGTTAGTTAGTTAGTTAGTTAGTTAGTTAGTTAGTTAGTTAGTTAGTTAGTTAGTTAGTTAGTTAGTTAGTTAGTTAGTTAGTTAGTTAGTTAGTTAGTTAGTTGCGTATTCTTTACAGGACTTTGCATAACCAACACCAGCATTTTATGGTTCTTGTGGTTTTTCAATGCAAATTTACATCCATTAAATTGAGTCCAAAGATAGAAAAGCTGAGTTAAGGCGGACACTGTAGCAGCAGAATAAACCCTGGAGTTGGAGCAAACAGTAATTAACTGCTACTAAACTTCAGCAAAACTCTCCTCAACCTGGTAGTCAGCCATAACACTTCGCGATAGACTACAACAAAGTACTTCTAGGAATTTCCTCTTTCAAGTAGAAAGGTTATATATAATCTTAAACAATCTGAAAGCCGGCTTTCGGCGTTTTATTACACCTGGTGATATTCTATTGAAACCACTATGTGTTTTTTCCAGTTAAGCCCTACATTTTATTCTGTGTAAACAGGCTTTTGTCAAAGTAAGTTTCAGTGTGTTTGTGTGTTTGTTATGTCTATTGCGTTGTCAGTTTGTCAACAAATAATTGTCTTCTGCTCAGCAGAAGCAAGCACAAAATTTGTAACTTTTTTGATTTTACTTTTCAGTTTTACGTTCAGAGGTTTGCCCCTGCCCTCTAAACTGTCAATGCTCCGTACAAATGTTGAAACAAACGCTAAGATGCCCGCTGCCAAATTGCCTACATATGTAATAGTACCAGGTATTTTGGAATTACGAAGCGTGTATGCAACGAATAAGATGAGACAACATGTGGTGTAACATCTGCCGTATTGTTACCCTGTGTAACATCTGCAAAATGTTATAGATGTTACATACTAATTCCCGTCCTTTTTAGGACGAAATTCTTTGTTATTTGAAGCCCTACTCTGGCTCTTGCCAGGGGCCGCAATATAGCCTGGCCATAAATATGGCCTAAAGGCTGAACGCGGTTTCTGGGACCTCTCCATGGTGATCCTCGCCCACATGGTGGCACATTGTGTCATCGGGTGCTTATCGCTTGTGTGATGTCCTGATGGGCTAGAAAGTCAGTCAGTCAGTCAGTCATCTGCAAAATTGTAGTTTGTAACAAATAATCTGTGATTTTCTTTATTTTGTGAAAGAGTGTGAAACTGGTCCTTCTTGTTGTGTTAATTTCATTTACATATTCTTGCAGTCTTGAAGAGCTTTAGCTCTAATTATTACAGAGTAAATTTGTATATTCTACTAAATAATTTGTATATTTGGACTTCTTGTCATATGGCGGATGGCTGGCTTAGTTTTTTTTGGTTATGGCAAGTTCTTGCTTCTGTCAGTTTTTAACCGTTGCATTTCGGTCACCGTCATGAGAGACACTTGTGATGTGTTTAAGGAGATACACCGTACTTTACCTAGAAGGCCAGCAGGTGCTGGTTTCACAGATCCTCATGCAAGACCCCTGCCACACGTCCACGTCGTGCGCTACGGATAACAAAAATAATAGCAAGGGGCCTCGGAGTTGGGGGCACCCTGAGATGCAGTATTTAGAATTTTTCTGGCTCTCATCAACCCACACCCAACGCGTGGGTGATAACCTTAATCTAAAACTCATTTGGAACATTAATGAAACCAGCTGGCCGAATATCCTACTCTGTGACAAAACGTGGTTCTAACTTATGACGACTGAAAGTAGTTCTGAAATGCTGGTTCGGTCGCAATGTCTATCAGTCAATGAAGTGTCCTACGGCATTTCAGCAAAGTGGGAGATGTCCATTAGTCAGGTGTCGGGGTGTCATAATCACCTTGGTGATTCCTGGGAAGTGCTCAGACTCTGAGCTGTAGGATAAGACTTGTTAGCAGCTTAGACTAGTAACATCTGCAGGATGATGCCTGTCTTTTGCCTCGTACGGCAAAGTCTTAGAAGTTCGTATCAATGTGAAGACAAGGCTCGGATGTCCGCTACTGATGACCCCATTCATCTTATTCGCAGGACCAAAAGTCCGATTGGCAAATGTCCTGCTGTTTGACAAACAAACCTTAGATATCAAACCGTAAATTGTCCTCCTGATTAGCGGAAAGGTTCAAATGTCCGCTACTCGTCGGAGTGTCGAGATAGTTTTGGGGAAGCCATACCTGATGCATGTTTTTTGTTTCCTCAGTACTGTCGCACGAAGAGTCCCGAAGCAGCTAGCCACATCTAGACGCTTAAGTCATTTAGTAGTCGCCTTTTACTGTTGCATTCTACTTATTACTGATTTAAGAGTGGAGTAAGAAGTTTTAAAAGGACTGCAATATGGAGGGTCACTATTTGTTGTGTTTGACCTGGTCATGTATAGTATGTAACGGAATTCACAATGTTCTGAAACCTCCTGCTCCACTCATAATCTTATCAGGGTATGTACAGGTCCCACCTGAATTATGGGAAATGCCTGAGCGGAACTCATAGCCTCTGCCAAGTCAAATGTACCTACATGTGGTGCTACCTGTTAGAACAGACAAGGCTCTGGCACATTGCGAGTCTCCATCGCTAACATAAATGGACCCCAGACGCCTGAAGTGGTAAAATACCAGGCAATGGCTGAGGTAAGCCAGACAAAAATCCTCAGTGGAATGTGACCCTTCCTCCCGTCAGGTGTGGCCAATTCTGGGCCCACCGACGTGTGGACATGTTCCGATCGCCACGAATGTCACACCCAGGGAGGCGACCCTGGATAATCAGAGGCGGAGAAGGAAAACTCCAACAACCTCAGATTTCTGGCAGACAGTGTTTGGATGAACCAGAACACGGATAGGGAGACAAACAGGACCACAAACACCTGAGCACATTCTGCAGACCTGCCTACTCTACCTACAACTTTGAAAAAACACCTGGCCTCAAGAGCAAAGTATGCACGGCAAGCTACGAGTTCATACAGACAGCCCACCTGATGGTCTGGTCTGACATACGAAACCGAACGAAAAAAAAAAAAAGAAGATATACTCATAAAGCTAACAGGCATGCATCAACATACCGAACCTTCAATTGTCAATAAATGTCTGAGGATTTAACCCCTATACGGACAACAGAACGCTGCTCCTCTTTGGTGCATTTTAAAAAAAGCTCGACCATGTTTTTTTTTTTTTATTTTTATGATGAAGTCATCACTATGTTCTTCTGCACGGTGATGTCACTGCTTAACACTCTTGACATCGTTAACAAACAATCTTGCCAGGTACAAGGCATTGACATGGTAATGGTAATTTTTACCACACGTTTAAGGTTACCATTTGACCCCCCCCCACCCCCTCCTTCCCCAGGTCCGGGCCAATGTGTGTGTATACAATTACGCACTTTATCTAGGCGTATGTCCTGAGGTCCCTCCCCGGTTTTTTTTCTTCCTGTTGGCGCCGATGCTGCTTGAGTGCATATTAGTCACAGGAAGTAGTTTGATAAATCTTGAATATTCACTTTGTCAATTACTAACTTCTTGGTAGCGTCGAATTTTCCCGATAATGGCATGTTCTTTACGCTGCCTGGATGCAGACCAAAGAATGTTTTGTCCCGAAGGTTAGTTTTAATGTGCTTGATACTTGAACAATTAACTAGTAATTTCTTGTTTTTTACATGATACTGGAGCAAGGGGGCTAATCATTCTAGACCATAGTGGTGGCTTGTTTGGTTTTCGTTTGTTTGTTCACAAGCGAAATTTAGCATTACCAACCTAGTCGCGGGCCATACGTTGGTTGGGTGGGGTGGGGGGGGGGGGGAATCCCATTATAAACATGTCTGCTTTTTTATTTTTAGCTATAGGCCTAGTTAACAGTAATTTTACACCAGCCTCGTGGGCCAGACAAAATTGCTCAGCGGGCCAGTTTTTGCCCTCGGGCCAGAGCCCCAATCCCTGTTCTAGATCTAACTTTTATTACACCTGCGTTAACTTCATGTCAATATTATACCGATCGCCTTTACTTTCCAGGGTACTTCATGGTGTCAGTTTTGGGCTGGGTAGACCTGGAATCGGATAAAAGATAATGATGATGATGACAGAATGATGATGATGCTTTGAAATGTTTCTATAATTTCTGATTTACCGAGTCACCGATTGTGATTGCCGGCGTTTTTATTATAAAAGAACTATATAGTAGATATACGTATGTGTCGGGTTATCATGTTCCGACAAGTTTAAAATTCCGTGTGACTTTGTGTGAACGCGAGGCTAAAAAAAAGGCTCATTCGCGGCAGCTAGAATTGGGTTGGTGGACTACTCTGTTTATTCCTCTTTAGTTGGTTGTTTGGTTAGTTAGTTAGTTAGTTAGTTAGTTAGTTAGTTAGTTAGTTAGTTAGTTAGTTAGTTAGTTAGTTAGTTAGTTAGTTAGTTAGTTAGTTAGTTAGTTAGTTAGTTAGTTAGTTAGTTAGTTAGTTAGTTAGTTAGTTAGTTAGTTAGTTAGTTAGTTAGTTAGTTAGTTAGTTAGTTAGTTAGTTAGTTAGTTAGTTAGTTAGTTAGTTAGTTAGTTAGTTAGTTAGTTAGTTAGTTAGTTAGTTAGTTAGTTAGTTAGTTAGTTAGTTAGTTAGTTAGTTAGTTAGTTAGTTAGTTAGTTAGTTAGTTAGTTAGTTAGTTAGTTAGTTAGTTAGTTAGTTAGTTAGTTAGTTAGTTAGTTAGTTAGCTGACAGATTTTCCTAATCGAACATAAAACCATTGTCTATAAATGCTCAGATGCCCTCCTCTGTAAATCCTGCAGTGTGTAGCGGCTGACGACACCAGTTTTGTGTTGGTTTCTTATTCTTCCTTGTCTTCCTGCATAGTGCTCTTGTCTGGCCTCACATTCCTTTTAACATGTTGTTCACGAAGTCTTGTCATGGTTACGGATTCAGTCATCACCTAGTTCTCGCAAACGTCTAACTTCTCGTAGAGCCTTCAGGATATCAGCATGGTCCTTGGTACCTGCACCCGCCACGGTAGCTTTACCTGCAATAATATCAGCCTTCTCATTTCCTTACACGCCGGTGTATCCTGGCACGAAAATGAAAATAACAAGCTTCAGCCCCGACCATCTCAGAAACTCCAACAACTGTTCTCGAACACTGCCCATTTATGTTGTCCTGAGTATATTCACTGCGTCTGTGTCTTCAGCCATGTTATCGCCTTGGTCACTGCCATGACCTCTGTAGTCAGACTACTTATCTTCAAAGTGATAGCACCAGAATCCTGCTTCACATTTCTAAATCCAACCTGAGCCGTGAAAGCCCGCCAGCTTCTCACGTGGCAAGTAACAAACCCATCTGTGTAGATGACAGTGTTGCCCTCTAGAGAATTCTCGAAAATCAAGGCCTACCCTTCTGCCTCCATGGCGGCCGGACTTTGTTGTCTGCATTTTATGTCTGGTCGGATGCAGGCGTACCCATTTCTCGCTAGATTCTTTGTCCTCAAGCGAACACACGTGCTGAATAATGTCCTAGACTGACCAATCCAGGAGTTTCTTTTTTATTTTATTTATTTTAGCCTGCTGTCCTTCTTATACGTACTGTCTTTATTCGGCAAGTGTTGCGTTCCAGAGTCAACTCTGAGGCTAACTGACTGACTTTTTACCCCACCAGGACATGACGATAAACACCCGATGACACGAAGTGCCTACATGTGGATGAGGATCACCGTGGAGAGGTACCAGAAACCGCTTTCAACCATTAGGCCGTATTTATGGCCTGGCTATATTGCGGCCCCTGGAAAGAGCCAGGGTGGGGCTTCACATAACAAAAATTTTCATCCTGACTGACTAACTTTCTACCCCACCAGAACATCACACACGCGATAAACACCCGATGACACAAAGTGCCACCATGTGGGTGAGGATCACCATGGAGAGGTCCCAGAAACCGCGTTCAGACAATTGACCCTATTTATGGCCTGCCTATATTGCGGCCCCTGGTAAAAGACAGGGTGGGGCTTCAAAGAACAAAAAATTTCGCCCTAAAAAAAGACGCAAGGATTGTAATATGTATATCATACTAAAACGGACGGTAAAAAATTAATTCTGAGGAAGGCTAGTGCTTAGCAAATTTGGATCTGTATTTTCTTGATTGGAAAGTCAAGAATGTCGAACATCGCCCTGCATCCTGTACCTTTTGTACACACTGTACGCATATTCCGCTTTAGTGTTTGTTGGCACCTGGCGAAACAACAACAGAAAGAGAGAAATAAATTCGGGACAGGTTATAAAAGCTGTAATCAATGCGTCTTTTTTTCCTTTCATTTTGTTTTTAAAAAAAAAACAGACAAGCTATCTCCCCTGATAATTTATGTGTGTTTATCTCCCTTTTTATCTTTTCCTCTGCCTTAAATACTTCTCATTGTGTAATATTCATGAACGCTGAAACAAAGAAAACATAACGCCGGGAGGGGGAGGAAGGGGGCCACCCTTTCGGTCTCCGACCTTACACATTTTATAAGGATGAGGAGTTAGATGGCTTCAGCCTTTTGTTGTGTTACATAATAATAATAATAATAATAATATCAATAAATAATAATAATAATAATAATAATAATAATAATGATAATAATGAATGGCAAATAAATATAACAATATTTTTAACATAACATCATATGTATAAGCCAAAAAGTTTAAAAAGAACGTCCAAACATGATTGTGGGACTGGGTGAGTGGTGCTGGGCGAGGGCAGGGTCTCATGACAGTAAATCTCACGGTTTCGGCGCCGTTGATCATGTTTTCTCATCGACATCATTAAGCTCCTTCGCTTTTATATTTTCACCGACTTCAAACAAGGAAATGTATCATATCTTTTGATAGCGTGGTTTCCTTCCTCGTCACTTATGTAACGAATCTAACTGACTCACTAGCTCGACAAATAGTCTGCTGTGGCATTTATTTCGTTTCTGAATCTCTCTCAGTACGTTTTCAAATACTGTGTTTTTAAGAGCCTCATGGTGAAAAACTATGAAATAACTATGAAGATAGTCAATCTCATACTAGAGACTTTCAAGCAAACGAAAGAAGAAAAAAAAAAGACATAGAAACCATGCGGAATATTTTTTAAATTCTGTTTGAAACCAAATTGTGGTGAGTATCTATGAATCCATGAGTGTATACTTTTTTTTTTTTTTTTTTTAGTAATGAATTTTAGGGCAGATTACCTTTTTTTTTTTTTTTAAATATTATGTATTTTATGGTTAGTAGATTTGAAATCTCGATAGATATTTGTTGAAATACTGTTTATCTGAGCACATTCTGATGAGTAATTCTGCAGTCAGGAAAAATACTTGATGAGATACTGTTTATCTGAGTACACTTTGGTAAGTAACTGCAATGGAGACAAATACTTGCCGAGATACTGTTTATCTGAGTACATTTTGGTAAGTAACTGCAATGGAGACAAATACTTGATAAGATACTGTTTATCTGAGTACACTTTGGTAAGTAACTGCAGTCAGGACAAATACTTGCCGAGATACTGTTTATCTGAGTACACTTTGGTAAGTAACTGCAGTCAGGACAAATACTTGCTAAGATACTGTTTATCTGAGTACACTTTGGTAAGTAACTGCAATGGAGACAAATACTTGTTGAAATACCAAGTTTTTTATTTGAACACACTGTGTTGAGTATTTTTGGAAGCATGGCTTTTTCTAGCACTTGTAAGGATTCGTTTTTAATTAGTAAAAGCAAACTCTTAGTGTATCTGTTATCCTCTTCTGGCTAGATATTTTGTTACCAGGAGACTTTAAATGAAAACATTGAAAGTGCGACAGAAACTTCAAACCGACGTGACTTCTGTGACAGACTGTTCGACAACTTGAGGGAGTTTACACAACATATCTATGACAGAGGGTGTTGAAGAAACAACTGACTTAGTCTAAGTTAGGGCTAACACTGAAAATGACAGAAAGTTAGGAAAACTATATAATATAATTAAAATTCAAAAACCGCGTAGTTACTTGTTTGGTATTGGGTGAGTTGACTACAGAGCACGTGGTGCTATTGGCCAATTGCAGGCAGGAGAAAGTCAAAGTCAGGTTGCCAGGCATGCAAACGTGCATTAGAGACCATCAGTCGACTTTGGCACCGGTTCCAAACCACTGGTTCAGTTGAAGACTGACATTACAGTGGAAGGCTCAGAGTTTTATCAGCAGCGGAGAATTGCCTTATTCGGCTTCATCTCCTCAAAGACAGGTTTACAACAGCTTCCTTAACTACACACGCATTGCCCCCAGAACGGCATGTGTCTGATCACACTGTTCGGAACAGACTGCATGATGTTGGACTTTGGACACGACGACCACACCGAGGACCTCTCTTTATGCGTCGCCACCGCCAAAATCGACTTCTTTGGGCCAACCAACATCGTCCTTAAGCAGGTGACAATTTATGGAGACGAGTCTGGTTTAGTGACGAATATTTCTCTTTTTGTTGCAATGAAGGCTTAGCCCACAGTTATGTTGGCGAAGCTCTTCTGCACGGTGGTCAAGGTGTAATTGTGTTGTGAGGATCAACTGAAGGAGACAGTTGGTGCACATTGAAGGAAGCTTGAATGCGCAACGATACATCAATGTGAAGCTGAAACTAAGATTACCAGATTATCAGATCAGTGAAATTCTTCGACCACATGTTCTTCCATTTTGGTATGCCAACAGATATCCTTTTCAACAGAGCAACGCCAGACCCGTTCTGCGTGGTTGACCCAGCATTTGGGGGAGGGGGGGGGGTGGGTTAGCTGCCAGTATTATTCAAACCCTTCCCTGGCATCCCTGTCTGCAGACATGAGGCCGATTGAGCATCTGTAGGATAAGCTGCAAAGGCGTGTTTGTGACCGAAAAGTTGCTCCAGACAATGGTCGTGATCTGTTCCAGACACTCCAGGAAGAGTGGGCAGCCATCCCATAGGACCAAATCAGACATCTGCTCATATCCATGCCCAGGAGATGTAAGTCACTGATCCACACAAGAGTAGGTCAGACACCATACTAACATGAATGGCCGTACGCATAAAAATTACTGTAACCCAGATGCACCAAAAACAAAAAGTGTCAATTGATTGGAGAAACCCTAAGGTATTCTATTGTGACATTTGAGTAATTTAACTTTTTACATTACAAAGATGCAAAATGTCAAAATGTATATTCCTTTTAGCAGCTTTGCGGTTTTTTTTTTTTTTTTTTTTTTTTTTTTTTTTTTTTTTTTTTTTTTGACAGTATAATACCAACCAATCAATTAACAGGTTCTTTACAGAACACATGAAAGTCTCTCTTTTTTAGCCTCTCTAACCCTGTGTGCTTTCATAGCATATACACCTTCTCATTATTTGCCGGAGACTGCACTTTCTATGTTTCGAACTTCTGTTGTGCAATCGTCATTGCCATCAAGCAAAAAAAAAATAGATTTTCTTCTTTCACAGTGCTTTTTGACAGTCAAAATTAATCGTTCTACGCCTTGTACACTATAAGAAATGATATATGTGTAGTTTCGTAAATAACATAATGAAGGCCGACATTATTTTCCAACACGTAAATTGATGGTACCCATTTTGATCTTAGTCGACCAGGGTGCCCATGTTTATTATTTTATCCTACCTAATACAGATTCAAACCCTTGACCAGTGACGCGACACGCAAGCACACTAACCACAGCTCTATGGCGGTTCCCTGTTAGGAAAATTGCATTCATTCATTGTCTCGTTGTGTCATCACTTGTCACACTGGGCTCGCCCGTCTGTTTCACGATTACCTTGTATCCTGTGCAATCACTTCGATATCATGGACTGACTCCACCTTCACCTTTTCTCATCACTTCGATATCATGAACTGACTCCACCTTCACATTTTCTCATCACTTCGATATCATGGACTGACTCCACCTTCACCTTTTCTCATCACTTCGATATCATGGACTGACTCCACCTTCACCTTTTCTCATCACTTCGATACCATGAACTGACTCTAGTCCATCACCTTCACTTTTTCTCATCACTTCGAAATCATGGACTGACTCCACCTTCACCTTTTCTCATCACTTCGATACCATGAACTGACTCTAGTCCATCACCTTCACTTTTTCTCATCACTTCGATATCATGGACTGACTCCACCTTCACCTTTTCTCATCACTTCGATATCATGAACTGACTCTAGTCCATCACCTTCACTTTTTCTCATCACTTCGATATCATGAACTGACTCCAGTCCATCATCTTCCCCTTTTCTCATCACTTCCATATCATGGACTGACTCCACCTTCACCTTTTCTCATCACTTCAATATCATGAACTGACTCCAGTTCATCATCTCCACCTTTTCTCATCACTTCGATTTCATGAACTGACTTAAGTCCATCATCTTTCCCTTTTCTCATCACATCGATATTATGGACTGACTTCAATCCATCATCTTTACCTTTTCTCATCACTTCGATATCATTAACTGTCTCCAGTCCATCATCTTCCCCTTTTCTCATCAACATTCGTATTGGGGTTTATTGGGGACGTCCTAGTTTCATGAATCCCTCTGTTTCCCCACTTCAGTTTCCGTTTGGTAAATTTATGTTCACCTCTTCTCCGTGTGTTAATACAAGACAGAATAACTGAAAACTGAAACTACTAATCAACAATTGCAGCCAATGAAACCATAAACAGCCATCAGATAATGTGGGTCAATGTGTGCAACGCCCTGAAAAAGGATACGAAACTAACTACCTGGAAGGAAACCCGCACAAATCATAGTTTCATTTGTATACCTTGAGAAATCCATTTCATTACACGCGGATGTTTCATCTAGAGCTAAACGTCAGTTTGAGATTACACAAAGGTAAGGTTGCAAGGGGAGGTTGGGGGGGGGGGGGGGGTCCTTCAAGGTTAAGAATTTACGTAGTTTGCCTGGTACTCCGAATGTAACAGGTTTCCATACACAAACAGCGTCGTTATGGCTGTCTGGAAATCGAAAAGAGTAGCATAACGGGGCTGCCTGAGCAAAACTGGGAGTTAAAAATCTACCCACAGTTTTTTCAAAATCCTCGCCGGTGCTACGGAGTTCGTGCACTGCGATGAAATTCTTCGTACTCAGACTTGAGTTTAAAGAAGAACGGAGCACTTATGGGTTACTACCCTTATTCCATGATGCTGATCCGTTGTTTAAACCTAAAACCTAAAACTGCGTCCCTGGGTTTTCGAGTATACTTGTTGCCGAGATCTCTTTAGGATAGTCGTTGGCTAGTCATTCTACAGAGGCTGCGCTGCATAGAATAACATCCAATCAATCATCATGTCGTTTACAAAACGTTTCTCTGGTAGCGGCACGCCTGAAAGTCTCTCGTTCCCTGGCCAGTTCTCCAGCCCTGCGTGCCTCATAGCCAGTGCATCCTCAATGGCCTGTGTCCACATTGATGGATGTCGGCTTTGTTTCGTTTTCCGGATGCTCGGCTATCAGGATAGGATGCTGTATATGAGCCAATTCTCCTTGATTCTGAGATCACGTGGGATCCAAAAACATCCGGAGTAACGAAATAGATCCTCTCGACTTTAAACCTGTAACCTATTTTAACGCAGGTAAAATTTAACCACTTTTCATAGACCCTACTGTAACTAGGAGTGGGTGTCAAATGTTTCTTTACCATAAGGAAGTGTGCTATAAATATATTTTGGGGAGTAGGTTGTCTCTGAATAAAATAATGCGTCATGGTGTGAACCCTAATATGGTTGTGAAAGTTTTGTTTTTATTTAGCATCTGTAACTTTGAAATAGACTTTCAGTTTCACTTATGCTCTAATCGAAAAATGTTCAAGAAGGGATAATTCGTCAGAAATTCAAATTGTCAAGTGATTGACCTAGAAGCGTCAAGTTCACTCGTGTCTGTCAATCTTTTGTCATTATGTGTCTGAGTGTATGTATGTATTTATAATTGCTTAAATCATTATTTTATCGTTTTCCGACAGGTTAGTAAGAGAATCGTAAACTCCATTATGAGGCAGAAGCTGCAGGATATGGATTGATGAAATAACAGAGGCAACACAAAAGAAAAACTGAGGCAATGCCGTGGAATAATAGAGGCACTAAAAAACAGCTTACACACTAGGATTTTTCATGAAAAGTCTTCTCAAATCTGATGCTGCAGGGTTTGACAGACACAACGAAAATAGGAAACTAGAGGCAGTCACAGAGTGAATCATAGATTCCAGGAAAGCCAAAGTTTGTGAGAAAGACACGTTAACATTCAGTTAATTACAAGAAAGTCTTTACAGATTGTATTATAATATTTACCACATTTTGGTTTCGTTTGTCGTAGTAATATTTAAAATATAACAGCCACAGTCGTGTGTACCATTTAAAAAAGAAATACGCAATCCAAATAAACTGATCTTTTACATTGTAACTGTAAATAAAACTTGAATCAGTTCCCAAACACAAGAATCTAGTATAGTCTTTTAAGAGTCAACAGATAGAAATGGCTGGAAATTCTTTTCCGCAGTTCTTTGAAAATGGTCTTGAATTTATGTCGTCACCTTCGCAGAGCAGGAGAAACAGCGTTGACAGCGATTCTTCATGGGATTCTACTCTCAGTGGGACTCTCAAAGAAAACAACTCCTTGCTGAGCTGCAGTGAATCTGAACTATCAGTGCGAACTGGATCCACTGCCTACCAGCCACTTCCACCTCGTCCACCACCTCCACCACCACCTAAACCCACAAATGTCAGACCGTCATCTCCTAAAATATATTCGCAGTTAAATGAAGGAACTATGCAGTCTGTTCCACCTATCTCATCCATAAATTGCACATCAGTACCCGACAGACGTAAATCACCAACAAGCCAGACGCTGTCTTTGAAGAAAAAGCCACGTCTGACAAGAGCGTTATCCTTCGATCCGGTTGTCTCCCCACAACCAATGTCTTTACCAGCACGTCGTATCTCAAAAACATTCTCGTCAGACGGTCTGCGGCGTATCCTCTATTCGCTTCCTCCTGCATACCCACCGCCACCACCGCCCATGCTGCCACCATATGTATCAATTCTACCTCCTTCACCCCCGATGTCGCCGACCCCACCACTTCCCAAATCGCCTCCACTATCATTAGCCTCGAGATACGAACGCCAGCCATACCCCACATCCAAACACAGCATGGCACATTCCTCAACGCCTTCTAGCGAGTCTCATCATAATGAAGACGTCCGAAGCAATGATGAAAACATCCGTCAAAGCAATGGCTATAGCAATGAGCCAAGCAAATGCCATCGAGGTTTCCATGATTACCAGTGCTTAGTTTTAATTAGCTTCCTGTCATTTGCTTTGAGTTTTGCCTGCTGTGTTTTCACGGCCTATTATTTCATTTATGGCTCGCCGGAATCGCAGAAGTTACAGATATGTCTTCCCACAGACAACTTCAAACATTACTACAGACTTCTGGAGAATCTGACCACTGATGACAGAAGTCAATATTGCGCAAAAACAAATGACGAAATATCAGATCTGATCCATGCGGTAAGCTATACGTTATTGTTTTATTATGCCTTTTCGTATGTACAATGCATAAAATGGTGACCTGCGCGATGAAATAATCATTTATTGTGAGACACAAGAAGGCAGACGCCTTCATGTTGGCAAGATGAAGAAAAGAAAACAAAACGCTTCAAGGACACGCTAAAGGCATCACTAAAAGTCTTCAGTAGTTGGAAATCGAAAAGAGTAGCATAACGGCGCTGCCCGGGCAACATTTGGAGCTAAAAAATCTACCCAAAGTATTTCATGATCCCCGCCGGTGCTACAGCTCTCTGTGCACTGTGCTAAGCTTCTTCGGACTTGTAGAAGAAAAGAGCACTTATGCGTTACTACCCGTGTGCCATGATGTTGATCCGTTATTCAAACCTCAAACCTAGCAGTAAAATTTTTCAATATAAAACATCCCCCGTGTGGGTTCTCGGGGCCCCATTGTGGGGGAAAACAAGAATAGACCCACTGCCTCCCCAAAAGCATGTCGTAAGAGTCGACTAATTGGGGAGCTTCCTTTGAAGTCGGAGTGCATCTGCCGGAGAGGCAAGGAACCAACAGTCTGTATTCAAGAGAATGAGATCTGTAAAACTGATGCACACGCAACACTCAGGTTCTGGAGCAGGACTGCAGTTCAGTAGTGGACGAGTAACCAGAACTTTCCGCCAGAGTGTACAGCTGGTGAACGCGAAGAAGAAGAAGAAGAAGTATAAAACATGACACTTAGGAGGTGAAATGACTCGCAAGACATCTAGAAAAAGAGCAGATAAACCGCGAAGACGACTAAAAAAAGGTAAAGTAGGGAGATGTGAACCAGCGTCATTGCACACGGTTATAAACCATAAGTGCTCTGCCACCAGTACGGACAGCTGATAAGAATTGCCCACCTGTGTCGCCGTTCGCACGTAACTCTGTAGCTACAGCGACGTTTATGCATTTACCCCAGAGTATCACTCTGGTACCCATTTTCTAGAGGCTGGAGGAACCTCGGGAGCCGCCCGGTTTCGAACACCGACCATTGCTGCAGCGAGTCGCTGCTGGATTTGAAAGCGAGCTTCTTATCGACTGCGCTAACGCGGCAGAAAGACCTGTAACCGACCCCATATCTATAGACACTGTTTCATTTCTTTATTGTTCTGGATCCTTCCGAAGCCATACTGGGCTAAGTTACATCCAGACTCACAGACAAGCAACTATATTTTCGTGATGGGTGAAAGAAAGAGTGGTCCTCGTCACTTGTGACAAACGCACAGCAGAAATACATGCCATATAGAGACAGCTTATAACATAAAAAACTATATTATTTTAATAGGACCAAAAAAAAAACTGATGAAGCAAAGAGTAGAGTAGAGCAGATTAGACAGACAGACAGACAGACAGACAGACAGACAGACAGACAGACAGACAGACAGACAGACAGACAGACAGACAGACAGACAGACAGACAGACAGACAGACAGACAGACAGACAGACAGACAGACAGACAGACAGACAGACAGACAGACAGACAGACAGACAGACAGACAGACAGACAGA
The DNA here is from genome assembly GCA_905116865.2 of Candidula unifasciata. NCBI lineage: Eukaryota > Metazoa > Mollusca > Gastropoda > Stylommatophora > Geomitridae > Candidula > Candidula unifasciata. The sequence goes on from CAJHNH020000302.1 coordinate 310,291, forward strand.
CAGACAGACAGACAGACAGACAGACAGACAGACAGACAGACAGACAGACAGACAGACAGACAGACAGACAGACAGACAGACAGACAGAGAAAAAGATTATTTAGGCTGGATTGACATGGCCATTAAAGAAAAAATTCCAACTATTGAAGATTCAAGATCGAGACCTTTGAATCTGGATGCAAACGTCTTTCATATTATATTTGTTTTAACGCACCTCTCGTTTACGCTTGAACGCTGTCTCTCCATTCGTAGCCCGATTCTCGATAATCAGATACTTGACACCGATTCGCTTGATATTCGGCTGAGTCCGTCTTGACTGGTTGTTTGACATTCGGCGTTGCGGGTGGAGTTTCAGTAGCCAGTTACAGCACCATTTTGTAATCGATTGTAGTAGTGGGAGTTCGTTGCCCCACTGCTACTAGTAATAGTCTCTGTGATCAAGTAGCAAGGTTTGCTTACCATCCAGACTCAGTCGCTCAGACCTTTTCGGCTGACTCTGCCAGAATCGGTACGCCATTGCACGGACATAGATCGCTGAGTTCCTACACGGCTTGATCTGTCCGGCTGGCTACTCGAGGAAAGGTATCGATCGCTTGAATTGGTTCGGTGAACGGTCGGGCTTGGTTAGCTGCCAAGCAACACGATCTACACAGGTGACCAGTGTTATATTTTCCAAGGACATCACAAGAAGGTATAATGGAACATACCGAGCCGAGGATCACCAGAGAAAGGAACAACGCCCTAGGTAAATATAAACTACTTCACTAACGCTTTAAACCGCGACTTAGGGCGTACATTCAACCTCCAAAAAACAATCATCAATTAATTTATAAGCAATTATGACTCGGAACACGAGGGCCAGCTCGCGGGCCAAATCGAAAGAACCTGAAAAGTTCGCAGAGATGCCCGCTGGGAAGGACCCGCCGATCACTGCTAATAAAGTAACAATTGTAGATCCGCCGGTGCAGGAAGCCGCTCCTCCTGTTACGACATCGGTAGCCGCGCCCAGTGAGGCGGTCGCGACGCCAAGCTACGCCGACAAAGTGTCGCGAGGAGTGGCCATTCCTCAAGAGCCACGCACCAAAGGGAGGGGCAAGGGCCTGCCAATCATCCCCGAAGCTCCTGCCCCTGCGCCAGCCGACCGAACAACTGTCAGATTGAACATTACGCAATTAGAAGCTCCAGAAATGTCAATCTATTCGGCAAAACCAGACGAGGCAAAAAAAATCCTGGACGTTGGACTCAAAGTCGGGATTAAATCATTCGCCAGAGTAATAGTACACCATGCACTCCTGATTGTCATTTTAAATTGCACTGCGGCCACTAAGGACCTGATCGAAGGCCTTAAAGACGCAGCAGAAAAGAAAGTCTTTACTTGTGCGAACAACCTCAAAGTTGCGGTAACACTTGTTAAAGATTCAGTCGCCATTGCTGTCAAGGGCATTAACCCTAACATCGACATAGCAAAGATCACCGAAAAAATGAAAAACGAAAATCCAGATCTGGAATTCATGCAAGTAGAACGGATCAAAAAAGGCAACGGGGACCCCACCTGGCTAGTAAAGATCACCATAGCAGGAACACAAATCCCCGCTTGTATCAACTTCCAAAGTAGAAAAAGATACTTTGAAAAGTTCATTCCACCCATGATTCAGTGCCGGAAATGTCAGGTCTACGGGCACTCCCACACCAGCTGCCGGAAAGAACTTCCGGTCTGTAAGTACTGCAGCATGAACCACTGGCACCGCGACTGCGAGAAAGCCAATGCCAACAAAAATAATTACAAAGTCGGCAACTTGGAAAGAAAATGCGCCAACTGCGGAGGCAACCACAGCGCCAAATACCAGGGCTGCCCGACACTCAAAGAAACAAAAATGGCCTGGCGTGAGTCCCAGCTCACAAACATTCCCATGAAGGTAGCCAGATTCCGCCAGTCACAAAAAAAAAACTGACAAGGAAATACAATCCGACCTGAGAATCATCAGCGCGAGTTTGGCAAACCTTCAAACGGCCCAGGCAACCAATCAGAAGGTGCTGTAAGCCACGTTCAGCCAATAGCCGACACAGCCGAAAGTAAAAAAATTAGCGACCTAACAAAAGAACTAACCGCTGCTAGAAAAGCCCTTGAGCAAGAAAAAGCCAAGAGCAAGAAAACAGCTGAAGAATTCCAAGCACAAATTAATAACCTCACCGAGACACTGGCAATGGCCAACCGAAGAATCGAAGAAACCAAAACTCACGTAGACGAGCTCACAAAACTAATCGAAGTGCAAAAAAACAAAACAAATACAGCAAACGAAATACACGAAGCTTTTAACAAATTCAGCTCGAACATTGACGACAGAATTCTTAAAATTGTTAACAGGGCGCTGGAAGCTCGGGGCTCCGAATCCCCACGCACTGAAACCGAGGGGGAGGACGCGACAACCGACACCAGCACCTTAAGCAGCAGCCTGTCCGACTGTGAAAGCCAACCAGATACCCAATAACCAAACCACAAAACCAAAAACGCAAATGTCCCAACAGACTAAAAACCAAACAATGAAAGACACCAACATCAGAATTGTTCAGTGGAACTGCAGGGGAATCAAGAACCTTCTAGGGATTATGAATCAACTAGAAGGGGACTGCTCCATCATAGCCCTGCAGGAGACACTTCTTAAACCCGCCGATCACTTCAAGCAGCAAGGTTACATCACCTACAGACACGACCGAACAAAAGACACACGAGGTGGAGGAGTGGCTATCCTCGTACCGCACACAATAAAAGTCATTTGCCATGAATGTTTTGACACCGAAAACTGTGAGGCCATAACGGTAACAATCGCCGGCATAGGCAAACAGATCAAACTTATCAACGTCTACTGCCCAGCTGGGAAAATAGAGGCAGCAGACACCGATGAAATTAAAACTAAACTTCAGCCACACTCCATAATACTAGCAGACATGAACTGCCATCATCCGGCGTGGGGCAGCCTCACAGCCAACAGTGCAGGTAACCGGCTAATGGAATTCGCTGAGGAAAACGAACTCGCCATCCTCAACGACGGTTCTTTCACCAGAATCAACCCCAACCGGAGGATGAGAGACACAGTGGTCGACGTCACCATGGTCACGTCCGAACTCACGGGCTGCCAATGGGTGGTATATCCGAAGACAGCAACTCCGACCATCTCCCGATCTTCGTGTTCCTAAACGCACAAGCGCTCACAAACGAAGACAGTCTCCGACCCAACTTCAACTTTAGAAAGGCCAACTGGGAAGCGTTTCAGAAAGAGCTAGCCGAAACCACCATAGAACGTGACCTAGGCGAAAGCCTATCAGCCTATTCAGAAAGGCTCACGAACACTATACTGGTAGCAGCCATCAGAAACATCCCAAGTAAAAACATGCCGCCACACCTGTGCAGCCGAGCAAACAGAGCGGTCAGACCTCACACAACAGTGAAAAAAACGCCTGTAGCTTGGTGGAACGAGAAGTGCACGGCGGCCACAGATGAAAGAAAAAGGGCTCTGCGGAGATACAGACGCAACAAGACCAATGCGAATCTTGAAGACTACAGAATCCAGAGAAACGCGGCCAACAGAATCATAAAGAGATCAAAAGAGGCCCACTGGAAAACATTCTGTCAGAGTCTGAATCCGAGCACCCCTGCGAGCAGAGTGTGGGCCCAAATCAAGGCCATCAAAGGGAACAAAAAGTCGTCTCGAATCCCCACAATTAAGACACCGAGCTTGGCGATCACAGACAAAGAAAAGGCCGATATGTTTGGACAATTCTTCTATGAGATCAGCTCAACAGAGATGCTCGGCCCAACAGAGAGGGGGAGACGAGAACGACTTCTTGCAACTGGAGAACTTAAGCCTGAACCAGACATCACAGATTATTACCTCGACACCGACATCACAATCGACGAGGTCACCTCAGCGCTTCGGGCGAAAAAAGACACAGCAGCAGGGGCAGACATTCTGAGTTACAAACTAATCAAAATGCTCCCTAGAAAAATACTTGAAGTGCTAACGGCGCTGTTCAACGATGTATGGACAGAAGGGACAATCCCACAACAATGGAAAAACACGCCACGGTCATACCAGTTCCCAAGCCTCAAAGGGACACGCAGAGACTGGACTCATACAGACCTATCTCGCTGACCTCCCACCTAGGAAAACTGATGGAGACCGTGGTCACTAGAAGAATTAATTTCCATCTCGAAAAAAAAACAACAAGTACAGCTGCACCCAGTCCGGATTCAGAGCTAACAGATCCTCGATTGACCAGGTGATCAAACTCGAGGATCACGTCAAGAGAGGTTTCTTAAAAGGAGAGAAAACAATCGCCATTTTTCTTGACCTTACCAGTGCCTTTGACACTTGCTGGAGGGAAGCCGCCATCAGGAAACTGAGTGTAGTAGGAATTGTGGGGAAAACGCTCAATTACATCAAGAGTTTCCTCCAAGACCGAACCTACTCAGTGATAGTGCGAAACGCAAAATCGGCAACCCACTCGCAAGAGAACGGCACCCCCCAAGGTTCGGTGATTTCCCCGGTGATCTTCTCCATCCTCGTTAATGACCTGGCGGAGGCCATAGGAGAAAAAAACGTCATGTTATCACAGTACGCCGACGACGACTGCGCCATCTGGTGCTCAGATTCCAACCTAGAGCTAGCCAGAAACCAGCTGCAGAGGGCAACCAACAACGTTACAAGGTGGATGGAGAAGTGGGGATTTCGTATCAACCCAACCAAGACCACCCAGATGATTTTCAACTGGAAAAGAGTACGAACGTACGAAGACTTTGACACCCGCATAGAAATAGACGGTCAAAGAATACAGAGAAAGATACAAACGACATTTCTGGGAATGCTGCTCGACTCCCAAATGAGCTGGGGTCGACACATTGAACAAACTGTCGCAAGATGCAAGAGCAATAACAACCTGCTACGAATTATCAAAGGATCCGGCTGGGGTGCACACACAAAGACACTACTAAATTTCTACAAGGCATTCATCCGAAGCAAAATTGAATACGGTTCGATCGTATACGATGCTGCTTCTGATGCCAAAAAAGAGACACTAGACACTATTCAGAACCAGGCGATGGCAATCATCCTGGGGGCAGGGAAAGGAACTAGTCAAGAAGCCATGGAAGTAGCCTTGGGCGTCATACCACTAAAACTACGCAGAAAACAACTTAGACACGGCTACTGGTCCCAAGCGGCACTTGACCCACGCCACCCTGCCATCCAGGCACTGGCTGTCAACGAATACCCCTGGTCAAAGGTCAGCGTTCCAATGCAAACATTCCAGAGACCGGCCGCCTGGAAAACGGCATCCGAAATTGACACCACCACCATAACCAGCGGTAAGAAATACCACCCGACCATCCCCACCTGGGAGCTTAAGACACCGTTCACCGACGAAAGCCTCGCCCACGTGATAGACAGAAACCATGACATACTCGATGCAAGGTCGAGAGTCGAACAGTACATCCGTGACGCAGAAATTGACACTATGATTATATACACCGACGGCTCGAAAACCAGCACGGGAGAAGTCGGGGCAGGTGTTTTCATACCGACCTGGAAGACCACACACGAATACCGACTCACTAACGATATGGCAGTCTGCTCAGCTGAGCTGGTAGGGATTCTGAAAGCACTGGAGCTAGCCTGCGAACGGCCCCCCATAAAACTTCTCGTCCTTTCTGACTCACTATCAGCAGTACAAGCCCTGAGAGACTTTTCGAAAGTGAGCCGGCAAGACATTAAAGAGGAAATCCTGACAATTTCCACCCGACTCAGAAGCCTGGGATGCCAAACTACCATTGGTTGGATCCCAGCACACATAGGCATTGAGGGCAATGAAGCAGCAGACAGAGCGGCGAAGAGAGGCACGGTTAGCCACAACACAGTATTCGCGGGACTGGGCAAAACTGAACTAAAAGCGATTATCAAAAGCAGAATATGCAGAGAATGGTCCCAACAGTGGTCGACCAGCGACAAAGGCAGAGCTGCCTACAAACTACTCAACAAACCCAGTCTCAAGAATCAAGTGACTAAACCGACCAAAATTCCGGCCATTCGAAAACTGTGGAAGATGCGACTAGGGTGTTGGCCAGACCGATTCCGCACTCCTGTGTGCGAGGAATGCAGGGCCCCCAACTCCATGGAGCACTTCTTACTAAACTGTAAACACCACGAAATAGAGAGACAAGAGCTCGTGCTGCACTTCAGAGCCTCAAACCAACCTATGACAACTGAAAACTGCCTCAGTGTGAGCTGTGACGACAAGATCCAGCGACTTGTGAAGCAGTTCATATCCAGAACCGGGAAAGCGATCTGAGAGCCACCCCCATCATGATGTGACCAGATCCAGCGAGTACCAGCACCCACAACAGAGGCAACTTTACCTCTCACTCACTCTTCCGACCTCACTGTATGTCCTCTCAAAGGCATTCCTGCCCCTCAGCCTGTACCACCTCCACTCCTTCTCCACCACAGGCGAATCAACCAGACTAAAAAATTCAACTAACATAATTTCTCATAGTATATTTTCAGAAAGAATAATACGACCGAACCCACCAAAGGCCACCCGACGCTCCGAGGCAAACCAGCTAAAGGGCATAGCACAAGAAGGGGACCAGCACTCGTGGATTTCAGTCTGTTATGCATTTCATTTTGTAAACTCCCCGCCCCTCCCACATATGTTTCAATATTAATAAACTCATTTTCAGCTAAAAGCCGAAGAAACCCACCAAAGGCCACCCGACGCTCTGAGGCAAACCAGCTAAAAGGGCATTGCACAATAAGGGGACCAGCACTTGTGGAATTCCAGGCTACTACGCTACTCTGATAACCTCACCCGTCCCTCCCCACATATATCTAAAATGTAAATCAGTCTATTTTTCAGATCCACCCAGGCAGAGCAGGCAGTGTGCAGGACTCAACCCACCAAGGACCTCTTCCTCAACCTAGCAAGCTATCTGTCTCTCTCCAACTTCCGACCTAGCTATACAATATCTTTGCACCTTCGGGCGTTCTAATTTTTTTGCAACCTTTGTTACCTCCTCTACTTATCTAACGGCTGCACACAACAACAAGATTGTGACAGTCGTCCTGTGGGGGCCGTGTTTTAGGGCGCTCAGTATGCGGAACTGTTTGTTTCAAACTGACTTGGTGCTAACACAGATGAACAGAGAAAAGCTAGCGAATAGCCAATTAAACAGGAACCAGGCCCCTCAAAACCAGAACTTAGGCAACAAATGAACAAACTCAGGTGAAAGTGATCACCACAAGGAATATAAATAAAATAAGATAGCAAAGGAACTGTCCTTGAAAAAGCAGGCCATCAGGCGGCTAAAAAAGGACTAAGTTTTGAATTTTTGTTTGATTTTATACGATACGATACTAACACAGCGGAGCTCATTCAGACAGTCTACACTAGCTGCCACTACACGCTGAGCTAACCGCTACAGTGTCTAGGTCTCCAGCTCCACTCACTTCAGGGCTTTGCTGTACCGATGAACAGGTTACATCTCCTACTCAACTTGACCTCCGTTGCTCTATACGTAGCAGTCACTATCACAATGGCTGACTGGGAAACTTCTGATTCTTGATCTCTAGTGTGTGCACACAACACATCTGCCTCGTCGAAGAAACACCAATGACCGTCAGGACTCCAAGCCTGAGTCTCCTTCAGCACACAGCTGTCACCAACATCATCTTGTTTCACTGGTGATCCTACCGCTTCAAATTCATCGTCGCACGAGATAGCTTGTTATAGAAGGAGTCCAGATCTCTAGCTCTAACTCTGTCAACTGGACTTCTCTTCATTCGACTGCACTTTCGACTGTCCTCTTTGGTGACCCCTGTGAAAAGGTTGTTCGACCAAAAATAAAAGGGGTCACGACCCACACGCTGAGAACCGGTGCTGTAAGTAAAGTTCCACCCCCCCCCCCCACACACAGTGAGGTATTAGATAAGTGGTGGTAATTTCATAATTTAAGAGCTTGCTGGTACTCTGTGTATGATGTAGTCAAGGCTTGTTGCCATTACCTCCCTGGACATTCCTGCTACTATTTTTAGACTATGTCAACTAGGGACTTAAAGAAAAATATAACTCTATGATGATTCGAACCACTAAGCCAGAAGGCAAGATGGCTATGCACTAGCTACTGGAGCTCATTGACCGATTCTGCATCACTTGGTGATGAACTGATGTATGACAAGACAGATGTGAGGGCCTTTTGGACGAAAGTGAACAGTGCGGAGGCACACATAGATCATTACGGTCTGGACAGAATGGCTTTGGGAGGAGTGACCAGGAGATCCGGCCGACGCTCAACACTCAAGGAAAAGGGGAGACGGATATACAATCACTTACTTGTGCCATCAGAATTGGAACTCTTCGATTGTTGCTGAAGATGGGGACGGAGCCCTTATGGGAGTGTCCCAACTGCTGTGATGTTGATTCTTATTTCAACTTTAAACTACTGAAGCTACTATGGCAAGACCCATAACAAAACGGGAGTGGGGTGGGGGGTGGGGGGGGGGGGGATAAGAACATTTTAGAAAATACAAGATCCATAAGCCTGCTGTATCCCTCGTTCCATTAGCAAGTTGTCTCCATTTGTAACGGCCTGACACTTCTCAAATCTGCGACAGAATCTTCTATGTTGTTACATCTAGCATTGAATGAAGTCATTTTGTTTTTAATTTTTTCCTCTCTTTCAGATGTTCATCACCCTACGGAACGTCAGTGGTAAGACTGAATGCTCGTTATTATGATGATCATCATCACCTTTACCACAACCACTCCCGCCCCCATCATTATCATCGTCAATATCGTCACCATCACAGAAACATAATTATTATCATTACCATAATCCCGCTAACCCCTCCTTCATCATCATTATCATCACCAACCCGACCACCATCATAATCATCATCATCATCATCATCATTATTACCATCACTACCTCAGTTATCATTATTTTTACCAGCAACACGACTATTATCATCAGTTTCCTGTCACTCCATTTTAATGACTCTCAGCCAGTGTCTCCATTCTGTTCTAGCATGCACGACATGGCTCCATAGCCTAGTAAGCAGAAGGTCGAGGATTCGACTTCCTCTGGAGCCTGACACTGGGGAAGAAGAGCAACGTAGTCTCGAGGTATGGCATCCACCTCGAGTGCTAGAAGTCCCGGGTTCAAACCCTGGTGAGGGCTGCAGTCCACGCGTGGACTTCTAGTAATGTCCCCTGGTCTCTGCGTAGTAAGAGTGCATTTTAGCGCACTGGAAAAATCCATTGACAGTTGGAAATCGAAAACAGTAGCTTAACGGTGCTACCCGAGCAAAATTTAGAGTTAAAAACCTACACAAAGTATTTATGGATTGTCACCGGTGCAACGGAGTTCGTGCACTGGGCTGAGACGCTTCAAACTCAGGCTTTAGTTACAAGTTTAACGGAGCAGTTATAGGTTACATCCGTGAGCGTCTTGATGTTGATCCGTCGACTCTAAACTAAACTATGTGCGACATTTTCCGATTATGTGGATAGAATCCAGTCTCACTATCTTGGTCCACTGTCGTCAACGTTTGTTTTAGGTTTTCTCTTGAGAATCCTCGTGATCGCACCCTATTCACTTCCTATTACAATGCCTGTTTGATGATTTTCTGTCCCCGTTTCCCCGCTATGTGCGCAATATTTCGTCATCTTCTTTGTCTGATAACTTTTGATACCAGTGGTTGTTGATGTGTTGCTACCATTTTTTCTAATAACTTGATTTTTTTTTTAGTTTTAATAATTTACTCAGAAATCTAGTATCACTTGTTTCATTTCTATTCCCACAGGAGAGAGAATATGAATTCTGAACTCCTTGTGGGTTATTCGTCATCATCATGTGTCGTGCCGGTGAGCGTAGGCTGTCATGTTTCGCCGTCTCGCCCGACTGTGAGACTCGCGGATCAGTTTAATGCTGTCTCATGCCTTCCATCTGACCAGGCCATCCAGTTGTTTATCTTTTGGTCATCCTCTTGCTTTCTTTCGGCCACAACCGTGCCCGTTGTTACCAGGTTCTCGATTCAAGTCCGTTAAGCTGTTACATTTGACAGCCAAATCCAGTGTTTCCCGCAACTCTTTCTGTTCAACCAAATAGTTATTTAAATGAGCACATTATATAAATATTAAAGCTTCTTTGGAAAGGTCACGGGAAGCGAGCATACTTTTGATCTTGTCTCCAGACCATGCCGGCGGGGCGGGTAATGAACAGATTGGTTGGATCTCACCACTGGGTGGTGAAATAATACATGACGAGGCAAATGTGGTCAAGGCCCTTTGGGAACAAGCAACAGAATCAGTAGAGATAGAAGATAATTATGGCCTCGAGAGATTGAGGCACCTGGGTGTAACCAGATGGTCTGGTCGGCTCACTACTCTCAGAGGAAAGGCAAGACGGATATATAACCAGATGTGGACCGGTACCATTAGTATTGGCACTGGCTGCTGAAGATGAGGACGGAGCATGCATGGGAATGCCCCGAGTGCTGAAATGTCAATTCTTGACTCAACTCAACTCATAAAATATACAGTATCATATAAACGAAGAAGAATTCAAAACATACATAGTCTTCTTTTTTTCTTCTGACTTGTAACCCCTTGTAGAGCAAAGGCCCTTAAACAAGTCTCACTAAATCGTTATACCCATCCTTATCGCATGCAGCTCATCCCATGTCCTCCCAATAATTTTAACTACACTCTCTAGCTTGGGTTTTTTTTTTTTCTTTTTTTTTTTTTCTTTCATGTTTTTTTTTTACTGCCCTTTTACTTCTATGCCTCTGTTGGTACTAGTGCAATGACATTTCATCTATATTGTTCTCAGGTTTTGTCAACGTGTATCATATTCAACGCCACCGTCTTTTCTTCACCTCTAGTCCAACTGAACTTGTTAAGTTTTCTTCTAAAGCTCAAACTTATTTATCCCATCAAACCATTTAACCCTCTCCCGTTTTCGCAGGCACCAGTTAATGAATGTTTGTGGTTTATCATTCACTTGTTTCCTGTTTTAGTTCTTTACCATGCTTATACTGCAGTACCGATTGAATATTATAATTAAAATTGTAGGTTTAGTATTAGTTTTAATTACGAACACATACAAAAATACGACTTTTTAAAGTGATGTAGGACTGGATGGGAGGAGGGTCTTTAGCCTGAAAATTTATGGCAACATGGCTAGTTTAGTCGCCACCGACAATGCAGGTTAGGAATTTTATTCTCGGAACATGAAACAAAACATATCACTTTGCAGAGGATTCGAACCTGAGAACCCGGCATACTCAACGCGTTAACATAAAAACTGTCTGGTAATGAACCAGTTGGAGAGGAGAGAATTGCTTTCTTCCTTTTCAGAATCAGTCAATGTCACCCAGCCCAAGTTTCGATCTGTTAGCGCCCACGTAAGCTTCCAGTCGCACGTCCAGTCACGTAAGTCAACCATGCCTGCATATTTTTTAACCACATGCTAAAATGTCTTAATGTGTTTAATTAAATTTTTATAGTTTCTGTGGTTTTACAGAAAAATACGCTACGCTGGACAGCCAAAATGAGTAACGCAAATACAAGGTCCGACAATTAAGTAATGAGACTGATTTTATTATGGCCAAGACAAAAATGCCATCTATGAAGCAAAACATGAAATATAAAGAGGCAACATTCAATTGTGATCTGGCAACTTTACATCGCTGCTCGATAAGCAGATAATACACAAGTCGCCATTTGGTTGACCCAATCAGAGGGGCATTGTTGCGAAATCAGCGCGGAGCAAACAGCTAACATTACATTCTTGTTAAAACTCAGAAAAAGCGCGATTGAAACAGTTGAATAAATGCAACAAGTTTATGGGGATAATTGTTTATCTCGTGCACACATTTTTTAGGTAGTATTCACGATTCAAAAGTGGTGTGGAAATGATTACTGATGCACATAGATTTGGACTCCAAATTTCTGTTCGTAATGATGAACTCACTGCAAAATTTAGAGAACGCATAAAAAAAAGATTATTGCTTTACTGTGATGATGAAAGCAGATGAATCTGGTGTTAATAGAGAGACCATTAATAACATTTTATTCCAAGATTCCCCCTTCCCCCCCCCCCCCCCCCCCCCCCAAGTTACTTGCCGATTTGTACTACATTCGTTGTCTGATGACCAAAAACATCGGCGGGTTGAGTACCCAAGAGTTATCATCAAAACAACAATTTGAACCCCCAAAAACTAGTGTCTGTTCTCAGTCTTCCATCCTATTCCCCAGACTTGTCTCCCTGTGATTATTTTCTATTCCCCAAATTAAAGGTACAATTGAAAGGATGCTTCTGTAACGATACTGATGACATCCAAAGGACCATAATTTGACTTTAAGGGCCATACAACAAAAGAACTACAGAGAACTACGATGTTTGTTAGATCGTGCCGATTGCTGTATCAATGCACAAGGGGCTTACTTTGAATCAGATACAGGTTATACCTTCAACTGTTGATTATTTAAACTGTTATGGAGTTAGTCTTATTACTTAATTGTCAGACCTTGTATTATCTTCTTCTTCTTCGCATTCACCAGCTGAAAACTCTGGCGAGAAGTTCTGGTTGTTTGTTCCAGAAATTGAATGTTGCGTGTGCATCCGATTGACCGATCTGACTAATTTGTGAGCAAACTGTATGTTCTTTGTCTCTCAGACAGATGCACTTTGACTTTGAAGGAAGCTTCCAATTAATCGACTCTTACGACATGTTTTTGGGTAGACAGTGGGTCTGTTCTTGTTTTCCATATAACAGGGCCCCAGGAAACCACACAGGGACCATATATTATGAAAGGTGTGGTTCATCAGTCGATCCGTTTGTCTCCTCCTGCATATTACCTAAAGGTTAACCAAACTACCCCGAGGTTTAAAAATTTCTGCCTGGATGGCAGACCAACAAGGCAGAACCCAGATGGCCCATTCAACCTTTAAAGAAATTATAATAAGGGTACCCGCGATACCTACGTCAGCCCCGGTCGTAACATGCAGTCTTATACGGGTGAAGATAAACGGTTCAGCAACTTCCAAATGTCGGATGCAATTGTTTGCTGTTTTAAAGCCCCACTCCGACCCTAATAGAACCCGGCAAATGGGTTGAATAGGGTTTCTGTAACCTATCCCCAAGTGATCCTCAGCGGAATGGTGGCTTTTTGTGTCACCGGGTGTTTATCGCTCCCTTCGATGTCCTGTTGGGGTTGAAGGTCATAATCTCAAAGACGAAACATGCGAGGGCCAACTTATCCCAAACCTGAAAATGAAAGAGTCATCCCTTATTTTTAATGGAAGGGGAGGGGCGGAAGGGGTGGGGCATGTGTCCGTTGGAAAACCTTTGGGGGAAAACGGGGGGTGGGGGTGGGGGGAAGTTGGGGGAGGGGGAGGGGTAGACAAAGACAACGTGAGATAATCATTAACAGCGTTTTGTCATAGCAAGGAGAAATGTTGCTGCAAAATGACATAAGATGTTGGAGATCGTAGTTTTGGGAGAGGCATAATCGCCGACGCTAATTGACAAGACACATAATGGCACATAACGATGATAATAGCGTGCAACATTTTGTATTAATTTCCACAACGGCATATGCGCCGAATTGTTCAGTTAGACATAGAAAAGTGTAGCCAACTTTATCTGTAATTTTGAACCGTAACTATGCAACAAACGCTTTTGTAAACATATTTTAGCCAGTTTGAACTCCTTGTTTAAGAAAATGTAATCTTTTCAAGTTAATGGTATCTTTCCTCTCATTATTATGACTGCGTCTGCATTCTTTTATCTCTCTCTCTCTCTCTCTCTCTCTCTCTCTCTCTCTCTCTCTCTCTTTCTCTCTCTCTCTCTCTCTCTCTCTCTCTCTCTCTCTCTCTCTCTCTCTCACACACACACACACACACACACACACACACACACACACACACACACACACACACACACACACACACACACACGCTAAGCCATTTTATGCGGCACACATAACCTAGTCACAATTAGTCCCCTTTGTTTAACTTACTTACTTTCTTACTTAGTCGCTCCTCTTCTACCTTGGGGTGTAGAGGTTTGCCAGAGAGATCGCCAGACGTCTCTATCAGCAGTTTTCTTTCTGGCTTTGTTCCATTCCAGTCCTCTATCAGTTAGCGCACACAGGGCCGCCCTGGAGGTCTGGTTCTGTGGTTCTTAGCCTCCCATGCCTGCCATGGCGGCAGATTTTCTCCCATTCTGCATACATGTCCAAACCATCGTAACTGTTACTGATCCACTCGGGTTTGTAAGGACTGGGTATCAAGATCTTGACGTATTGTCTGATTGCGGACTTTGTCCCTTCTTGTCACACGGACCACGTTTCTCAGATATCTCATTTCTGAGGCCTGAGATGTTGTTTAAACGGGACAGTTACTTTTATTCCAGCAAAGCACTTACCTATCTGCAAAAGCTTAGAGTAACGGCAGTAGCTAAGATGGAGAAATGGCTGCTGTTTAGGTTTCTTTGAGATTTGGTGCACTCGATTACTGGCTATAAGCAGGACTGCCTATGTGATTTTTTTTTTTTTTTTTAACCTAGCTAAGTGGAACAAAAACCCAAGCAATACATAGACAAAGAATAAATTTAAAAATAAAAAAAACCCAGATTGTTAAAATGTGCAACATTTTGGTTACGAAACGAAACATTTACCACCTTATATTTAAAAAAAAAATTTTAACCCACATTTCCCCAAGGCGTCATAAAAAATCTGGGGGGGGGGGGGAGGCATTGGTAGCCCTGGCTATAAGCCTTGTCTCTTTACACACAGAAGGCGTCAGCTAAAAAGACTAGAAAAAAAAAAGTCAAAATGATCCTCAGGTGCACAAGAGACACCATATGTGATGTGATGCGATATACACTCGACCCGTCAGATATGGTCACTAGATACACGATGACCCGGGTGAGGGCGTATCTGGGTGTGGTTGCTGACATAAAGCACCTTCTGTAGAGATTCATGCGGGTGAACAAAAGTATGCGCCTGAAAAAGGGAAAGTCCTGGATGTCCGAAGTAGAGGACACCGTTAACAAAATATGCCCAATGGAGTGTGTCTGGCTGAACGGATAGAAGCACTAGAGTCCAGGGCTTTTCATCTAAGTTAACTCAGGGGCCAAAATGTTCAAAAATGGGGATCGTCACGGGCCAGAATCCCCAGCCCCAGCATAAAAAGACCATAAATGCAATACAACATGCAGTTATCAGCAGGCAAAATGTTAGGCTTTGGCGGGCCAGGTTTGGCACACGGGCCGCCAGTTGAAGTGCCCTGCACTAGACAGAAAGCTGGACCATGGTGAGGGTCATATTCGCCAGTTGCGGTATGGCCAAAAAAAAATAGAGCCAAACAACCGCTAAGGCTGAAAAAATGGCCCTCGTCTGCAGGATATCCTACAGATGGTCCTATATGGGCATACACAGCAGATGTACATGGGAAGGCAGTAGAGTATAAAGTCCGGTATTCGGTTCAACGACTTCTGGTATCACAAAGGAGACAGCAGCTCTCTCATGGGTACTTGCATGTCTGGCGGAACAGAAAGCAGCTCACGCATTCATAGTGATTGACTCAGTGAACATGCGAAGATCTAAACTGGCAAACTCTGACTACAAAGAGTTGATAGTATTCAGAATTCTTCCCTTAAAAGGTTATGTTGGCTCTTTATACACGGAACCAACGGGGTGATAGGAAATGAAACAGCCGACAGAATGGTTGAGTCTGCAGCAGTAAGTGGAGAAAGATGTCTTTAGAGGGCAGACATACGGAATTTGCTGCGTTCCAAAGACGTTGCGGCGAAGGTGGGATGACTCTGAACCGCCTGTGCAAATGGATGTTCAACAAGGACATGCATGCAGACACCGGTTGCCGGGCATATAAAAACATAACGCCCAATCAACTCCCACTGGGTACAGTGAGTATGGAGACATTGAGATGGTTGTTCTATCGGAGACGGAACACGAATTGATCGGACCGATGTGCTAGAACATCGATACAGATAACAAGTAACAAGTAAGTGCTAGTTGTAGTAATAGAAGCAGTAGTAGTAGAAGTAGCAGCCGCAGTAGTGATAGTAATGGTTGTTATTGGTAATATCGGTTGAGGTTTAAGGTTTAAACAACGGATCAACATCACGGCACACGGTTAGTAACCCATAAGTGCTCCGTTCTTCTTCTAACTCAAGTCTGAGTCCGAAGAAGCTTAGCACAGTGCACAGGCTCTGTAGCACCGGCGACGATCCTGAAATACTTTGGGTAGATTTATAACCCATAATTTTTGCATGGGAATCGCCGTTAGCCTACTCTTTTCAATTTCCACCTGCCAAAGGATTTTTTTACGTGCTGAACAATACACAGGGGCGTCCGATCTCACTACCCAGAGACCAGGGGGGATTACTAGAAGTCCAAGGCCACGTGAAAAAATGTCAGCCCTCAACGGGGATTGAACTCGGAACATCAGGACCACGCACACCCCCCCCCCCTCTCTTCAATGTTACTATCGCTTTAATAAAAGCAATAGCCTAGGAAAACACTTAAAGAATTACTTTGTGATTATTCAAACAAACGATGAAGAGGTTGCTGGTGTAAAGTATGAGGTCTAGTAGCAGCAGCAACATCAACAGAAGCCGTAATACATAACTCTTTTCAAAACCTGTATTTTTCTAACAGCTGACAATAATTTTGCGCAAAGTCCAGAGCTACTGAGCATGGCACAGCCAGGGGGAAGCGTCAGGGAGTCCTCCAGGCTGCACATCGACGACTTGAAAGTAACATCTGGGCGTTTGCACATCAACGCTCCGGGAACATATTTCGTGTACTCGAGTATGCACTTCAAGCCACGAGTCGGAACATTTGGGTATAAGGTGGGTTGTTTTCTTCTACAGTGTGTGTGTGTGTGTATATATATATATATATATGTGTGTGTGTGTGTGTGTGTGTATGTGCGTGCATATGTGTGTTGGTTTGCGGGGGGGGGGGGTGCGTGTTATAAAAAAAATGTTGACTGAGATATCTTTAGAGACATTTTCCTCCATTTGTATTTCTATAGCTTTTGTACAGAAAGCCAAACAGGTAGGTCTTGGTCATCACTATCACCATTTGCCCTGCCGACTGGCGTTCGCATTCATGCAGCTCCACTGATCTCGGTCCCCCGCTCTCTGGATCAGTTCCACCGATGATTTCTCTCCTTGCCACCATCGCAGTCCATCCGTCATCATGCGCTCTGGGTCTGCCTCTCCATCTTCTGTAGCTATCTTTCCAGTCGTCACACTATTCTCTAAAGCCTTTTCCCTTATCACATGATTAAAGAGCAGTGCTTGTCTTTTCTTTCTAGCTGTATATATTGACCAACTTTCGTTAGCTTCCTCCAAGCAGTCCTTATTAGCTAATCTGGCAGTCGAAAAGATTTTAGTGTTTTATGGCATGTAGTTCTTAAGAATATTATGTGTTGGTTTCCGGTTACCTTCCACATTCACCGGGAACTGGGGAATGGGGATGGTGTGGGGGTTGGGGTGTGGGGGGGGGGGGGGTTTGAACCACTCCCATATAAAGCAATTATCTTAGCCATCAAGATGTGAAATATTTATAAATAGTCTACAAATATAAGGCATAGATACATTCAGGTCCCTTTATCTGTGGATACATCTTTCTATATTCATCGTAATACCTGCTCTCATTGTTACTCGATAACTCAGTTAATTTAAATCCAGTTCCAGGGGTTTGTAAGATTTCTCTTTCAATGAAATGTTGTTTTTTTTTTCCTCGTGCGTGTAAAGGCTAGGTGGTTATTTATCATCGTAATTTGAAAGGGGAATGAGGTAGGGTGAAAGGGTGGGACAAGGCTATCTATCTATCTATCTAATCTATCTATCTATCTATCTATCTATCTATCTATCTATCTATCTATCTATCTATCTATCTATCTATCTATCTATCTATCTATCTATCTATCTATCTATCTATTCTATCTATCTATCTATCTATCTATCTATCTATCTATCTATCTATCTATCTATCTATCTATCTATCTATCTATCTATCTATCTATCTATCTATCTATCTATCTATCTATCTATCTATCTATCTATCTATCTATCTATCTATCTATCTATCTATCTATCTATCTATCTATCTATCTATCTATCTATCTATCTATCTATCTATCTATCTATCTATCTATCTATCTATCTATCTATCTATCTATCTATCTATCTATCTATCTATCTATCTATCTATCTATCTATCTATCTATCTATCTATCTATCTATCTATCTATCTATCTATCTATCTATCTATCTATCTATCTATCTATCTATCTATCTATCTATCTATCTATCTATCTATCTATCTATCTATCTATCTATCTATCTATCTATCTATCTATCTATCTATCTATCTATCTATCTATCTATCTATCTATCTATCTATCTATCTATCTATCTATCTATCTATCTATCTATCTATCTATCTATCTATCTATCTATCTATCTATCTATCTATCTATCTATCTATCTATCTATCTATCTATCTATCTATCTATCTATCTATCTATCTATCTATCTATCTATCTATCTATCTATCTATCTATCTATCTATCTATCTATCTATCTATCTATCTATCTATCTATCTATCTATCTATCTATCTATCTATCTATCTATCTATCTATCTATCTATCTATCTATCTATCTATCTATCTATCTATCTATCTATCTATCTATCTATCTGTCTATCTGTCTATCTGTCTATCTGTCTGTCTGTCTGTCTGTCTGTCTGTCTGTCTGTCTGTCTGTCTGTCTGTCTGTCTGTCTGTCTGTCTGTCTGTCTATCCTTCCGTCCGACCGTCTGCTTTTCCATCCGCTTGTCTATCTATGTGTCTGTCTATCGGTCTACCTGTCTGTCTACTGAATTCATGTATGTCTGTCTTTCACCTGTGTGTCTGTTTGTCTGGCTGTCTGGCCTAATATCTCTTTGTACGTTTTTGTCCTTTGTTATTATGATTGCCAGTCTGCCTAGTGTCTCTATAAATACATAATATAATGCCTCCATAACACATTTGCAACAGCTATGGGAGCACAACATCTCACTGAACAGAGAAAATAGGCCAGACGAGACCCTGGCACACAGCTGCCATTCCTGTTTTACCGATTGTGATAGAGAAGTACACACCAGTTACACAGGTACTGCGGTGTGCATGTCAGCACTCAGGTGCACTACTGAATTTAATTCAAATTTAATTGTGTTACTTCGGTGACATTACTGGATGCCTTACTTCAGTGACACTACAAAAAGAATCTCGTAATTTAATTGCACTACTGATTGTGTTACTTTTATGATATTACTGGATGCCTTACTGAAGTGACACAGCTGAAGACTCATAATTTAATTGCACTACTGATTGTGTTACTTCGACGACATTACCGGATGCCTTACTTTAGTGACACTACAAAAAAGAATCTCATAATTTATTTGCACTACTGATTGTGTTACTTTTATGATATTACTGGATGTCTTACTTTAATGACACAACTGAAGACTTTCACGGTGTAATGACATTACTGAAGACTGCCATAATGTAAGTACACAACTGAAGACTTTCATAATATAATCACATTAGTGAGGGTTTTCATAAATTAATAACATAAAACACGCTGTTGGTGAAGGGACCCTTATTTATGGGGGAAGTGGGTGAGGACATAAACTCACTACCTTCTTATCGTTAAAGGCGACTAAATGGGGCCTTTGGCGAAATCGGGTATGATGGACCGCTAGGTGCCTAGCTGCAAACCACAACACAGCAGGACAACTGTCCTTTCAATGAAGAGCGCGGAAGAAGAAGCAGCTCCGATAACTGAACGTTGTCATAAATTAGTCACATTACTTGAAACTGTCATAAATTTGTAACATTATTGAAGACTGTCATTGTGCAATTATATTTACACAGACTGTCACAAATTTGTCAGATAAGTTGAGATTGTCATAAGTTGGTAACATTATCACAGGCTGTCATAAATTTGTCACATTACTTGAGACTGTAATAAATTAGGCACATTATTTGAAACTGTCATAAACTGGCAATAGTATTAAAGAATATCATCAATAAGTTGCATAACTTGTGACGTTATAAACTGGCAAGATTATCAAAGACTATCATCAATTAGTTGAATAACTTGTGACGTCATAAACTGGCAACATTATGAAAGACTATCATCAATAAGTTGCATAACTTGTGACATCATAAGTTGGCAACATTATCAAAGACTCTCATCAATAAGTTACATAACTTGTGACGTCATAAACTGGCAACATTATCAAAGACTATCTATCATCAATAAGTTACATAACTTGTGATGTCATATACTGGCAACATTATCAAAGACTATCATGAATTAGTTGAATAACTTGTGATGTCATAAACTGGCTACATTATCAAAGACTATCATGAATTAGTTGAATAACTTGTGACATCATAAACTGGCTATATTATCAAAGACTATCATAAATTAGTTGCATTACTTGTTACGGTCATAAATTGATACCATTATCAACAACTGTCATACAGCAATAAGATTATTAAAGACTATCATAAATTAGTTGCATTACTTGTTACGGTCATAAATTGATACCATTATCAACAACTGTCAGACAGCAATAACATTATTAAAGACTATCATAAATTAGCGGCATTACTGAACACTGTTATAATACAATAACATTTACAAGAATAGACGCCAGATCCTGGGATCTCAGGCCCCTTGTCAACCCTTTCTCCCCGCCTCCCCTTTACACACATTTCTGTCGATAAATGGGGCCTTGCTCCCCTACCCCAATAACTCACACACACATACAGAAACACAAAATTATATTGTGATTAAGAGACCCTTTAACGAGTAATTAACTTTAAAAGTATTTGTTTTGTTTTTCATATTATTTTTAATATGTTATTAAATGTATCTGTCAATGGGCACACTACTTCTACTTCTACTACTACTACTACTTCTACTACTACTACTACTACTACTACTACTGCTACTGCTACTACTACTACTACTGCTGCTGCTGCTGCTACTGCTGCTACAACTACTACTGCTACCACCACCACCACTACTACTAACACTAATTTATAATAGAAATCTCTTCAATCGAAAATTAGAAATACTTGAAATAAAAACATAATTTAAAAAAACCTCCCACTCCCCCCCCCCCCCTTTCCCCAACTCCCTTTCTAAGTGTAGGAGCGAATGTCTACAAAAACTACCGCAGCAACCACGACTGTTGTGAATGACCAAGAGCTCCATTTACTCCCAATTCCCTTTATATTTTCAGGGGGCGTCTTCCAACTCAGGCACAATGATCTAGTGTATGTGAACGTCACCAGCAAAGATCTAGTCGCGTTCGACGGCCAAGCCAGCTATCTGGGTCTCATAATGATTGCAAGTTCTGACGGTGCTTGATAACGCCTAGAACTGGATGCTAACGGGAGGAAAAGGAATGCACCCGCCACTAAAAGACATGACGAAAGAACATTTAAGCTGTATAATATAAGAGATAACTTAGTGAACTGGTTTGGAGGCAGCTTGAAATTTATTTGTTGTGTTTGTGTGTGTGTGTGTGTGTGTGTGTGTGTGTGTGTGTGTGTGTGTGTGTGTGTGTGTGGCCGCCCTACGCGTTTATTAATTATCGTATAAAATTGTAAATCTCCTTCTTCTTTTCTCGTCTCACTGATGCCAGGTTGTAGCCCAATGTCGTGGTTTTCTTTACTTGAATTGTGCTTCTCGTGTGGTTTATGTGATGGATTTGTTCATCTCTTCGCAGGTATTAAATATGTCTTGTGTAGTAGCAATCGATTACACCACTGCCGGCTTGCTAGGCCCGTCTTGTGGCGAGGCAAGAAGAAATCTAACCTGGCTGGTGCCCGTCTCCTTCCAGGCGAGACATTGCCAAGTTAGCCTGAAATCTGGCGGCTTTAGTTTGCCGGCGTGCACCACGAGGAGGTGGGGTTCACCTGGGTGCTCCACAGGTCGTTGACAGGTTACTTAAATTTCACATTTTACCTATCCGAAGAAAAACTAGCCAACCTCAACACTGTAGAGAACTCGTGAAAATATAATTTGGTAATGCGTGTGACTTTAAAATCACACAAGAAAGTATACATACAATTTATATGTGGATTTTGTTTTGTTTTATATCATTATGGAAATCCAGTATACGGTATAAACACATAAATGAATGATTGAATGAATGAATGAAAAACTGACATTACTGGAATCGGGACATTCCCACACATGCCAATGAGGAGTCTACACGCTAATTGTTGCAGTTGCATATACAAATTTCCAGTTACCGCCTTTATTATACGATTTTTGCGGTGTAGGTCTTTCAGTCTGAGGATTTACGGTCGCATGGCTAGTGCTGTCGCCACGACTGTGCAGGTTATGATTTTATATGGCACCAGAGAGAAAATAAATCACCAGCCTTACTGGGGATTCGAACCCGGGTCTCCCGCTTGAAAGCCTAGCGTTCCAACCGTTCGTCCAACCGCTTCTCAGCGCATATATACCATATGATAAATTGTTTTCTATCTTTTTAGTTTATTTAAGCAGTAAATGCAAAATAAAAAACACAGCCTTTGCTATATGTGAATTTGTTATGCTTTGCTTTTTTTTTTTAAATGTTTTTTAATATTTCTTCTTCTTCTTCTTCGCGTTCACCAGCTGTACACTCTCGCGGAAAGTTCTGGTTGCTCGTCCATTACTGAACTGCAGTCCTGCTCCAGAACCTGAGTGTTGCGTGCGCATCAGTTTTACAGATCTCATTCTCTTTAATACAGACTGTTGGTTCCTTGTCTTTCCGGCAGATGCACTCCGACTTCAAAGGAAGCTCCCCAATTAGTCGACTCTTACGACATGCTTTTGGGGAGGCAGTGGGTCTATTCTTGTTTTCCCCCACAATGGGGCCCCGGAACCCACACGGGGGTATTTTAATATGTGATGGGTGCTACACAGGCTAAAAGGATATATCGAAGACATACTGGGAGATTACCAAGCGGGTTTCCGACAGAACAGATCAACAATAAATCAGATATTTATTTTACGGCAAATAGCACAACAAAACTGAGAATATAGAAGCGGTGTGTTTTTGTGGATTTTAAAAAAGGCGTACGAATACATAGAAACAGTTTATGGAATGCTATAAAGGACTTTGGAATACAAAAGAAGTTAACTACAATGACCAAACTATGAAAATTAGGTTAAAGTAACGTTAATCTCCCTAAACAAATTAGGTCACTATTCATTCACAAGTGTGTTTGGCGTATCGTATCGTATAAAATCAAACAAAAATTCCAAGCTTAGTCCTTTTTTAGCCGCCTGATGGCCTGCAAAAGTGAGGGGCAAAATGCAGATGAACAGGATAAAAGTGATTCCTTGAATATTCTTTTGACCGATTTTCATTCAGGCAGACCGTGTTGAGGACCTGCCGTATGATGTTGAAGATCTAAACGTGTTGCCTTGTTGTATTGTTTTATGAATTTTCTGTTTCCTTTTAAGTATTTTAGGCATGACCTGCAGAAAAACTGTAGGGTTTACACTTTTAATGTGGTGAAGTAATATAATTTTTTTCCTATGTTATACACAGTTTCGTCCCTTTTAGTACGAAATCTTTTGTTATTTGAAGCCCCACCCTGGCTTTTGCCAGGGGCCGCAATATAGGCAGGTCATAAATATGGCCAATTGTCTGAACGCGGTTTCTGGGACCTCTCCACGGCGATCCTTATCCACATGGTGGCATTTTGTGTCATCGGGTGTTTATCACTTGTGTGATGTCCTGGTGGGGTAGAAAGTCAGTTCAGTTCAATTTTTGTCCTAACTGGTGTAATCAAAGTGATATGTAATAGTGCGCCAATTGGTGTTAGTCTGGGTGATTGATGATGTTTCCTCTGTGTTTTAGTCTCAGTGTTTTGATTTTTGTCGGAATATCTTGCACCCCTATTCCTCCTTGTATTCTATTTTGAATTAATGTTGTCTGTTTTAAGATATATACTGTCTTTCCAAATATAAAGAGTAACTTTTTAAACGTTGGATTAAGAAGGGTTTTTTTTTTTTTTCTATACTTAGCAACTGACGATATATTTGTACATGTATTATATATTGGTGGTGGAGGCACATGAATTGTGCCTGTCAAAAAAAGTGTTTTCATAATAACTATCGAAAAATCAATAGCACAATTCATAACGCTACTATTTAATTTAAAAAAGTTCACCAAACAAAAGATGTACTAACAAATTTGCAATATTTGAAGAGATGACCTATTTTTGCGAAAGAATTATAAAAGAAAGCAAATTTTCTATAGAAAGAAACCATAACTAAATAATTTTTTATATTAATACATCACGAACAGTTTTCCTTTCCATGTGCTAATGGCTTTTCTTCTGTTATTTTAGATAATGTTTTTTTTCTTTAAATTACTTCCCATGAAATATTTTACAAATGTTATTATTTCCCCTGATACAAAGTGTCTACATCTTCTGATACCGACTATGTGGAATGCAATACCAAAAAAACCGATTTGTCATAATTCCTCTACTTGTGCCTTTTTTTTTCACGAGAGAATGTGAGATCTCTTCTTACTGACCTGCAATCCTAAATATGGCTCAACAAACCATTGTGACGTCACCTGATAATTTCAATTCCATTCATCTTCTTGATTCCTTCTCATACCATTATATTCTTTTCTCAAGTCTTACCCTCAATGCTTATCCCTTACGTCCTTCTCAGGACGTAATTTTTTGTTATTTGAAGCCCCACTCTGGCTTTTGCCAGGGGCCGCAATATAGGCAGGTCATCATTATGGCCAAATGTCTGAACGCGGTTTCTGGGACCTCTCCACGGTGATCCTCATCCGCATGGTGGCACTTTGTGTCATCGAGTGTTTATCGCTTGTGTGATGTCCTGGTGGGGTAGAAATTCAGTCAGTCAGTCTTACCCTCATTTGCGTACTTATTATGTTATAAAATAAAAAAAAATACTAAGATTATTTATATACTGTTACTGGCTAAATGGTTAAGCTGTTTGCTAACTGAAAGTCGTGGGTTGGCATCAGCTACTGCACCGTACGGTTCTTAACTACAGTGTTCACCTAGATCTATGGAGATCGCAGCTGGAGCAGTGGAGTCTGTGCTTTATGTGACTCTTTCAACAGGCAGCTAGCAGTTTTACAGAGAGAGACCGAATCAAAGAGGCTAATACCCGGAGCAAAGAAGTCGACTTTAGAGCTTTCCGCTTTAACATTTTCAAATGATTACTGGTTATTAATTTAGGAATCGACATCATAGCACACCAGTCAAACCCATAGATGCTCCGTCTCCCACAGCAAACGACGTAAGGTGTAGATGGTATCTGTTCCGGTAGCACACTGATTATACACACGCCGATCTCTTCCTCTCATTAGCCCCTTCTTGCCGGATCCACATTTAATTCCTCGTTCACACATTCTTGCCCATGTTATTTCATCTAATCTTGTGTCTTCTGGTAACCTGGTAATCTGGTAATTTTAATTTCAGCTTCATAGCAAACGGGTCACCCCATCTTTGCTCCGCTCCTGTGCCAACGAAAAACACACAGAATGTTTATCACAGTCCCTTGTGGAAAGATTGACAAACTGCTGTCTCAGCAAATCTAGCATACACTAGTATTAAAAGCATATGGTAGCCACCCGAAGTGCTAACACAAACAGTCCGACGTGTCTTCTGTCAACAGTCGTGCATATATGGTCTTTAGAATATCTGCCTTGTTCACTACAAGTCAGTTGAAGATATAACAGATCAGTCTTGAGACTTCCACAGTGAGGTGTACAGTGACACGATGAACTATTTAATTTGCATATCACTTTTTTCTTCTTCTTCCTGTCTATCCCCCAATGGAGCAAAGGCCATCAACCAACTCACGCCAAGTCGTTCTATCCTTAGCCATTACATGGAGCTCTTCCCATGTCCTCCCCATCTTTCTAGCTTCATTCTCCAGCTCTTTTCTACCTGTGTTTTATTTTCCTTCCTTTATTCCTATGTCCTTGTGGGTTCCAATGCAAAGACTTTCTAGTTATGCTGTTCTCTTGTTTTCTCAGTGTGTGTCCTATCCAACGCTAGAGTCTTTTCCTCACCTCTTGGTCCACTGGAGCCTGTTTAGTTCTCTCGCATACCATTTAATTCCCTCTATTCTGCGCAGGCACCAATTAATGAATGTGTAATTTTTTAGTAATTGCGTTTAGTGTTCTCCATGCCCCCCCCCCCCCCCCCCATACAAAAGTACTGATTTGACATAAGAATAAAAAAATTAAGTTTAGTATTCTTTTAATTTCTTTTGACCTCCACAAATTCCCGAATGCTATGAAAGCTCCTATTGCCTTTTGTATTCCTTTTTTAATATCTCTTTCATTCCCTCCTTCTATATCTACATTACTGCAAATCATCAGCAGCGCTTAGTTATATGTTGACGTACATTCTATAGTACTCAGCAATAAGGACAAGACAGGTTCAAAAGGGTTAGGATATTGGAAGGAGCAGGTGTCACAGCCATTTTCTCAACGACCAGTCTTCGAATGCTCAGATGTCTGGAACACACATGACATACAGAGGGTTGTAGAGGCAATAAGGACCATTTCTAAGTCGAATTACAGATGGGCAGAAGATATCTCGATGGCATATACTATGATACAAATATGCACCATTTATGCACAGTCAATATGAAAGCAATAGCTTTCTTCCAACACAAGATAGTTTGCACCTGACAACTGTCGATATTCTCCAGATCTGGCTTCTAAATTACCTGTTTGTATTTTCCCCAAAACTAAGATTTCCACATTCAAAGTAGAAAAAGAATGAACAGCCAGTTCCCAAAAAATCCAAACTACTGACTAGACACAGTGACACACACATCACAACACGACTGTCTCCAGTGAATTTAAATTCAAACTGCTGTATTCTAACAACAAAGTTTAAAAATATTGTATACCTACTTAACAATATCCGCTTGTCGATTTGTAATATAAATACATTCAGAACACAGAACTTTGTAAGCACATTCAAATGTCACCAATGCAAAACATGGAAAAGGCTTCCACTAACTACTTTTCAATGGATTACCTGCCAAAATGTCACGTGATAAGCTGGACAGACTATTTATAGTCTAAAGATGGACGTGGCTGAACGTTGCACTGAGGGATGTAACTAGACCTGTACCGAAAATTCGCTTCGTATTCATTTCGGGGCCAAAAAGTTTACCTAATAACTATTCGGTAATCGGTCGAATACTTGCGGTGAGGCCTAATACGAATAGTGGTTACCCTACACCCGCTTCTGCATACACGGCCTTAATGCTGGCAACATGGAACGATTGGTTTTGTTGAAAGCTAATGCCACTATCACGCATTAACTCAGTGACAATTTACAAGCTGATGTACTTGTTATAATACTTAGAATGCTTTCATTCCTAGTTATTTGTTACCACAGACTGACTGAAGGATGCAAAACATTAAATGTTCTAAAATATTTACTATTCGGTACTACATTTTGTGAAGTAAAAGTTCAGCATACATTTGACACTAAAAATGTTTTGCTTAAGATTTTTTTAGATTAAACTAGCTGTACCCGGCCACGCATTGCTGTGGCCCAGAATGGTGAAATGGAAAAGAAAGAAAATAGCTCTCAGCTAACAGTGTCTGTCATATCCCCCCACCCCCTCCTCTTCCATTGACCCAGTCATATCTCCCTCCCTAAAAGAGGGAAAAATCTTTCCTGTCGATATTATTTAAACAAAAATAGTTAAGAAAAGAGAACTTTAAAAAACTGTTTTAAGCTCTCTCAGTTAATAGTGTCCGGCATAAACCCCTCCTAAACAACCCCCCCCCCCCCCCCCCACCACCACTAATCATACCATCCTCTCCGAAGGATGGGAAAGTCATCATCTGACGAAATATTGTAACTAAATTGATCTTGGCATCCGTGTTTACCCAGATTAAAATGGGTGGCATTAATGTGTACTGAGAAGTGTATGTGTAACAGCTACCACATCACCCATGAAGAACCTGACTACTGCTACCACTACCACCACCACCATGACAACAATAATAACAAAAGCTGTCACTACAGTATGTGTAGGTCGGTGTAGCCAGAGGCGTTAGCGCCGCATGCTGTCGCCACGGACTGTTTAGTTTAATTTTGCCCCCGACATAGAAAAAAAAACAACTTCATCACCTAATCAGTGATGGAACCCACAATAAAAACTTCACTATACTAAAAAAAGTGAAGAAAAATACCCCACATACATCATCTCTTCCTCACCGAAGTGAGATTTTTAATTGACCTTGGCATCCATGTCCACCCAAACTAAACTGAACTGTAAGCCGACTTAGTTAACAGTTTCTATCATCGTGGAATATTTTTTGACCGAGAAGCGTCATGGGGAGGCTAACTGGAACTTTACTGAAATCGGATGTCTTTGGGCGAAAGGCGCAGATATTGCAGTCTATCTGTAAACCACAATACAACGTGGCAACCACGCTTTTAAGGGGAAAAAACAATTATCACCCAGCGGGGAATCGAGTACTGGTCATCCGCGTGAAAGGTGGAATACTTACAATAATACTATTGAACACTGAAGAGTTTAGGTCAGATATCGCAGCCTAGCTGTAAACCACAACACAATGTAGGAACCGCCCTCTCAAATCACGCTTTGAGTCAGAAGCAACGTTGTGTGAAAATTTGAAAGCAATCGGTTCAGTAGTTTCCGAGTTTAGAGTTAACAAACTCTGAAAATTAACATTTTTATTAATATAGATTATACACTACTAGCTGTGCCCTGCCACGCGTTGCTGTGGCCGCGAATGGTGAAATGGAAAAGAAAGAAAGTAGCTCTCAACTAACAGTGTCTGTCATAACCCTCAACCCCCTTTCCTCTCCCCTCCACCCAGTCATATCTCCCTCTCCGAAGGATTGAAAAATCATCCCTGGCGAAAGTATTAAAATAGAAATAGTTAAGAAATGAGAACTTCAAAATAATGTTTTAAGCTCTCTTAGCTAACAGTGTCTGGCATAACCCCCCCCCCCCCCCCCCACTAATATTTCCCATTCCGAAGCAATAAAAAAATCATCACTTGGCGAAATTATTAAAAAAGAAATAGTTAAGAAATTAAAACTTTAAAATTATGTTTTAAGCTCTCTCAGTTAACAGTGTCTGTCATCAAACCCCCCCCCCCCCACCCCCCCCCCCCCCCCCCCACCCCACTAACCATATCATCCTCGCTGAAGGATGGGAAAGTCATCATCTGACGAAATATTTTAACTAAACTGAGCTTTGCATCCGTATCCACCCAGAGACAGATGGATGGCAATAATGTGTAATGAGAAGTAAATGTGGCCAGTGTAACAGCTACCACATCACCCATCCAGTACCAGTACTACTGCTACCACTACCACCTTCAGAACAAAAACAAAATACAGTCACTACTGTCTGTGCAGGTCGGTGTAGCCAGAGGAGTTAGCGATGCACAATGTCGCCACAGACTGTTTAGTGTAATTGAGCTCCCAACAAAGAAAAAGAAAAAAAAACTCCATAACCTAACCAGTGATGGAACCCACAGTAATAGTCCGTTCTATACTCACAAATAGCGGAAATAAAAACCCCTACCCGTCATCTCCCCACTCCAAAAAACAAATGTTAAATGACCTTGGCATCCGTGTCCACCCAAAGTAAACTGGACTGTAAGCAGTCTTAGTTAACAGCTTCTGTCATCAACGAATAGTTTATTATCGAGTGAAGCGTCGCGGGGAGGATAAATGGGGCTTTACTGAAATCGGATGTCTTTGGCCGAAAGGTGCAGATATCGTAACCTAGCTGTAAACCACAACCCAACATGCTAACAGCCCTCTTGAGGGGAAAAGAAAGATTATCACCCAGTGGGTAATCGAACACTGGTCAACCACATGAAGGTCGGAATACGTACAAATATACTACCCAAGACTGAAGAGTTTGGGTCCGATATCGCAGCCTAGCTGTAAACCACAACAAAACGTTCTAACCGCCCTCTCAAAGGTGAACGAAGATTACCCGTGACATGACCAACATATCGCCGCTGCTATCGCAGGCTAGCTGTAAACCCCCAAACCGAGCGGAAAGAAGATGTAGACATCGCAGCCTAGCTGTAAACCACAAAAAAACGTGCCAGCCGCTAAGTTAAAGGCAAAAAAAAATTTAATCACCCAGCGGGGCATTGATCGCCATCACCTGCGTAACACGCAAAATAGACAACTACGCTATCAAGGACTCAAGCATCTGCCCAATTATATCTCCCTCTCCGAATGATTGAAACATTATTATGTGGCGACATTGTTAAAATAGAAATAGTTAAGAAATGAGAAATGTAAAATAATGTTTTAAGCTCTCTAAGTTAACAGTGTCTGGCATCAACCACCCCTTCCCCCCCCCCCCCCCACGACAATCATATCATACTCTATGAAGTATGGGGAAGTCATCGCCTGACAAAATATTGTTGTTAAATTGAGCTTGGCACCCGTGTCCACCCAGACAAAAATGGATAGCATTAATCTGTACTGGGAAATAAATGTGGCCAGTGTAACAGCTACCACATAACCCAATGATTACCACACAACACAAAACGGTCACTACTGTCTGTACAGGTTGTTGTAGCCAAAGGAGTTGGCACCGCATGCAGTCGCCACGGACTGTTTAGTTTAAGTGTGTCCCCGACATAAAACTCCATCACCTAACCAGTGATGGAACCCACAGTAATATTCCGTGATTTAAAAAAAATGTACACTATACTCACAAATAGCGGAAATAAAAATCTGCACTCGTCAGCTCTTCCTCTCCGAAGTGATGATGACAAAATGACCTTGGCATCCGTGTCGACCCAAACCAAACTGGACCATAAGCCTTCTTAGTTAAGTTTCTGTCATTAACGAATAGTTTTTGATCGAGTGAAGCACTGGGGGGGGGGGGGGGGGGGGGGGGCTAATTTGGACTGTACTTAAATCGGATGTCTTTGGGCGTAAGGTGCAGGTGTCGCAACATAGCTGTAAACCACAACACACCGTGCCAATCGCCCCTTTAGGGAAAAAAAAATTAGCACCCAGCGGGCAATTGAACACCCGTTATCCACGTGAAGGGTGAAATACTTACAACTCTCCTACCGAAGACTGAAGACTTTAGGTCAGATATCGCAGCCTAGCTGTAATCCACAACACAACGTGCCAACCGCCCTCTCAAGGGAGAACGAATATTACCAGTGACATGAAAATTCAGCCTCACGTCGCCGATATTGCAGGCTAGCTGGAAACCCTAAAATCAAACTGTAATAAAAAAGCATAGATACTGCAGCCTAGCTATAAACCACAACAAAACGTGGCAGCCACCCAGTTAGGCCCCCCCCCCCTCCCCCCCCCCCCCCCCCCCCCACCCCTTCCCAAAAAAAAAAATTTAAATCACCCAGCTGGAAATCGAACTCAAATCACCCGAGTACAAAAAAAGCAAAATTCTTACAACTAACTACACTACTAAACACT
Organism: Candidula unifasciata; assembly: GCA_905116865.2. NCBI lineage: Eukaryota > Metazoa > Mollusca > Gastropoda > Stylommatophora > Geomitridae > Candidula > Candidula unifasciata. The sequence continues at coordinate 341,935 of CAJHNH020000302.1, forward strand.
CAAGCATTTAGTAGAAATGAAAGTATATAATAATAATGTGAAGGTCGGTGTTGCACAGTCAAAGGTGGCCAACTGATTAAAAATAAATCCTGGCCGGCAACAAAACAAATAATGATTTGACCGTTGGTGGAGCTACGTCTTTCGTGGTTTGTGCGATTTTATGACAAAATATTACGCTTTAAGTCAGAGGCAACTTTGTGTGAAAATTTGAAAGCAATCGGTTCAGTAGTTTCCAAGTTAAGAGCTAACGACATTGGAAAATTACCATTTTTATTAATATAGATTCGTATTTGTTTGAATAGTTGGTCCAGTTATTCGTATTCGGCCTAATAGTGATAAACACCTATTCGGTACAGCTCTAGAATCTAGATGTAAAATGAAAAATATATATATTATACATTTTGATCTTGGTGTTGCGAGACAAACTTTAGCAGATGTTGGAGGGTATAGTATACTTCATTTCCAGATTGGATTCTAGATTGTATTTCTTCTCTCGGCATGTTGAAGCAGTTGAAGTTTGTACCCAAGTACTTAAATGTAAAGGTAAACCTTTACCTTCAAGTATTTGGGTGCACCCAAGTACTTATATTTTTCCGTTTGTTTGATTATCATATTATCGACTTGTATGTGGCCGGAGTTTATATCCTTTTCCTGTCTAGTTATTATCATGTATTCTGTCTTATCTTGATTGCTAACTAGTCCCATTATAATATATAAAACGTTGATTAGACCAGTCGTGTTATATGGCTCTGAAACGTGGAGCACAACTAAGAGAGATGAAGCCTTATTACAGGTTTTCGAAAACAGAATCTTACGACGAATCTTTGGACCCATCAAAGATATTAATAGCGGTGAATGGAGAGTGAGAAGCAATAACGAAATTCACAATCTATTTAAATCACTGCTGCTCACTGGCATCATGAGAGCTAATAGACTGAAATGGTTGGGGCATATTGAAAAAAAAAGTCAGACGGCAGAGAAGTAAAAACTATATACAGCAGGGAGATGAATGGTCGTAGACCACGAGGCAGACCAAGAAGACGATGGAGAGATAATATCCAGACAGAGCTGCAAACACTTAGTGTCACCAACTGGAAAGAAAAGGCCAGCTAGAGAGATGAATGAAGGCGGGGTATATCTGCAGCAATGAACCTCAAGGGCACGGAATGCTGAAGAAGAAGAAGATGAAAAATATTTATATGAAGCTGTTCTGAATACGGCCGTAAGCAGGAAAACATTATTTTTTTTCAATAAAACTATTAAAGATATATGCATACACATTTTTGTTGTTAAAATATTATAATAGTAGTTTTTTTTTCATCAATGAGACTGAAAACCCAAGATTTTCCATAATTTTCACCCCAAAAAAAACTAAAAAACCGAGATGGCAACTAAAAACCTAAATCTTGGAGAGAAAATCCGCCATTGGCAGCGCTGCACTCAACAACATTCATCATCATTATGTGCCCTGCCAACTGGCGTAGGCCAACCAAGTATATAGGACTCGGCTGCCTACATGGATATGCCACTGGATCTCCCCTCGATGTACGCACCGATATTACCTGTAGTCCCGCATAATTTAACACCTGGGCACACTTGGCCCAGCAAACATTACTGCGGCTATCTTGAAGAGTCAGCAATACAGACTGGTGACAGGCCAAATAAGCTTATAACATCATTCACACAGAGTAACACGCCACAATATGATAATGTATATAGAATAACAATTCTGGGCAGTCCAATTCTGTATTATCTTCACTGATGATCTGAACTGAACAATTAATACACATCAGTTCAACTTACACATGCATTCAGAAGCTACGACAGACCTCGAACGATGTGAGTTGTGGACTATCTCACAGTCCTTAAGGAAGAAAATATAAACTTTTGAGCTGATATGCTATAAAAAGATTCTTTCTGAGAATACCATGGACAAAAAAAGAAAAGAAATACTGTCATTCTAAAACATCTGAACAACAAGGAAGATTGGCTAATAATCTGAATGTTGTTTTTGGCATCTTTTGCAGCTGTTTAATGTTTTTAATGTGTGAGTTTCTGGATATGGCTAGGACTGATTGGTTTCACTATTTTTAGGATGAGACAGAAAAGGCCACTCTGTCATTTGTCACTGGCACAGAAATGGAGCAGTTATGGAATGATACATTTACCATGAAGTTGGAATCTTGTCTGTTACCATAAACACCACATTTAAAAGGCTTTATCTCAGAAGTGTTATCTAATTGCAATTCACTTTGCTATACTGAATAAAGAAGAAACTACTACAATATAGTCACTGTAGAGTTTTTCTTTTCTGTGCCAATTCGGCTTTACTTCCAATGCCCAAACATCAAAGGCATCATCAAAATTAGCACTGTGTCTAATGACTGGATCCATAGCTATCGCAGACCTGTTCCTAAGTCTGGAAGAAATCATTAAAAAAATATATGGCTACAAAATCAGTACACTCCAGAACATTGTAGGGAAGTTCATAAAAAAAATGTGTGACCCACAAATTACAGTTTAGTGGTCTTTTGGTACCTAAATTATGTGGGTGCCGCATGAGCAAAGATTGGCTGCAGCATTTCCTCACTATATGAATGGGAGCTTCCAGACAGGAATGGAAACTGTCACAGCCAAAACAACTTAGAAGACATGCACAGCAGCATCTCATACAACATACTCATCAGATGTCTGTCAAACATGCACATAAAGACAAAATGGGTCAAAATGAATCGCAGCAGTGCTCTTCAAAAGAACAGTGTTGTTGTGATACGGTGCACGGGCATAGTGTGGTGAATTGTCTAAGGGTGTATCATTACCACTTCACCCATACATACAAAAGTTCCCAAGTCGACTATCTGACAACTAATTGGGTTTCCTACCGCACAGTGCTTAAATAACACAGTTCACATAGTCACATGGTACAACATCGATAACAGTCAACAGCCAACCACATCAACAATATGGGAAGAGTCATCTCTATAATTGTGCAACAGTCTATTTATTGGGACAAAACACAGAATGACGATGAAGATGAACTGGTGATTACCAAACTACTGTCCGTCAAATACTCCCTGATCTGCCTCCAAAGCGATGTCACTTCAAAGGGGAACACCTAGCCTCAACTTGACGTGAGTCCACAACATAAAATGCCTTTGGCCTATGGGCTCCCTCCTGTGGTCACCAGTAGCCTTTCATAATCGCTTCAGTTATGTGCCCACACTTTGGGTCATCAATAACCTATACATAATAGCCGACCAGAGGCTGACTATGCCCACGGCAACCAAGTCTACCCACCCACAGTCGCAACCAGCCTCCAATGTGATCAGGAACACATCCAACACAGTTGGATCATAAAGAGATGTTAGGCCCTCAGGGCCTTGTCTCCATTAAATACACTCAACTGGAGCATTCTAATGAACAATCTAAGTTTTCACAAGAATAAAATAATACACATGATTGCTACTAAATAAATCACACACGTCCTAATTCTCTCACAGACTGAGAGGCACTGACTGGGTATGGGCTAACTTTCAGCTCAGCATCCGATCACACATTAGTCTCGCAATATCCGTGCAAACCCTGTTAGCTGTGAAACTCCAGAAACACTTTTTCTCAACTTCATGCACAGGGTGGAAATTTTGCACTTATCCCTGCCATCACCATCCAGCGCCTCCACAAATGGAGTAGGCAATCACGCCTTTGAGGCCTGGTACAGTTGAACAGCAAAGTGAGTTTAGCACATAATACATAGAAACCTCAACATGTCTTAATGGGCTTGCCCCAACGATCACCATCACCTCCTGTTCTCTTCAGTCTGTACACATCAGTAGTCACCAGTGGACAGATAGTGGGTCTGGGAGGAAGATAGTGGGTCTGCGAGGAACAATGTCATTCGCAGATGATCTTATTGTGTACAAAGCAGGAAGAAACGGGCATGAAATTACAACTACGCTGCAGCATGAATTTGACTGACTCAGTGAGTAGTGCCAGGAATCAACAGCACAGGTAAACCCGATAAAGGCTCTTTAACATGATTCACCTTGAACATTGTCAGTATACTTATGCCTGTTAAGAAAAAGTTTGGTATAGATATTGAGAGAACGAAGACAATGAGATATCTTTGTATGACTTTCTATAGGTGCTTGTCATACAAGCACTGTGTAGACAATGTCACAGTTAGAGCTCCAGGGAAGGTCTCTGAGCATTACCAACACCCATGTTTCATTCTCTATCAGGGGCTTTTATTAACCCTACCCTGAACCTAACTGTCCCTATAACCTGAGCTTCTGGGCACTAACACACAAAAAAACCAACATGATGTACAAAAAAATTAGTTACATGCAAACAAGTGGTTAGAATAAGATAAAACTTGGAGATGTAGAAAATAGGTTTACCTTTCATCTAGCGCCAATCTTCCACCTTTTTTGTGCCAATCCACCTAGTAGGATCAGTCTTGTTTCACAAAGTAAGTACCAGATGTTGCTGTTTGAGGGACACGCTCCTTTCTCTTACTATCGATCTAGTTTTAAATCTATAATTTTCATAATTCTCCTCCTCACTCTAGCTCTCACTGACTGTGTCACTTCAACTGGGAACGTATTCTTCATGAACGTGTTTAGTCTAAATTACCCAAAGTATCGATCACCTGTTGGACCGTGGAAAGCCTAGATCTACGTCACTTTCTTGTCGAGGCCGCTGTTTCATTGAAAATTTTCCGAATTTTTTCACATTAAACCGCACAAAGAAATCTCAAAACATTTGGGAAGTCATTCGCAATGACTAACCATGAAGTCTGATGGTGATTGGCTGGTTATTTTTAGTCTGTTTCGCATATTTTTCACATACTACGTAAATTCATGAAAAATGGGGCCAGCGGTATAGCGGCAGGTTAGGAAATTCCTGGAAAATCGGGCCAGCGGTCTGGTAGGGTTAAGTGTTATAGACTAGGGCCTGTGCCTCAGTGCTGTCAACACAATCTAGCTAGAAAGATTTGACCTGGTACAAAATAAGGCCATGAGATCATACTCGGCTGCACAAAAGACAACTCAAGCCATGCCATATGTCCTGAGTTTACCATTGATGGCTACCAGACAAAGTGACACAGGTGAAGGCGTACATGAGAATATACATCAACCACTTACTGAACAGGGTTTCTTCTTCTTCTATTCTTTTCTGTACTCCTGGAATGCCTCATGGCGTCAAGGCAGAAAGAGATTTCTGGAACGGGTCCTTCTATTCACTTTAAATAAGTATTCTATAAAGTGCTTTTCAGTGTCTCTGATATTTTTTCAGTCCATGTTCTGTGTGGTCAACCTCTCCTTCTGCTACAGTTGTATCGTTACATGTAAGACTGCTCTCTGTGGTGCCGTCTGATGCCAATCTTGTTACATGGACAAACTATTTCATTTGATATCTACCTATAAAGTTCAATACTGATTCTGTGCCGACGCTCTTCCTGATATCATTGTTCCTAGAGCGATCTTTCCTCGTTACACCTTGCATAATACGTAAACATTTCATTTCTGTTGTGACTTTTCTCCTTCTGTCTTCTGAAGACAGTGTCCAAGTTTGTCATTGATAGCCGTGGATATTTTTTTTTTTTATTAATTCTTCCGTCTTCTGATAAAAATGCTCCCCAGATATGTAAAATGCTTCCCGAGTGCTGTGATGTCAATTTTTGACTCAACTCAATTCTTTTCTGGATAATGTCATCACTGCACAGGACTATCAATGGTATAAATGGGATGCATCTCAAAAGAGGCTCCTTCTGGATAACCGAGACAGAAAATCTAATCCAGCAAGCACGTGACCTAGATAAGATCACTCATGGAAAAGAATGGATGGATGCACCAGAAAACATCCATGACTTATCCAAGGTTGCCAGAACAGTGGGGAGGTACTGCTGGAATCGCATATCTGCCACCGTCAATGCCAAGAAAAGGGAAATGATTCATTTAATTTGCAAGGTTTCCCTTCTGTATGTGTTCTCGTGAGACTTTAGGTGAACACTGCTGAAGTGCAAATTGATTATTATGGTCTGAAGAAAATAGTGTTGTGTCAAACTAGAAGGAAAATCTTATCAACACTCAACATTCCCACCTAAAGGCAAGACATATATACAGTCATAAAGGTACTGGTGTCATTAGAACTAGAACTGCACTCTTGCTGCTTAAGATAAGAATAAAGCACTTATGGGAATGTCATGTGCTGTGATATAAATTCGTTAAATACATTTAACAACATTCAATATTATTTCTCATGTATGGCTTTTCTTGTGAGACCTCAGATTGTATGATCGAGAAAACGACGCACCACATTCATCACACTTGTAAGGTTTCTCTCCTGTATGTGTTCTCTTATGGCACTTCAGATCTCCACCCTGAGCAAAAGACGCACCACAATCATCACACAGGTAAGGTTTCTCCCCTGTATGTGTTCTTTTATGACATTTCAGATGGTTGGATCGAGAAAAAGATGCACCACATTTATCACACTTGAAAGGTTTCTCTCCTGAATGTATCCTCTTATGGTACTTTAGATCTCCAGACCTAGCAAAAGATGCACCACAGTCATCACACAGGTAAGGTTTCTCTCCTGTGTGTGTTCTCTCATGGCGCTTCAGATCTCCAGTCCCAGCAAAAGTTGCACTACATTTTTTACACTTGTAAGGTTTCTCTCCATTATGTGTTGTCTTGTGATACTTCAGAAGATAAGCATGAGTAAAAGATGCACCACAGTCATCACACAGGTAAGGTTTCTCTCCAGTATGCATAATTTTGTGGCATTTCAAAACTTGAGCAAGAGCAAAAGATGCACCACATTCATCACATTTGTAAGGTTTCTCTCCTGTATGTGTTCTCTTATGTTGCTTCAGACCTACAGCCTCAGAAAATGATGCACCACAATCATCACACTTGTAAGGTTTCTCTCCTGTATGTCTTTTCTTATGGGACTTCAGATGGCCAGATTTAGAAAAAGATGCCCCACATTTATCACACTTGTAAGGTTTCTCTCCTGTGTGTGTTCTCTTATGTTGCTTCAGATCTCCTGCCCTAGCAAATGATACCCCACATTCATAACACTTATAAGGTTTCTCTCCTGTATGTGTTCTCTTGTGGCACTTCAGTTCTCCAGCCTCAACAAAGGATGCACCACAATCATCACACTTGTAAGGTCTCTCTCCTGTATGTCTTTTTTTATGTTGCTTCAGACCTCCAGAATGAGAAAATGATGCCCCACATTCATCACATAGGTGAGGTTTCTCTTCTATATGTATCCTTTTGTGGTGTTTCAGAGCCTGAGCAATACTAAAACATTCACCACAATCATCACACTTGTAAGGCAGTACTATATATATCCTCTTGGGTCTGTCTATGCTGACAACTGGGTCACGAACATCAGATGTATATGGTGCACCCACTGACTGCATTCTTTGATTACAGCAATTGACATAAGCAACAGTATCATAAAGAGACTTCACTGATGACTGTGTAAGTGTCACTACCGTGTCTGGAATTTGTAACTGACAATTCTCATTAGTCACAGACAGTTTCCTATTAATTTCAGTCAGAGAAAACATATTTTCTGATACTTGACAATTTTCATGATTTACTGAACTATCCTCAGTCAATGTTGATTCTGTATTACTGTGTGCTTCCATACAGGTCATATCTTCCATTTTACTGAATCTTTTGTCTTCAAACAATATGTCTGGTAGTTCTTGTTCCACACGTTTTATGTTATCGTACATTTCCCTTTGGGAATGCTCTTGTATGGAGATGACAGAATTGCTTTCAGATGATGTATGTACACCTGAAATACACAGGAAACAAAACTAGTTAGGTATGGTACAATTTAACATGTCTTCTTGCAACCACTTCTTTGATTTACACCTATCAAGTTCTTTAGGTGAAAATGACCCTTTTTTCTTGGAGTTTCTATTTAGATCAATACAGCTTTGAATATGATGTTGACTAACTGGGCCAATATTCCTTCACTAACGGTCTGTACAAGGGACAGTCTTGCAGGGCAAAGTGTTAACTGAGTGAATGTGAATGGAAGAATTGCTGTATTCTATATGATCAATACTTACTCTGTATGTAAACTGATGAGCTGTTCTTAACTTAATGTTACATAAGAAACATTTACCAACTGTAGACTAACATAAAAACAGATCTTACTGTATGTTTATGTCATCATGGGTTATCTTCATTAATTAAACCTGTCTAAATCAATCTGCAAGCCATTGATGCAACAAATGATACACGCATTTCATTATGTTCATAAATGAGTTTGTGAAAACAATTTTTAGTACTCATGGAAAGTTCAATCCTGTTCATGAACAGTGTCCTGATACCGTTTGTGGTAAGGGTAAAATCATAGCTGGCTCACAAAGAAAGCATCGAGCACATATGCAGAACACAGCCTGATGTACAAAGATAATATGCAAAAGAGCCGAGACAAAGAGTCATTTCTTGGTCATTCAGTAAGAAACCCATGACTGTGTCAATCCTAACAGATAACACAGATGATGGCACAGATGTGATAATCCAAGAGATAATATACTGATGATGACATAGTAGCAAAAGAAAAAAGAAGAAAACGACAATGATGAAGATGTACCACATTTTTTTTAAATTCTTTTTTTGTGTTTGCTTGAAATATATCACCTGTAATTCTGCTTCATCTTTCGTTCGCTTGAAATAAATTATCTATATCTGCAATGCTGTCTCTAGTATGAACTTCATTATCTTTTATAATTCACTCGGCGACCGATAAAGTTGGGCTTGTACCAGTGTTTCTCTTGGCTTACTAGTACCATGCAATGATCCACCCTCATAACTAAAATGCTTAAAAATTTGGATAGCAATAGAATTCTACTAACTGAACATGATGTAATGTTTATTTCAATATTTTTTATTTATTTATTTCTTACCTTGTGCTGGGTAATCTATGTATACTTCAGGTTCTGTTTTAATATTTGCTGGTATTTTACTCCCCATCTCATCAAAGATTGGGATCTCCGGAAGAACTGATTTTGCAGAAACACGAACACAGTCAGTCTGGAAGGATCGAAGAGTAACATAAATAATCAAACATAAAGTATATAAATGCATGTGACGCAGGTCCATCGTGCAGACAGTTACCTTCACAACTGTCCTGGAAAAATGCTGGTGTTGTTAGCAATGAAAGAGTGGAAAGCAACACACTCATTCTTCTTTCTTTACTCTACTCCTGGAATGCCTCATGGCGACAGGACAGGACACTTATTTCGTGTAGCTATCAAAACCCCAAGTATGCAGCTTACAGCCTGCTTTCTTCTAAAGATGCACGAGAAGGTAAATAAACAGAAGTAAAGTTAGTCAGAAGCAGGATATGATGATTCCAACGGTGAGCCCAGTACTGGAGCACCATGCCTGAACATAGATATTTTGCAGGCTCATTTTAAAATGTTAGCAACAGACTGGTTTATACAGACATCAAGTATCCACCAGGTATGGAATTCAGTGGACCCCTACAGAATAGCCTGATGATCTGACTTACAACACGTCTCTACTATCCCACTCACAGAACAAGATGTAAGATAATTGAAATGTATTTGATCAGAGATCACAACAATTCAGACTAATTGTAGGAATAAAAATCCACACATGCTGAGAAAAATATAAGTAGAATGTTTTTACACTGGGCATGAGTTGATTGAAGAAGATTTGAAGAAAGCTTTCGACAAGATCTGGAAAGAAAGTCTCATGAAGAAACTGATAAACTACAAAGTGAATGGGAATATGTACAGATGGGTAAAATCATACTATTCAACAGAAAAGCCTGAGTACAGATAGAATGACTCAAGAGCAAGAAAGTCTTGCTTTGCCATGGTGTTCTCTAAGGTGGTGAACTGTCCCCAACAATGTTCTGGTCTACATCAACGACCTAGTTGCTGAACTACCCTATGGTATTAAAGCTGTGATGTATGCTGACAACTTGGCACTATGGTGCACAAATAAATATGCAACAGTAACCACTCGATTGCTACAAAAATCCATAGATGCAATGGCTGCATGGGCTGATAAATGGTGTGTCAGCTTCAACATAGACAAGTGGAGCACCACTCTTCTCACCCTCCCCCCCCAAAAAAAAATCAGGTGTCATTTAGAAAAATATAAAGACACTAAGAGAGGATAAGGAGCCTACATACCTCAGAGTCACGTTTGATGATAGGTTAACATGGAGAAAACACATCAACAAGGCAGCAACAAAAGCCAGAAGGAAGATAGCTATCTTAAGAAAACTAAATGGAACAACATGGGGTACAAATGGGAAAATACTTAGGGAAGTTTATCAACAAAGTGTACGACCACACCTTGAACACGGGTCTACTGCATGGAGACCAGCATCAAAAACCAAACTACAAAAGTTAGACAAGATGCCAAATCAAGTGCTCAGAGTCATAACAGGTGGGATGATATCAACACCTATAGCTCTGATGGAGAAGATGGTGATGACTCAAACACTGATAGAACGAAGAGACACTAAGATACTAATACAAGCAGAAAAGTTTCTTAGCATGTCTGAACACTATGAAAGAAAGATTCTGAAATCTAGCAATCTGGCGACTAACAAGAAGCAGTTTCATCCACCAGGCCCAATAACTCTGCAGGCAAACTAATGGTCTGCCTGCAACTAATAGCCACTTAAATGTTTTTCCAGATCATACCCCTTGGAAAGAGGATTACAAGTTGCCAATATACATCCAGACAGAAGTGAAAAGAGTATTCAACAAAGAAGAACAAAAGAGTGTGCAATGTGAAACAGCCACACTTGCTCTACTTGATGACAAATACCCCACATAATCTTTGGGTTTGTGTCTACATGGATGGATCTGCGCAAAACGCAAGCAGAAATGGAAGAGCAGGAGTGTATATTTAGCACCAAAATAATACTACAGATACAGCCGAAATACCTACAGGAAAGTATTGTCACAACTATGATGCAGAAGTTCAAGCCATCAAAATAAATATATGTTAAATATATATATATGTCATATTTCACAACCCGTGTATTTCTGACAGATGCAAAAAGTGTTTCAGGCACTCTAATCTGGAAAACTAGCTGCTATACAAACACCACACTCCAAAATAGGCATTCGATGTATGGTAAGTATGTAATAGATACCATCCCTCTGGGGAGTTTCCGGAAATGAAAGAGCTGATAAACTAGCTAAGGAAGGTGCAAATGAAGAACAACCTGACATACCAGTCTCTAATCAGCAAAAAAAAGAGAATAATCAAATCAATTAGAAAGCCACCAAAACCGACACAAGTCGATTACCATTTTATGGACAGACCAGAGCAAGTTATTATTCTATGCCTTAAAACAGGACACAATCGACTTCACAGCCACATGTTAACAAAATTTAAAATTAGCGAATCAGCCATGTGCACATGTGGATTGGTACCTAGGAAATTCTCAGCAAGTACAGGTGGGTCTGGACAGTTTAGTAATTCCTGGAAGTCTTCTTCTTCTTCTTTCGTTCGCATGAAATAAATTGTCTATATCTGCAAAGCTGTCTCTAGTATGAATTTCACTGTCTTTTGTAATTCACTAAGCGGCCCGTAAAGTTTGACTTCCACAAGTGTCTCTTTTGGCCAAAGGTTTTGCCTGAAAGCGTTGAATCTGGGACAGTCTTGAAGGATGTGATCTGTTGTTTCAGGTGCCAGTCCACAAGTACACATGGCTGATTGGCCAATCTTAAATTTGTTGTACACGTGGGAGCGAAGTCGATTGTGCCCTGTTCTAAGGCGAAGGATAATGACTTGCTCTGGTCTGTCCATAATATGGTAATCATCTTGTGCCAGTTTCGGTGGCATTCTGATTGATTTGATCATTCTCTTCTTCTGTTGATAAGAGACTGGTATGTTAGGTTGTTCTTCAGTTGCACCTTCCTTAGCTAGTTTATCAGCTTTTTCGTTTCCGGGAACTCCACAGTGGGAAGGTATCCACTGCATTACTAATTTACAGCGGTTGCCTAGTTCGGATAATAGTGTCCGTATGCTTGGTAATTTTCCAGACTGGAGTGACTGAAGTACTGCTTTTGCATCTGTCAGGAATACCACTGGTTGTGAAAAATACCCTGTATTTAGTAGTTTCTCTGCCGCTATCTTGATGGCTTGAACTTCTGCATCATAGTTGTGACAGTGCTTTCCCGTTGGTAATTTGGCTGTATCCCTGGTATTATTAGGATACTCAATGTACACTCCCGCACCTCCGTTTCTGACTGCGCTTTCTGCTGACCCATCTGTGTAAACACGGACCCAAAGGTTCTGCGGGTATTCATCATCAAGTAGACTGAGAGTGGCTGTTTTGCGCTGCACACTGTTTTGTTCTTCCTTGTCAAATACCCCTTTCACTTCAGTCTTGATGTGTATTGGAAACTTATACTCCTCTCTCCAGGGGGTCCGTTCTGGGACAGCATTTAAGGATCTATCAGTTGCAGGTAAATCAGTGGTTTGTCTGCCGAGCCGTTTGGCCTGGTGGATAAAACTACTTCTCTTTAGTCGTCCCAAAGCTAAATTTTGGAATCTTTCATTCATAGGGTGACTGGGCATACTAAGAAACTTTTCTGCTTGTAAAAGCATCTTGGTGTCTCTGCGTTCACTCAGTGCTTGGGTCATCCCCATTTTCTCCATCACAGCTATAGGTGTTGATTTCATACTGCCTGTGGTAACTCTGAGTGCTTGATTTTGCACTTTGTCTAATTCTTGCAATGTGGTTTTTGATGCCGAACTCTATGCTGTTGATCCGTATTCAAGATGTGGTCGAACACTTTGTTGGTAAACTTTTCTAAGTATTACCTAGGAAATGTGTACCAGAGTTGACACTCTGGGGTAAATAGAGGAACGTCACTGTAGCCAGAGGCAAAGCAATTATGGTTTATAACCGTGTGCAATGACGCTGGTTCACATCTCCCAACTTTAACTTTACCTGAGACAACAGATCATGTCCTCCAAGACTGTCCCAAATACAACATATCAAGGCAAAACTTTTAACCAAAAGAAACATCAGTGCAATTCAAACTTGACGGGTCGCTGAGTGAATTATAAAAGACAGTGAACTTTATACTAGAGACAACATTGCAGATGTAGATAATTTATTTCAAGCGAATGAAAGAAGAAGAAGAAAAAGAATGTGACTGCAGAACAAGATTTAAGATACTTGGTGATCTAGAAGTGGACAGTAAAGAACATTTTTATGCTGATATTAACATCATATAGAAATAACATCACAAAATAAAACTTTTGAATTATGCAATCATTACAAATTTGTAAAATTACCTACTTCAGATACTGATTTCAGTTTTATACTGTTAGTGGGTCCAACTTCAAAAACTGGTTCCAGTTTTATACTGTTACTTGGTCCCACTTCAGAAACTGGTTCCAATTTTTTATTTTCACTTGGCAACAGACTATGTAACTTCTTGCTTCCTGAGATTAATTAATAAAATAGTGATCAGTTATGTCGTATACATACTTTTTATAAAGTACATTAATATATGTAAATAGTAGGCTTCAGCATATTTGTATGTCTTTATAAAGATACCGTTTATGAACAATTTTGAATTTATAATGGCAAGCAGACAGTGGATTGAATCATCGCAAAGGTCCACTGTTTGTGTAGTTATTCTCGCATTTTTTTTGCCCGGACATGAAGGTGATGATGGCAGCGAAAGAACTGAAAGATAGGCTAGCTCTGCAATAGCTGTAGATCATCAAATTATGAATCACACTGACGTAGTTAGACTACCAGGCCAAGAGTCAAGGTTTCAACTTTATAGCAGATAGGACAGTCCACACTTGATCTTCTTCTGTGCCAGTCGATACAGCACAGAATGCCTATTGCTATGATATTGTGAAAAGATATTTGGGGGAAAAAACAGCAGCCACAGCTTGCACACACCTCAAATGAATAAAGCAGCAATCAAAGTTGTTAAAACCAGATATCTGTCACTTAAGTTCAATTCATAGTTGACAGAAAAAAGCAGCAGTCCTTACAAACCAGCAAGTGCACAGGCATTATTGCATAAGGACTGCAGTGTCTATGAGCATTATAATATATAACTCCAAGTATAAGTCTAGATCACATTCATGACACTTATTACAATGAAGAATTGGTGAGGGGAAAAAGAGAGGCGCAATTGGGTTGAAATATACCTCTTCACATGGGCAATACATTAAACCGACCAGACAACTATTGTGTAACATACATTAATCATATATAAATAAACATAAATGGTTGAGGATTAATGTCACTGCATAAGGCACACTGACAACTAGATGGCAACCAGCCATTCCCTATCTTCTCTTCTAAATATGCAATTTACAACACACATTTACAGAAGCACACACTATAAGCATTTTCCATAAAATCTGCAGCTCACTGTGTCCAACTGTGCACTCAGTTCAGCAGCTGGCCGATAGAATAGAATTTCACCTTCATCTTGTTTGTTGCCTCATCCAGTTTTCTGCTGGACGGTTTAAACCCCAACTTTCCATTGGACTTCTGGGAAGAACACGGTCACCACATGAAGGTGAGTAAGGCTAGAGCATGAAAGGTTAAGGGACTCTGAGAATCATTGCTCTATTAGAACCCACACTCTACGTTGACATGGCAATGCTCTTTGACAGATAGGAGATGACTGGGATTTTAGGGACAATGCATCCACATCATTGATAAGAATAAGAGATTTGAGAGTAGTCCTCAACGGGCAGGCAAAAAAGGCACACATCAGATGTTTTACTAGCACTTGCCAACTAGTTAAGAAACCACCGGATGAATATGGTGGGCGGATGGGGTATAGTGTGTGGTTATGGGGAAGTAAAAAGGGGGTGAGGGGGTAATCAGAAAAATATATAGGGATCACTGTTCTTCATTCAGACAAAAATGACTGCTGGGTTCCCACAAAAAAGCAAACAGCTAATGACAACAGGAACATCATAATAAATCAAATACAGATGACAAGTTGTATCATATAACCATCAGCAGTGTCTACGAGCCACACAATATATGGCTCCACTATTAGTCTAGTTCTCCAGGACGAACTCATTACAATAAAGAATTGGTGAAAGGGGAGGGCTGAAATATTACTTTTGACACACTAAAAAAAGACCAGAAAACTGCTGTGTAACATACACATATCACACACATAAATAGCTGAGGATTAATTTGATTAATATTAATTATACAGTGCACTACCCTACTGCAACATATAATTATAATGTTAGTTAATAATCAGTTTAGAAGCAAGTGATTTGCTTTAAAAGGTTTGTAAATGAATAACATGTTCAATGTTCTTTCCACTTACCCACTGAAGCTTTGCGAGTATGAGGTACTTTAACTGATAAGCAGGCTGGCAGTTCAGGAAACACTGATGGATATGCATTTGATTTCAAAATAGGATGCTTTCTGGGTATCACTTGTTCAACACCAGATTTATCTGTAAACTTTTTGGAAAGAATCACATCACTGGGAAGAAAATGATGACGACATACTGAGCTATTTTTAGTCGGGGACCATTGTTTACGTGGTATGCACTTTTTCCATCATATCAGAATCCTTTGGAAATGTAAATACAGTCGACAAATTGATCACTGGTCGATCTATAATTGGACTTGCATAATAAAGGAATACAGCATTTCCTAGGCATTTTTACAATCACCACACTCCACAAAACGTTTGAATATAGTAAACTTAACAAAGGCAGTTGAGTATTCAGTTATTCACAACACAGCAATCAATGTCAACAGTTGTGAGTACACAAGGGTCGGTGAAGAACGTCAGCCTCACGGATACGACGTCACGGGAACGGTATTCGGGGCAAAATTTTCGCTGAGGACGGCTAAATCTTTAACCAGGTAGATGCAGAAAGTCTGGGCCTAAAACCTATGATGTCACAAAAATTCCCCGAAAGGTCGATGATATACTTCACTTCACAACAAATCGCGGTCGTGGCTGTCGCATTCTGCAATGATTTATGATTGCTGGTGACTCTTTCTTAAACTTTAAACTCAAGCTCTACTGCGCTAATTGAATGTTTCATGCATACATATCTAATAATACCTACATGCTGCAGCTTATATTCAAATTCAATAAACTGTAATTAGTTAGCAGCGATATTCAACAACATTACCACGGGAAAAGAAAACAGATAACAATAACATTGTTATTAACAAGAAGCCGCCATGATCCCAAATCCAACAACGCCGGAAGTTGCTACAGATACTAGATCGACGCCTTCTCTCAACAAGTTCCAGGGCTGCCATTGGGATTTTTTTTTTTTTAACTCAGCTAGCTGAAGAAAAACCCAAGCAGCACATAGACAAAACAAAAAACAACAAAATAAAAAATAAAAAAACAGATTGTTAAAATGTACACAATTTATAGTTACGAAATGAAACATTTACCACTTTTATATAAGGATATATTTAAAAATCAGAAGGAGACAGTCATCATTTTTCGGCAATGTTAGGAGAAGAGGGAAAATAGAACATGTTGTGACCACTGGAAAGATCTGTGGAAGGAGAGATTGAGGAAGACAACGAGATAAGATTCTTGACAATCTTGTTTCATGGCATGGAGGTGTGTCGGCACACGAATTGATACATACTGCAGAAGATCACAGATTGTGGAGAGGCATGATCGCCAACGCCAGTCGGCAAGGCACCTAAAGATGACGATGATGATATTTTAAAAAAGAAAACAGATTTCTCCAATGCGTCATAAAAACCCAGAGACTCCTCCGAACCTCGTCAAAATATTATGGCGGCCATAAAATATCCACACAAAAAATCCGTACGGGGCTCAGTTCTATTAAAAATATACCGGCTCCGTATAACGAAACAAATGCTCTAACATAATCGCAGCGATATGTTACTTGCTGACCTGTTTCTGAGTCTGTGCCTCACCGCCGACCGTATCCCCCTAAACTAGATGGCTGGGACTCACGAGCAGCAGCTACCGCATCTCCTGCAACTTCCTCCAACTAATTTGCTCGTGAGTCCCAGGCATTTAGTTTAGCCTCCATCCGCGCCGCGCATAGCATCAATTCATCACCCAATGGTGCAGATCTAGCCAGTCTGTCAGCCTGTTCATTTTCCACCACGCCAGGATTGCCTGAATAAAAAGATCAAAATTATGCTCGCTAGAGGGGACCTTCCCAGTGAAGCTTGCCACGTTTCTCAGCATGCTTTCAGCGTGTTAAAATTACGATACGTGCATGCATCTTGTTCTCTAGCCACCGGAGAGCTGCAGTTACCGCCCCGCCTTCTTTCTCAAGCTAGATGTTGTGGTGTCATTTGCTAGGTTGTCCTGCACTAAAGATTTTCCATTGGCTTTCGCTACGAACGTCCAGGCACTTCCCTCTCAACACAGATAATCAGATCATGTGGACTAAAATTGTCGTGAATCACCTGCTGGATTTCCATCTCCGTAGTTCCCGCTGATCACTCTTTGCACTCCCGGCCTGAGATCATGACCCTACACAAGTCAGACTTTTCCTCTGTTATTCTGACCCACTCCTCTCCTCGCCCAATGTATTTCAGCATGTATACTTGTCTTTTTGTGTCTTCTGCTTGAGCCATCTATGATTTTTCCCTTTCAGACTCTGGCCCTTAACTGCATCCAAAGCTTCATACAACGGTTGCTAGTTATCTGCAGCTACTTTGAGGTATGATTTAGCCTGCGGCACATTTAGCCTATCTGCAACTGTCGGCAATGCAAGAATGTTTCGCATGTATCGCGACATTCCCACACTTTCTTCAGTAGCCAATGATGAGTCGACATGATAATAGCAATAGCTACAACCTGATTATAAGTTCGCACCTGTTTCTCTCTCAGTTTTTAATATCTTCCAGAACCTCTACATCCCCCTCCCCACTCGAACAGCCGTTTCAGAACTAGCAACGTTTTCCGCCCTAAACAAACACTGACTGACATTTCGTTGATGCTTCGTGAACTTTCACAAAATGGCTAGTCTATGTTACAGAGGTGTCACGTTGTGTTATCTTCGATGCTCTGAGCTTTCTATACTTGCCGTCATGTGAGCGACCATTTACACTTAGTGTTTGACTAATTATTGTTAGTGGCCGGCGACACTACGTATATTCTAGCCTTCTATGACTTTAAGTACGAAGTGGATTTATTTCAGGTGTCAGCTTTGACGAGCGACAAGGAGAGCAGCGTTGCTTTTCTGCAGCAAGACGGCTTTTTAGGGCCTGCCGCAAAATCGCAAAATATTAAGAATTCTGAAACCACGGCTGGACTTTCGTGGGACGTAGGTCGAGTCTGTGAGGTGGGGGTGTTGCGTTTAGCGCCATTTCTATATGTTATGGGGTTGTCAAAAGGGGTTATATGGTGTAATATATAACACAGGATATCGCCGGTTATAGCATTGATGAAAACACAACATTACGGGGGACATAGGCTGTACACTTTCGCGGGACGTAGGCTCTGGGGTGAGGGAGACTTGGTGTTAGGGTCAGTTCTAAATGTTGTGTAGGTCATTAAAAGCGTTTAGATAGCATAATATTCAGCAGTGTATATCGCCGGTGATAGCATCGAAGACAACACAACGTGACTTCCCTGTGGTTGAAGAATAAATGGTAGAAAACCAGGAGATTATAATTAAAAAATAACATTATAACACATATAAATTAACATTACTCTAAACCAGCCTTCTACTCTAGATGATAGCGAACACAAAGTACACTAGACCTAGCGATAGCTACAGAAAACATCCAACGATAGGCGGACAGAGAAGTGATGAATCAGTTGGAAGGGAATGATCACAAACCAGTCATCGTCATGATAGGAGAGGTCAAGCCACCAGAAAACAAGAAAAAGATAGCCAGCTGGAACTACAAGAGAGCAGACTGGCAATTCTACAAAAACTCAACAGAAAAGAAGCTATCGGAGCTCTTTCCAACCAATGAGGTTAGAAAAAACACCATAACACTCCTCAGTTTCATACTCGAAGCAACACTCTGAGGTCAAAAGCAAAACTGTGAACCCTTTAGGACCCAAGAACTGCAACAGCTGCACTAAAAAGCACAGAAGCAAGAGTACAAATGGAAAAACATTCCTCTGACCTCAGCGTAACACGGTAAACATCGGGCTATTTATAGAAGAGAAAAACTCACATGCATCAGTACCAGATGGCGGGAAAAGATTGCAGCTCTCAACATGAAGAAAGAAGGTAAAAAATCTATGGCGTCTAGTAAGGATTCTAAATGAGGAGAATCATACCAGCCATGCCAACACTGTTACTGAAGATGGTGGAAAACGTTCAATGGTGAACAAGCAGCACAACTGCTGGCTGATAGTTTTGCAGAGGGAAGCAAAATGTTCATGGCTAGAACTAGAGAAGAAGTGACGAGAGAACTGAGGAAAATCAACACAAAGCAAGAAAATAGCAAAAATTTAATGAATAAACTCTTCAGTCCCTAAGATTTTGAATACGCATTAAAAAACCTTAAGAAAAGAAAGGACCTGGACCTAACAAATGATATGATAGTTCACTTTGGACCAACTGGTAGGCAACGACACATAGATCTTATAAATAAATCTAGGACCCAGTAACTACTTCCAAAGGAAAGGAAGGAGGCAGAAATAGTCCCCATAGCCAAGAAAGGAAAGCGCAAGGCAAACAAATTCAGTTACCACCCCATAAGCTGTCTTGGAAAGACCATGGAAAGAATGGTGACCAACGGCTTACTTAATTTTCTGGGAGAAAATAAGATTTGGTATGACAGCTAATCAGGCTTCAGGAAATACAGAAGCACGGATGACCAAACCTCTTTTCTTGCACAGGAAATTAAAGATTTCTTCCAGAAAAAAATATACAAACTGTTAGCCACTTGATTCGACCTTGCTAAAGCCTTTGATAAGGTCTGGAAGAAAGGACTCTTGCTAAAACTAGCACACAGTGGGATAAATGAGCAGACGTTTGCCTAGATTTGAAATATTTTTTTTACAGACGCTGCGCAAGAGTCAGACTAGAACAGCACAAAAGCAGGTTGGTTAGGTTACAAGAAGGTGTCCCCCAGGTAGGTGTTATATCTCCTACTCTTTTTATTCTTTTCATCAATGACCTCTCAAAACAGTTCACGACTCACAAGGCCCTACATGCAGATGACCTGGTCATATGGACCCAAGCTGAACAAATAGGAACAACTAAAACAAGAATGCAGGAAGCTATAAAAACAGTGGAGAAATGGAGAGACTCTTGGGGAGTCACAATTAACCAGAAAAAAAACCGTCTTGACTCTCTTTCCACAAAGCTAGAACAAGTTGATCTGTACCTAGAGGGCATCCTTCCAAAAGAGGAAAACCCCACACATCTGGGAATAAAATTCAACAAAAAGCTAAGCTGAGGATCCCACATTGAAGACACCCAAAGGAAAGCTACCCTGTGGCTTAGACTTATGAAGAAACTTACTGGAACCAGCTGGGGTGCGGATGCCAACACTGCACGACAAGTATACACAGGATTTGTACAACCAAAACTGGAGTATGGCATAGGAGCATACTTCACTGCAGCCAAATCAACTCTATACAAATTAGACAAAATACAGAACATTGGTCTCAGAATCATCACTGCGTATGAGAAGCACACCAATCAATGAGCTAGAGGAACATTTTGGCCTCCGGAGCTTGAGCCAGCAAAGGGAAGACAAGGTGCTTACAAAAACAGGAAAATCTCAATGCAGGAACAACAACCCCATGCACAGAATAGAAAATAGCTTAACTAAAAGTGACTGAAAAGACAAAGCTTCCACCATCTATACAAATTGTACTATGCCAAAAACATTGACATTCTTTCTAAAGACCCTTAAAAGTGGAAAATGTAACCTATTACTGCATACAAAGGCCCTTGAACATATCAACAACCCTTACCCAAAACACAAATGGACACACGTTTACACCAATGGATCATTGGAGGGAGCAAACCAACAACAACAAAAACAGAGGAGCTGCATCAGTCATCATGATGCAAGATGGAACCACAGTAGTGGGGCAGGAGGCCAAAGGCCGTTTATAATTTATTTATTTAGCTGCACTTACAGGAAAATCTGGCAGCTCAAGAAGTCATGATGTCTATAAAAGGACCGGGGCACCTGGAAAACGATCTATTTAGCTTTCCGGATTCTGACCCCGCAGTCACCTAGGGGCAGGAGATCCCACTCAGCGGCTGCAGTACCATACATGGGCTTAGCAGCATGTGTTCGGGCAACTACATGGTGATGGATGGTTTGTCTGGCTGACTTCATGGCAATGGTATGTTTTCAGTAGTAAGACCTGGTAGATATATATTAGTGTGTATCATCAGGGCACTATAGACTCAACTACCACATACATCACATAAAGATCGAGCAATCCCCACTGGCCTGTCAGACAGGACTACAAACACTTTAGCCCATTCTTCAGACCTGTCCAATCTACCAATAACTTTGAAAAGAAACATGGCCTCAAAAGCAAAGTGTGCAGGGTAAGCTATGGGAAACCAATAAGGACCTGTTGCTTATATGCGAGTTCATAGAGACAACCTCCCTAGTGGTCTGATCCGCGTCTGACTTTAGCTATTAATAGCTAAAGTCGTACGTGTCTGATCTGAGCATATGAAACCTAACGCAAAGAAGAAGAAGAACCCCCCTGTGACTGATCCAACTATTTCTATATCCTCTATGTCACTGCTGACACATTAGGCATTCATGAGTGATCTCTATTGCTGCCAGTCTGCTGCTTTTCTGCCAATGGTATCCAATGTTAGTTTAAAATCCTTTATTTCCCGTTCTATTGTCCTTCTCCAGGTTTTCTTAGGTCATCCAGGACTCTTTTTCTTATCTCGGAGGGGCGAGACGAATATACAATCAAACTGTTTTTGGTACCATCGGAATTTAAACTCTTCGCTTGCTGCTGAAGATGGGGACGGAGCATTTATGGGAGTGTCCCGAGTGCTGTGATGTCGATTGTTAATTCCACATTCTTTTTCTCATCTGCTGTCCACCGCAGAGCTGTTTTTGCCAGTGTCACAAGGCATTCTGCAAACATGTCCAAGCCATCTCCATTGTCTTACTTTGATAACATTTGCCAGTGATGCACATTCTGTTTTCCTCCTCCATTCTTTATTTGTGATCTTGTTTGGCCAAAACATTTGTAGAATTCTCCTTAAACATTCATTTTGAAAAGTCTCAAGTTTATGTGTGATTCCCACTGTCATTTTCCAACATTCACTGTTGTATAATAGTATTCCTAAAATGTTTCTCTTGTATTTTCTGAGTTTTGACCTCCATATATTGTTAAGCATGGCAAATGCTTGACTTGCTTTGTTTATTCTTAATTTTACATCCTTTTCAGAATCCCCATCCGGAGTAACTTTACTTCTGAGGTATATAAATTCTTAAATTTTCTCTATTGCTTCATCATTTGAGATAACTGGATTTTCTGTTTTGAAATTATTTCCCATTACTGGTGTTTGAGTCCTATCTTGTTGTTGAAAGTCTTTCAATCTTTTTCCTGAGTGTCCACATGACGGCTTGATATAAGGCTGATGTCATTTGCATAGTCCAAATCCTATAAAACAGAGGTGAGTGACCACCTGATGCCAATTCTTTCATCTCCTGTAACTTCCTTCATCAGCCAGTCAATAGCCAAATTGAACAAAATGGGGGATAGTATGCATCCCTGTCTGACTTCTGTGTTGACAAAAAAACTTTCTGTTGGTATAATTATCACAATCTAGCTTGCTCTGTAACTCTAAGCAAATGACTTTGATCAAATTTAATATTTTATGTGGTACACCATAGTGACGCAAAATCCTCCATAATGATTCCCTATGCAGGCTATCAAAGGCTTTTTTAAAATCCACAAAGGTCATTCTACTGTTTCATTCATTACTCTGTTCAATTATTTGATGCAGCGTAAAGATGTGATCAATACATGATTTCCCCTTTCTGAATCCTGCTTGCTCTTGCCTTATTATACTATCAAGTGTTTGAGTAATTCTTTTAAGAATTATCCGGCTAAAGATTTTACTATTTTCTGTACGGCGATATTGGCCCCCATACTGTAAGGTGATCTTCTGTGCATAGATTTTTCCGTGAAATGTAGTCCTAGGTCCATGCCGAACTAAGTCCAAGTAACTTATTACAAGTGTCAAAAAACCAACGACAGGCGGAAACACGCCACCAACAAGGTCAACCGTTGAAACTGCTACATTTGAGAACACGTCGATGACAGGCAATATCAATACGTTTATTTAACAATTCTCCACAGACATAATGTGTGTCCATGAAATGAATATACCACAATCACTGTACTCAACGACGGTAAGATAATTCCTTTCCTCCAACATGGAGCTCAGAGACTTTGCTCTCCCGCAAACTGTGGCATCAGGACGACGGTAGGATAATTCCTTTCCTCCAACATGGAGCTCAGAGACTTTGCTGTCCCGCGAACTGTGTCATCAGGACGACGGTAGGATAATTCCTTTCCTCCAACATGGAGCTCAGAGACTTTGCTTTCCCGCAAACTGCGGCATCAGGACACATCAATACAAGCCTTTTGCCCTTCCTACCGTTTCTTGTAACTGTCTTCTGTCCAATTCTTCTGTCGGCAAGTGACGTCGTGTCTCTCGTCATATCTCATGTTCATTAGCGGTCGTCAGTAGTATGAATCTCTGGATTGCACACAACAGCTTCTGATAGTAATGTGACACCTCTCCAGTTGTTAGTTTCCTAAATCTCCTTACTTTGGTAATTTAATAATAGTACCCTTTTTCCACCACTGTGGGATTTCTTTTTTGTTCCAGATTTCTTGAAAAATCTTACACAATAGTTTTGGCATTTAAATTTCCTCCACTTTCAGCATTTCTGAGCAGATTCCATTAAACCCAGGTGCTCTTTTGAGCTTTAATCGCCTCCCTAACCTCTGCAAAAGGCTCTAGGCTTATCTGTAGGTCTTCCTGTGCCTCAGGTAAATCAGCAAGTACAGGTGGGTCTGGACAGTTTAGTCATTCCTGGAAGTCTTCTTCTTCTTCTTTCGTTCGCATGAAATAAATTGTCTATATCTGCAAAGCTGTCTCTAGTATGAATTTCACTGTCTTTTGTAATTCACTAAGCGGCCCGTAAAGTTTGACTTCCACAAGTGTCTCTTTTGGCCAAAGGTTTTGCCTGAAAGCGTTGAATCTGGGACAGTCTTGAAGGATGTGATCTATTGTTTCAGGTGCCAGTCCACAAGTACACATGGCTGATTGGCCAATCTTAAATTTGTTGTACATGTGGGAGCGAAGTCGATTGTGCCCTGTTCTAAGGCGAAGGATAATGACTTGCTCTGGTCTGTCCATAATATGGTAATCATCTTGTGCCAGTTTCGGTGGCATTCTGATTGATTTGATCGTTCTCTTCTTCTGTTGATAAGAGACTGGTATGTTAAGTTGTTCTTCAGTTGCACCTTCCTTAGCTAGTTTATCAGCTTTTTTGTTTCCGGGAACTCCACAGTGGGAAGGTATCCACTGCATTACTAATTTACAGCGGTTGCCTAGTTCGGATAATAGTGTCCGTATGCTTGGTAATTTTCCAGACTGGAGTGACTGAAATACTGCTTTTGCATCTGTCAGAAATACCACTGGTTGTGAAAAATACCCTGTATTTAGTAGTTTCTCTACCGCTATCTTGATGGTTTGAACTTCTGCATCATAGTTGTGACAGTGCTTTCCCGTTGGTAATTTGGCTGTATCCCTGGTATTATTAGGATACTCAATGTACACTCCCGCACCTCCGTTTCTGACTGCGCTTTCTGCTGACCCATCTGTGTAAACACGGACCCAAAGGTTCTGCGGGTATTCATCATCAAGTAGACTGAGGGTGGCTGTTTTGCGCTGCACACTGTTTTGTTCTTCCTTGTCAAATACCCCTTTCACTTCAGTCTTGATGTGTATTGGAAACTTATACTCCTCTCTCCAGGGGGTCCGTTCTGGGACAGCATTTAAAGATCTATCAGTTGCAGGTAAATCAGTGGTTTGTCTGCCGAGCCGTTTGGCCTGGTGGATAAAACTACTTCTCTTTAGTCATCCCAAAGCTAAATTTTGGAATCTTTCTTTCATAGGGTGACTGGAAGTGTTCTTCCACTTTTCTAATTTTTCCTTCTCAGGTATAATCATTTTTACACTCTGTTTTTTAAAGTCAAATTTTAGTGCAATATCATTCTTCTTTTCAGTCTCTGAGTTATGTTGTACAATGTTTTGATGTCCTGCTTATTCACTGCTTCTATTACTAGTTTTCCAATATTTAAAGTTTATCTGCTTTTGCTCCTGCTTTAACCTCATTGTTCTTTAGAGCATATTCTTTAAAAAATTCTCCTTTCAATCTGGCTGATTTTTGCATCTAACATTTGTCTTTTAAATCTTTCCATTGTGCTATTTGCTTCCACATGGATTGGGAAATCCACTCCTCTTTCTTTGACCGCCTATATCCTAATAGATCCAACTGTTTAAGTAATCCTAATTCTTACATTAACTCCACTTGTCCTACAATGCTATATTTTAGTTCCTTAGACCCACACGTTGATTAATCAACTAAATAAATTATTACAATATACTGAGTTAATGTAACACCTGCTTGGTACCAAAAGAGATAAGTTAATTCTTAATGCTGTTCATGCATGTTCTCCAAAAGTGCTCTTAATGCTCCAACTGTTGTTGGTCCTTTTCATGTTCTGGGATAGTTGTATTTCTTCAACATACATTGGTCTGTCAACTGTTCACACCCATGTCCTCCTAGAGCTATTTATAGGCCAACTAGGTCAACGGAAATTTGGTAAAAGACCAAGAGGCTGGTCTGTGTTTACTGCGTGTGTTATCAGGGATAATAGGTTTATAACACCTTGTTCAGAGTTAATTAAATTGATATAATCAGAACAGTTATTTGTTATGGTATTAATTATGTGGAGGAATTTGTCTCTACATGAGAATGCCTTACTCTGGCACAACCAGTTAATTTAATTATAAGGCTCAAACAAATTCTTGGTTGTATTAAACCAGAATAGAGAATTAGTAATGGCTTGAAATTTGGTTAACCGCCCAAGTTGGACATTTTCTGCAGGTTTGTAGAAAGGCTGTGCGATCTGACCTCTTTATGAGGTTAAGATTAGAGAGACTTATTAATGTATATACATTATCATAATCTTGTGACATGTTACTTTATTTAAATGATATGTAAGTTGATATGGCCTGTCACCAGTCGTTATTGCTGACTCTTTGAGATAGCCGCAGTAGTGACTGCTGGGCCCAGGTGTTAAATTAAGCAGGACTGCAAGTAATAACGAGCACATCCATCGAGGTGAGATCAAGTGGCATATCAGCGTAGCCACCCTAGACCTACATTGGCTTTCATGTACTTTTTAGCATCAGTTAAGAAAAAAAACATTACATGAAATTTTATCAAGTGCTTTTTATGCAGATAGTCTAAGGATGGGGACTACAAGAGTACAATGTGTCTAATTTGGCACCATCCTCTCTAACATCTTCTTTACCAACTTAACTGTTTATTACAAAATACCACATGTACACACACAAAGAGGTGGACTAGCCCTGAAGTTATTGATAATGTAATAGTTTATTATGTAAATCTGACAGAATGATATAAGATATCTGGTACTTGTCACCTGCTACAAACAACAACCCTTATCAAAGGTAGCTGGCATTACACAAGCTGTCCCTGGTTCTTCGTTTCTTTTTATGTCTGTCTATTTTAAAAGCCTTCCAGAAGGTAACCAATTCAACATTTCATTGTCACAAACTTTTACAAACTGATCACAAAACATCCAAGCAAGTTCTTGTACATTATTTTAAAGTGAAAATATTTCTAACTTGATATCACCCAATATGCCAGTGGCACCAAAATGGTTCTTTACTTTATTTATATATTTCGGTGACCCAGATTTATAGTGAACATTCAGAGGATCTGTAAAAGATAAAAAGCAAAGTTTCAATCAATCAGGTGCCATCTACACACTAAAGGTTGGCTGCAATGGATCTGCAACATGCTCTATTGTTCTGATAATGTATTTCTTATTAACGCTTTTTTTTTGGGGGGGGGGGGGGGGGGGGGGTCAAGGAACTTGGTGGGGGTTTAAAACTGAAGCTTATTATTGTTTAAAACTGAAGATGTCAGTCGAATGCATTCCAATATTTGTAACTAATATTTAATTGGTTTTGATGATGTTTATATTGTGCTACCTGTAAGACTTACATCTTTTTGAGAATAGGCTTATTATTATACTCTTTAAAATGTTCAAGTAATGTGAGTATAAATTAGAGCACATTCCAGCATTTAAAAAATTAGGAGTACACTGTAGTTTTACTTTCCTTACGTCCTTCTTAGGACGTAATTTTTTGTTATTTGAAGCCCCACTCTGGCTTTTGCCAGGGGCGGCAATATAGGCAGGCCATCAATATGGCCAATTGTCTGAACGCGGTTTCTGGGACCTCTCCACAGTGATCCTCATCCGCATGGTGGCACGTTGTGTCATTGGGTGTTTATCGCTTGTGTGATGTCCTGGTGGGGTAGAAAGTCAGTCAGTCAGTCAGCATTTGTAATTAAGACTTAGATATTGTAATTTTGTTTCTTCTTCTCTTTTTTTGTTTTTGTTTTGTTTCTTTTCTATATTTCTCAAACTTTTAATTGTGCATTCCTCTTTTTATTATTATTATTATCTACGAAATGAGGTAAAAATGAAACATTGTATGAAAGGAGCAGAGTGAAAGAGAAGAATGTTAGACGGGCCTGCGTGCCCAATTCTTAACCCTTTGAAAATAAAGTTTGTTCATTCGTTCGTTGTACACTCTCAGACTGCTGTTCGTTTGATTCTTGATGTTGTCCTCCCACTTGTATCATTGTCTACTTCTTGCTCTTGACTTTTCTCTTCAGCGTGGTTTATAAAAATGTATTATGTCTTTTAATGTTGTCAAAATATTTCAGCTGTCCCTCTTTTGTTTTATATCTTTCAGTAATTATTTTTTTCATTCATAGTCTTACTTATTCTTCTGTATACCCACATTTCCAGAGACTCAATTTGATTTTCTGATTGTCCAGGTTTCTGCACCATACAGAAAGGTTTAGTATACATAGCATTTAAAATAAAGAATGAGCAAAGTTTGTTATTTTCTGTATATGTTTTCATGTGGCCAGTTTGGGAAAAAAAAGGCACATTTAATTGAATATATAAGGTGATAAAAAGTGTAAGTAAGTATTGAAGAGACTGCGTTAAAAACATAAATGATGGGGGGGGGGGGGTGGGTTCAAAGTAACTGCATGGGAACCAAGCAATGAAACAGTTTTTCTTAATGGTCACTATGTCTTCATGTGTACCTTCAACATATTTTAAACAGATGTGAAAGAACGTTAGAGAAACTGATAGATATTAACATATAAATATAAAAGGCACAAAGAGCTTTCATAATGGTTAAATATTAATGGATGTAAAAAGAATTAATTACCAAAGATACTGTATATAACTTTGGTACTAGAATGCACTCTTGCTGCTGAAGATGGGGATAAAGTGCTTATGGGAATGTCATTAGTGCTGTGATGTAAATTCGTAATAATACATTCAACAACATTCAATATTCATTCTCATGTATGACTTCTCTTGTGAGACCTCAAATTGTAAGATCGAGAAAATGACGCACCACATTCATCACACTTGTAAGGTTTCTCTCCTGTATGTATTCTTTTATGGCAGTTCAGATCTCCAGACTGAGCAAAAGATGCACCACAATCATCACACAAGTAAGGTTTCTCTCCAGTGTGAGTTCGCTTATGACATTTCAGATGGCTGGATCGAAAAAAAGATGCACCACATTTATCACACTTGTAAGGTTTCTCTCCTGAATGTATCCTCTTATGGTACTTCAGATCTCCAGACCTAGCAAAAGATGCACCACAGCCATCACACTTGAAAGGTTTCTCTCCTGTATGTGTTTTGTTATGGGAATTCAGATCTCCAGTCCGAGCAAAAGTTGCACCACATTCTTTACACTTGTAAGGTTTCTCTCCAGTGTGTATTATCTTGTGATACTTCAGACGATAAGAATGAGGAAAAGATGCACCACATTCATCACATTTGTAAGGTTTCTCTCCTGCATGTGTTCCCTTATGGCACGTCAGCTGTCCAGCATAAGCAAAGAATGCACCACAGTCATCACACAGGTAAGGTTTCTCTCCTGTATGTGTCCTCTTATGTTGCTTCAGACCTGCAGCCTGAGCAAATGATGCACCACATTCATCACACTTGTAAGGTTTCTCTCCTGTATGTGTTCTCTTATGTTGCTTCAGACCTGCAGCCTGAGCAAATGACGCACCACAATCATCACACTTGTAAGGTTTCTCTCCTGTATGTCTTCTCTTATGGGACTTCAGATGGCCAGATTTAGAAAAAGATGCCCCACATTTATCACACTTGTAAGGTTTCTCTCCTGTATGTGTTCTCTTATGTTGCTTCAGATCTCCTGCCCGAGCAAATGATACCCCACATTCATCACACTTATAAGGTTTCTCTCCTGTATGTGTTCTCTTGTGGCACTTCAGTTCTCCAGCCTCAACAAAGGATGCACCACAATCATCACACTTGTAAGGTCTCTCTCCTGTATGTCTTTTCTTATGCTGCTTCAGACCTCCAGAATGAGAAAATGATGCCCCACATTCATCACATAGGTGAGGTTTCTCTTCTATATGTATCCTTTTGTGGTGTTTCAGAGCCTGAGAAATACTAAAAGATGCACCACAATCATCACACTTGTAAGGCAGTACTATATATATCCTCTTGGGTCTGTCTATGCTGACAACTGGGTCACGAATATCAGATGTGTATGGTGCATCCATTGACTGCATTCTTTGATTATAGCAATTGACATAAGCAGCAGTATCATAAAGAGACTTCACTGATGACTGTGTAAGTGTCACTACCGTGTCTAGATTTTGTAACTGACAATTCTCATTAGTCACAGACAGTTTCCTATTAATTTCAGTCAGAGAAAACATATTTTCTGATACTTGACAATTTTCACTATTTACTGAACTATCCTCAGTCAATGTTGATTCTGTATTACTATGTGCATCCATACAGGTCATATCTTCCATTTGACTGAATCTTTTGTCTTCATACAATATGTCTGGTAGTTCTTGTTCCACACGTTTTATGTTATCGCACATTTCCCTTTGGGAATGCTCTTGTATTGAGATGACAGAATTGCTTTCAGATGATGTATGTACACCTGAAATACACAACAGAAAACAAAACTGGTTAAAAACAAAATACACCAGGTAATAAACATGTTTAGTACAGGTATGGTACATTTTAACATGTCTTCTTGCAACCACTTCTTTGATTTACAAATATCAACAAGTTCTTCTGGTGAAAGTGACCCTTTTTTCTTGGAGTTTCTATTTAGATCAATACAGCTTTGAATATGATGTTGACTAACTGGGCCAATATTCCTTCACTAACGGTCTGTACAAGGGACAGTCTTGCAGGGCAAAGTGTTAACTGAGTGAATGTGAATGGAAGAATTGCTGTATTCTCTATGATCAATACTTACTCTGTAAGTAAACTGATGAGCTGTACTTTACTTAATGTTACATAAGAAACATTTACCTACTGTAGACCAATATAAAAACAGATCTTACTGTGTGTTTATGTTATCATGGGGAATCTTCCTTAATTAAACCTTTCTATATCAATCTGTAAGCAGTTGATGCAACAAATGATACACGCATTTCAATATGTTCATAAATGAGTTTGTGGAAACAATTTTTAGTATTTATGGAAAGTCCAATCCTGTTCATGAACTTAGTGTCCTGATACCGTTTGTGGTAAGGGTAAAATCATAGCAGGCTCACAAAGAAAGCATCGGGCATATATGCAGAACCCAACATACACAGCCTGATGTACAAAGATAATATGCAAAAGAGCAACGATGAAGATGTACCACATTATTTTTAAATTCTTTTTCTTGTGTTTGCTTGAAATATATCATCTGTAATTCTGCTTCTTCTTTTGTTCGCTTGAAACAAATTAACTATATCTGCAGTGCTGTCTCTAGTATAAACTTCATTATCTTTTATAATTCACTCGGCGACCGATAAAGTTGGGCTTGTACCAGTGTTTCTCTTGGCTTACTAGTATCATGCAATGATCCACCCTCATAGCTAAAATGCTTAAAAATTTGGATAGCAATAAAATTCTACTAACTGAACATGATGTAATGTTTATTTCAATATTTTTTATTTTTTTTTTTCTTACCTTGTGCTGGGTAATCTATGTATACTTCAGGTTCTGTTTTAATATTTGCTGGTATTTTACTCCCCATCTCATCAAAGATTGGGATCTCCGGAAGAACTGATTTTGCAGAAACACGAACACAGTCAGTCTGAAAGGATCGAAGAGTGACATAAATAATCAAACATAAAGTATATAAATGCATGTGACGCAGGTCCATCGTGCGGACAGTTACCTTCACAACTGTCCTGGAAAAATGCTGGTGTTGTTAGCAATGAAAGAGTGGAAAGCAACACACTCAATTCTTCTTTCTTTACTCTACTCCTGGAATGCCTCATGGCGACAGGACAGGACACTTATTTCGTGTAGCTATCAAAACCCCAAGTATGCAGCCTACCACCTGCTTTCTTCTAAAGATGCACGAGAAGGTAAATAAACAGAAGTAAAGTTAGTCAGAAGCAGGATATGATGATTCCAACAGTGAGCCCAGTACTGGAGCACCATGCCTGAACATAGATATTTTTCAGGCTCATTTTAAAATGTTAGCAACAGACTGGTTTATACAGACAGCAAGTATCCACCAGGTATGGAATTCAGTGGACCCCTACAGAATAGCCTGATGATCTGACTAACAACATGTCTCTACTATCCCACTCACAGAACAAGATGTAAGATAAATGAAATATATTTGATCAGAGATCACAACAATTCAGACTAATTGTAGGAATAAAAATCCACACATGTTGAATTAAACCGAAAAAATAAGTAGAATGTTTTTACACTGGCATAAGTTGATTGAGGGTCTGTGCTCCACTAAGGGGATAAAGAGAAGAAGAAGAAAAATTAAGAAGAAAGAAGAACAAGATGGAATAGACGACAACACTCAAGACAAAATTATATAATTCATGTGGTAATGGAAGTACCACTTACGTTTAGCAATTAGTATTAGCAATCTTGAAGCTAAAAATAGAAAAGCCACCTGGAACGGATGGAATAACCAACGAAATTACCAAGAACCTAGGGACAACAGCCAAAACAAAACTGCTGCAGATTTTTAATAATTGTTAGGGAAGTGGCAAAGTTCCACAGATATGGAGAGAAGCAATCATGATACCTCTTCAAAAACCAGGAGAAGACAGTACCAATACCTCCAGTTGTAGACCAATTAGCCTTAACAGCTGTCTCTGTAAAACAATGAAATGCATTGTCAACCTTAGACTTCAACGATACATGTAAAGTGAAAACATTTTCACGCCACAGCAGGCAGGCTTTAGACAGTGCTACTCTACAGAAGACAAGACAACTTACCGCTAACAGGAAAAAGAACATGCCTTCCAAAAAATAAACAGTGCTTGTGGAATGGATAGATTTGAAGAAAGCTTTCGACAAGATCTGGAAAGAAAGTCTCATGAAGAAACTGATAAACTACAAAGTGAATGGGAATATGTACAGATGGGTAAAATCATACTATTCAACAGAAGAGCCTGAGTACAGATAGAATGACTCAAGAGCAAGAAAGTCTTGCTTTGCCATGGTGTTCTCTAAGGTGGTGTCCTGTCCCCAACACTGTTTCTGGTCTACATCAACGACCTAGTTGCTGAACTACCCTATGGTATTAAAGCTGTGATGTATGCTGACAACATGGCACTATGGTGCACAAATAAATATGCAACAGTAACCACCCGATTGCTACAAAAATCCATAGATGCAATGGCTGCATAGGCTGATAAATGGTGTGTCAGCATCAACATAGACAAGTGGAGCACCACTCTTCTCACCCCCCCCCCCCCCCCAACCCAAAAAAAAATCAGGCGACATTTAGAAAAATATAATGCCACTAAGAGAGGATAAGGAGCCTACATACCTCAGAGTCACGTTTGATGATAGGTTAACATGGAGAAAACACATCAACAAGGCAGCAACCAAAACCAGAAGCAAGATAGCTATCTTAAGAAAACTAAATGGAACAACATGGGGTACAAATGGGAAAATACTTAGGGAAGTTTATTAACAAAGTGTACGACCACACCTTGAACACGGGTCTACTGCATGGAGACCAGCATCAAAAACCAAACTACAAAAGTTAGACAAGGTGTCTAATCAAGCGCTCAGTCATAACAGGTGGGATGAAATCAACACCTATAGCTGTGATGGAGAAGATGGTGATGACTCAAACACTGACAGAACGAAGAGACACTAAGATACTAATACAAGCAGAAAAGTTTCTTAGCATGTCTGAACACTATATAAGAAAGAATCTGAAATTTAGCAATCTGGTGACTAAAAAGAAGCAGTTTCATCCACCAGGCCCAACAACCCTGCAGGCAAACTAATGGTCTGCCTGCAACCAATAGCCATTTAAATGTTTTTCCAGATCATACCCCTTGGAAAGAGGATTACAAGTTGCCAATATACATCCAGACAGAAGTGAAAAGAGTATTCAACAAAGAAGAACAAAAGAGTGTGCAATGTGAAACAGCCACACTTGCTCTACTCGATGACAAATACCCACATAATCTTTGGGTTTGTGTCTACATGGATGGATCTGCGCAAAACGCAAACAGAAATGGAAGAGCAGGAGTGTATATTCAGCATCAAAATAATACTATATATACAGCCGAAATACCTACAGGAAAGTATTGTCACAGCTTTGATGCAAAAGTTCAAGCCATCAAAATAGAAGCAGAAAAACTGTTAAATATATATATGTCATATTTCACAATCCCTGGTATTTCTGACAGATGCAAGATGTGTTTCAGGCACTCCAATCTGGACAACTACCTGCTATACAAATACCACTCTCCAAACTAGGCAGTCGGTGTAATGTAACTATGCAATGGATACCATCCCACTGTCGAGTTTCCGGAAATGAAAGAGCTGAGAAAGGTGTCAATGAAGAATACGTACCAGTCTCTTATCAGCAAAAGAAGAGAATAATCAAATCAATTAGAAAGCCACCAAAACCAACACAAGTTGATTACCATTTTATGGACAGACCAGAGCAAGTTATTATTCTATGCCTTAGAACAGGACACAATCGACTTCGCAGCCACATGTTAACAAAATTTAAAATTAGCGAATCAGCCATGTGCACATGTGGATTGGTACCTGAGACAACAGATCATGTCCTTCAAGACTCCCAAATACAATATATCAAGGCAAAACATCAGTGCAAGTCAAACTTGAAAGGTCGCTGAGTGAATTATAAAAGACAGTGAAGTTCATACTAGAGACAAAATTGCAGATATAGATAATTTATTTCAAGCGAATGAAAGAAGAAGAAGAAAAAGAATGTGACTGCAGAACAAGATTTAAGATAATTAGTGATCTAGAAGTGGACAGTAAGGAACATTTTTGCTGATATTAACATCATATAGCAATAACATTACCCAAAAAAACTTGTGAATTATGCAAGCATTACAAATTTTTAAAATTACCTACTTCAGATACTGATTTCAGTTTTATACTGTTAGTGGGTCCAACTTCAAACACTGGTTCCAGTTCTAAACTGTTACTTGGTCCCACTTCAAAAACTGGTTCCAGCTTTATACTGGTACTTAGTCCCACTTCAGAAACTGGTTCCAATTTTTTATTTTCACTTGGCAGCAGACTATGTGACTTCTTGCTTCCTGGGATTAATTAATAAAACAGTGATCAGTTATGTCGTATACATACTTTTTATAAAGTACATTAATATATGTAAATAGTAGGCTTCAGCATATTTTTATGTCTTTATAAAGATACCGTTCATGAACAATTTTGAATTTATAAAGGCAAGCAGATAGTGAATTGAATCATCGCAAAGGTCCACTGTTTGTGTAGTTATTCTCGTGTTTTTTTGCCCAGACATGAAAGTGATGATAGCAGCAAAAGAACAGAAAAACAGGCTAGCTCTGCAATAGCTGTAGATCATAAAATTATGGATCACACTGATTTTGTTAGGCTACCAGGCCAAGAGTCAAGGTTCCAACTTCATAGCAAAAAGGAC
Source organism: Candidula unifasciata (assembly GCA_905116865.2). Taxonomy (NCBI): domain Eukaryota; kingdom Metazoa; phylum Mollusca; class Gastropoda; order Stylommatophora; family Geomitridae; genus Candidula; species Candidula unifasciata. The sequence continues at coordinate 377,252 of CAJHNH020000302.1, forward strand.
ACCATACACTTGATCTTCTTCTGTGCCAGTCAATAAAGCACAGAATACCTATTGCTATGGGATTGTGAAAATATATTTGGGGGAAAAAACAGCAGCCACAGCTTGCACACACCTCAAATGCATAAAGAAGCAATCAAATTTGTTAAAACCAGATATCTGTCACTAAAGTTTCAATTCATAGTTGACAGGAAAAAGCAGCAGTCCTTACAAACCAGCAAGTGCACAGGCATTATTGCATAAGGACTGCAGTGTCTATGAGCATTATAATATATAACTCCAAGTATCAGTGTAGTTCACATTCATGACAAACTTATTACAATGAAGAATTGGTGAGGGGGAAAAAGAGAGGCGCCGGGGGGGGGGGGGGGGGGGGGGGGGGGTTGAAATATACCTCATCACATGGGCAATACATTAAACAGACCAGATAACTACTGTGTAACATACATTAATCATATATAAATGAACATAAATGGTTGAGGATTAATGTCACTGCATAAGGCACACCGCCAACTAGATGGCAACCAGCCATTCCCTATCTTCTCTTCTGAATATGCAATTTACAACACACATTTACAGAAGCACACACTATAAGCATTCTCCATGAAATCTGCAGCTCACTGTGTCCAACTGTGCACTCAGTTCAGCAGCTGGCCGATAGAATAGAATTTCACCTTTGTTGCCCAATCCAGTCTTCTGCTGGACGGTTTAAACCCCAACTTTCCATTGGACTACTGGGGAAAACACCGTCACCACATAAAGGTGAGTCTGGCTAGATCACGAAAGGTTAAGGGACTTTGACAGATAGGAGATTACTGGGATTTTAGGGACAATGCATCCACATCATTGCTAAGAATAAGAGATTTGAGAGGCAAGAAAGGCACACCAGATGTTATACTAGCACTTGCCAACTAGTTAAGAAATAGATGAATATAGTGGGGGGACGGAGTGTAGCGTGTGATTATTGGGGAGGGGGCGTAAAAAGGGAGTAAGGAGGTAATCACAAAAATATCTAGGGTATCACTGTTCTTCATTCAGACAAAAATGACTACAGGAGAGCAAACAGTTAATGACAATAGGAACATCATAATAAACCAAATACAGATGACAAGTTGTATCATATACCCATCAACAGTGTCTACGAGCCACACAATTTATGGCTCCACTATTAGTCTAGTTCTCCAGGACGAACTCATTACAATAAAGAATTGGTGAAAGGGGAGGGCTGAAATATTACTTTTGACACACTGAAAAAAAAAAGACCAGAAAACTGCTGTGTAACATACACATATCACACACATAATGAACATAAATAGCTGAGGTTTAATTATACAGAGCACTACCCTACTGCAACATATAATTATAATGTTAGTTAATAATCAGTATAGAAGCAAGTGATTTGCTTTAAAAGGTTTGTAAATGAATAACATGTTCTTTCCACTTACCCACTGAAGCCTGTTTTCAAGGAACTTTGCCAGTATGAGGTACTTTAACTGATAAGCAGGCTGGCAGTTCAGGAAACACTGATGGATATGCATTTGATTTTAAAATAGGATTCTTTCTGGGTATCTCATGTTCAACACCAGATTTATCTGTATACTTTTTGGAAAGAATCACATCACTGGGAAGAAAATGATGATGACATACTGCGCTGTTTTTAGTCGGGGACCATTGTTTACGTGGTATGCACTTTATCCATTTTTCCTTCATATCAGAATCCTGTGGAAATTTAAATACATTCACATATTGATCACTGGTCTTAAATGTCAACAGTTGAGTGGTGGTCGGCGAAGAACATCAGCCTCACGCGGATACGACGTCTCGGGAACGGTATTCGGAACAAAATGTTCGCTGAGGACGGCTAAATCTTTAACCAGGTAGATGCAGAAAGTCTGGGCCTAAAACCTATGATGTCACAAAAATTCCCCGTAAGGGGAAATCGGTCGTGGCTGTTGTGATGGCTTGAACTTGATGCCGCAGTGCTGGTGACTCTTGAGCTCTACTGCGCTAATTGAATGTTTCATACATACATATCTAATATACCTACATGCTGCAGCTTATATTCACATTCAATAAAATGTAATTAGTTAGCAGTGATATTCAACATTAACACGGGAAAAGAAAACATAACAATAACATTGATATTAACAAGAAGCCGCCATGATTCCAACGCCGGAAGTTGCTACAAATACTAAATCGACTCCGCTCTACAAGTTCCCGGGCTGCCAATAGGATTTTTTCTTTTTGTTTTAACTCAGCTAAGCTGAAGAAAACCCCAAGCAGCACATAGACACCCACACACACACAAAACAGATTGCTAAAATGTACACAATTTATAGTTACAAAATGAAACATTTACCACTTTTATATAAGGATATATTTAAAAATCAGAAGGAGACAGTCATCATTTTTCGGCAATGTTAGGAGAAGAGGGAAAATAGAACATGTTGTGACCACTAGAAAGATCTGTGGAAGGAGAGATAGAGGAAGAAAACGAGAGAAGATTCTTGACAATCTTGTTACATAGCATGGAGGTGTGTCGGCACACGAATTGATACATACTGCAGGAGATCGCAGATTGTGGAGAGGCATGATCGCCCACGTCAGTCGGTAAGGCACCCAAAGATGATGAAGATTATATTTTTAAAAAGAAAACAAGAGTTCTCCAAGGCGTCATAATAAAAACCCAGATCTGCGGGGGGGGGGGGGGGGAGGCAGCATTGATAGCCCTATTAACAACCCTAATGAACGAATGAAGAATGTTTACTACACTCGGGATTTCCCTGAATTGAGCTGAATTGGAGTTGAGTCAAGAATTGACATCACAGCACTCAGGGCATTCCCATCTCCGCTCCGTCCCCAGCGCAGAGTACCAATACTAATGGTACCGGTTGAAGTCTGGTTATATGTCCGTCTTGACTTTCCCCTGAGTATAGTTAGCCAGCTCACGAAGGCGGTGGCCAGCTAGACCCTCTGGTTACACCCGGGTACTTCATTCTCTCCAGGCCATAACAATTCTGTTTCTCTTCCGACTCCATTGCTTATCCCTAAAAGGCTTTGACGACATCCGCCTTGTCATCAATTCATCGCCGAACGGTGCAGATCTAGCCAGTCTGTCAGCCTGTTCATTTTCCACCGCGCCAGCCTAGTCTGAAAAAAAGATCAAAATTATGCTCGCTAACCGTGACCTTCCCACTGAAGCTTGCCACTTTTCTCAGCATTCTTTCAGAGTCTGATACAGTTACGATATGTGTTTGCATCTTGTTCTCTAGCCACCAGAGAGCTGCAGATATCGCCTCCACCTTCTTTCTCAAGCTAGATGTTGTGGTGTCATTTGATAGGTTGCCCTGCACTAAAGATTTTCTATTGGCATTCGCTACGAACTCCCAGGCGCTTTTATTCCCTCTCAATACAGAGCCATCTGTATAGATAATCAGATCACGTGGACTAGAATTATCGTGAATCAACTGTTGGACTTCCACCTCCGTAGCTCCCGCTAGCCTCTCTGCTCTCCCAGCCTAATGTGATTATGACCCTACACAAATCAGACTTTTCCTCTGTTACTCTTACCCACTCCTCTCCTCGCCCAATGTATTTCAGCATGCATACTTGTCTTATTGTGTCTTCTGCTTGAGCCATCTATGATTTTTCCCTTTCAGACTCTGACCCTTAACTGCATCCAAAGCTTAATACAACTGGTTGCTGGTTATCTGCAGCTACTTTGAAGTATGACTTAGCCTGCAGCACATTTAGCCTATCTGGAAAAGTTGACAATGCAAGGATGTTTCGCATGTATCGCGACATTCCCACACTTTCTTCAATAGCCAATGATGAGTCGACATGCTAATAGCAGTAGCTAGAACATCTGATTGTAAGTTCGCCCCTGTTTCTCTCTCAGCGTATTATCTTCCGGAACCTCTAACCCCCCCCCCCCCCTTTCCGAACACCCGTTTCAGAACTAGAAACGTTTTCCGCCCTAAACAAACACTGATTGCCCTTTCATTGATGCTTGGTGACCTTTCACAAAATCGCTAGTTTATGTTACAGAGGTGTCACGTTGTGTTATCTTCGATGCTCTGAGTTTTCTATACTGCACTTCATGTGAGCGACCATTTACACTTTGTGTTTGACTAATTATTGTGAGTGGCCAGCGAAACTGCGTATATTCTAGCCTTCTAGAACTTCAAGTACGACATGGATTTATTTCAGGTGTCAGCTTTGACGAGCGACAAAGAGAGTCACGTTGCTTTTCTGCAGCAAGACGGCTTTTTAGCGCCTGTCGCAAAATGTTACGAATTCTGAAACCACGGCTGGACTTTTGTGGGGCGTAGGTAGAGTCAGTGAGGTGGGGGTGTTGGGTTTAGCGCTAGTTCGAGATGTTGTGGGGTTGTCAAAAGGGGTTATCATCATCATCATGTGCCTTGCCGACTGGCGTGGGCGATCATGCCTCTCCATAATCCGCGATCTCCTGCAGCATGTATCAGTTCGTGTGCCGACACACCTCCATGCCATGCAACAAGACTGTCAAACATCTTCTCTCGTTGTCTTCCTCTATCCCTCCTTCCACAGATCTTTCCAGTGGTCACAACATGTTCTATTTTCCCTCTTCTCATAACATGGCCGAAAAATGATGACTGTCTGCTTCTGATGTCAGTGATAAGTTGTCTTCGGTCTCCCGCCTCTTTTAAAACCTCTTGGTTGCTCTTTTTGGCTGTCCAAGGTATTCTAAGCATTCTTCTGTAAAACCACATCTCTGAGGCCTCTAAAAATTGTTTGGCCTGCCTACCGATTGTCCAGGATTCACATCCATATGTTAAAACTGGATGTATGTAGCAACTCTCAATGACAAGGATATATTGCACAAGATGTTTTTCATTTTATAAAATGCAGTTTTTGCCTGTCCAATTCTGTTTCTTATTTCAGTTATGCATCTTCCATCTGATGTTATCCATGTGCCCAGATACTTAAATTTCTGTACTTGTCTTAAAATAACACCATTGACTTTTATTACACATTTAGGAATAATTTGTTTCTTTGATACCACCATTACTTCTGTCTTCCCATTATTCAAACTGAGGCCCATTCTTCCACTTTCTAACACCACAATGTCTATCATTTCCTGTAATTCTTTCTGACTTGTTGCTATCAAGACTGTGTCATCAGCATAACGTAAATTGTTTATATTGTGCCCACCAACCACGATTCCGGGCATATCAATTAAAGATCTCATAATAGGGGGTTATATGGTGTAATATAAAACACAGGATATCGCCGGTTATAGCATTGATGAAAACACAACATTACACGGGACGTAGGCTGTACACTTTCGCGGGACGTAGGCTGCGGGGTAAGCGGGACTTGGTGTTAGGGTCAGTTCTAAAGGTTGTGGATGTCATTAAAAACGTTCAGATAGCGTAATATTCTTGCCTTATAATACTATCAAGTGCTTGAGTCATTCTTTTAAGAACTATCCTGCTAAAGATTTTACTAGTTTCTTATAGTAATGTGATACCTCTCCAGTTGTTAGATTCCTAAATCTCCTTTCTTTGGTAATCTAATAATAGTACCCTTTTTCCACCCCTGTGGAATTTCTTCTTTGTTCAAGATTTCTTGAAAAATCTTACACAATAGTTTTGGCATTTCAATTTCCTCCACTTTCAGCATTTCTGGGCAGATTCCATCACACCCAGGTGCTCTTTTGAGCTTTATTTGCCTTCCTAACCTCTGCAAAAAGCTATAGGCTTATCTGTAGGTCTTCCTGTGCCTCAGGTATATCAGCAAGTACAGGTGGGTCTGGACAGTTTAGTAATTCCTGGAAGTGTTCTTCCATCTTTCTAATTTTTCTTAATCAGGTGTAATCATTTTCCCACTCTTTGTTTTTAAAGGTAAATTTTAGTGCGATACCACATTTCCATTCAGTTTCTGAGTTATGTTGTAAATATTTTGATGTCCTGTTTACTCTGCTTCTGTTATTAGTTGTCCAATATATAAAAGTTTATCTGCTCTTGCTCCTGACCTCATTGTTCTTTAGAGCATATTCTTTAAAAACTCTTCCTTTCAATCTGGCCGTTTTTGCATCTAACATTCGTCTTTTAATATCTTTCCGTTGTGCCATTTGCTTCCACATTGATTGGGAAATCCACTACTCTTTCTTTGACCGCCTATATCCTTATAGATCCAACTGTTAAAGTAATCCTAATTCTTACATTAACTCCACTTGTCCCACAATGCTATATTTTAGCCCCTTAGAACCACACACTAATCAACTAAATAAATTATTAGAATATATTGAGTTAATGTAACACCTGCTTGGTACCAAAAGAGAAGAGTTAATTATTAATGCTGTTTATACATGTTCTCAAAAGTGTTCTTAATGCTCCAACTGTTGTTGGTCCTTTTCATGTTCTGGGATAATTGTATTTCTTCAACATACATTGGTCTGTCAGCTGTTCACACCCATGTCCTCCTAGAGCTATTTATAGGCCAACTAGGTCAACGGAAATTTTGTAAAAGACCAAGAGGCTGGTCTGTGTTTACTGCGTGTGTTATCAGGGATAATAGGTTTATAACACCTTGTTCAGAGTTAATTAAATTGCTATAATCAGAACAGTTATTTGTTATGGTATAAATTATGTGGAGGAATTTTCTCTACATGAGAATGCATTACTCTGGCACAACCAGTTAATTTAATTATAAGGCTCAAACAAATTCTGGGTTGTATTAAACCAGAGTAGAGAATTAGTAATTGCTTGAGATTTGGTTAACAGCCAAGGTCGGACATTTTCTGCAGGTTTGTAGAAAGGCTGTGCGATCTGACCTCTTTATGAGGTTAAGATAAGAGAGACTTATTAATGTATATACATTATCATAATCTTGTGACATGTTACTTTATTTGAATGATATGTAAGTTGATGTGGCCTGTCACCAGTCGTTTTTGCTGACTCTTCGAGATAACCACAGTAGTGACTGCTGGGCCCAGGAGTTAAATTGTGCGGGACTGCAAGTATTAACAAGCACATCCATCGAGGGTGAGATCAAGTGGCATATCAGCGTAGCCACCCTAGCTCTTTGAGTCCCAGGGGGTTTAGCATCACAGGCCCAGGGGGTAGTAAAAAAATTAATAAAATCGGCACATTATGCGTTCATTGGGACTCAAAGAGCTAGACCTACGTTGGTTTTCATGTACTTTTTAGCATCAGTTAAGAAAAAAAAAACATGACATGAAATTGTATCAAGTGCTCTTTATGCAGATAGTCTAAGGAGGGAGGCTACAAGAGTAAAATTTGTCTAATTTGGCACCATCATAACATCTTCTTTACCAACTTAACTGTTTATTTAAAAAATACCACATGTACACACACAAAGAGGTGGACTAGCCATGGAGTAATTGATAATGTAATAGTTTATTATGTAAATCTGACAGAATGATATGAGAGATCTGGTACTTGTCACCTGCTACAAACAACCCTAATCAAAGGTAGCTGGCATTACACAAGCTGTCCCTGGTTCTTCGTTTCTTTTTATGTCTGTCTATTTTAAAAGCCTTCCAGAAGGTAACCAATCCAACATTTCATTGTCACAAACTTTTACAAACTGATCACAAAACATCCAAGCAAGTTCTTGTACGTTATTATAAAGTGAATATATTTCTCACTTGATATCACCCAATATGCCAGTGGCACCAAAATGGTTCTTTACTTTATTTATATATTTCGGTGACCCAGATTTATAGTGAACATTCAGAGGATCTGTTAAAGATAAACAGCAAAGTTTCAATCAACCTGGTGCCATCTCCACACTGAAGGTTGGCTGCAATGGATCTGCAACATGCTCTATTCTCTGGTTGTACACTCTCAGACTGCTGTTTGTCTCATTCTTGATGTTGTCTCCCAACTTGTATCATTGTCTACCTCTTGCCCTCGACTTTTTCCCTTCAGCAAGTCGTCCCTCTTTTGTTTTATATCTTTCAGTAATTTTTTTTTCATTCATAGTCTTACCTATTCTTCTGTACACCCACATTTCCAGAGATTTAATTCAATTTTCTGATTGCATGTTTTTTGTCCAGGTTTCTGCACCATACAGAAAGGTTTTGGTTATCTTCTGTATATGTTTTCATTTGGCCAGTTAAAAAAAAAACACATTTGATAGAATTTTTAAGGTGATAAAAAGTGTAAGTAAGTATTCAAGAGACAGTTACAAACATAATTTTTTAGGGAAAAGGGGGAGGGTGGGGGGGGGGGGGGGGGGGTTACAAAATAACTGCATGGGAACCAAGCCATGAGACAGTTTTTCTTAATGATCACTATTTCTTCATGTTTACCTTTAACACATTTAGGAATGTTAGAAAAACTGACAGATATTAAAATATAAATATAAAAGGCACAAAAAGCTTCCATAATGCATAAATATAATTGGATGTCAAAAGAATTAATCACCAAAGATACTGCATATAACTCTGGTACTTTAGCACTTTTGACATGTAAAAATTACCAGACTTGTGACAGTTATGATCCACTCATAATTGTTGGCAACCGTATTCAATAAGTAATTTTGCTATGCAGGTGACACAGTCTAGCCAGAAATACTCAGTCGGGTAAAAAATAAGGCCATGAGATCACACTCGGCTGCACAAAAAATAACTCGTGTCATACCATGTGATATGTCTCGAGTTTACTGTTGATGACTACCAAACAAAGTGGTATAGGTAAAGGCGTACATGAGAATATCAGCACACATCAACCACTTACTGTAGGGGGTTTCTTCTTCTTCTATTCTTTTCTGTACTTCAAGAAAGTAGAAAGCCTTGTGGTGTCAAGGCAGAAAGAGATCTCTGAAAACGGCCCTTTCTTTTCACTATAAATAACTATTCTATAAAGCACTATACAGTGTCTTTGATATTTCTGCAGTCTGTCTTTAGCGTGGTCGACCTCTCCCTCTGCTACAGCTATATCGTTACATGTAACACTGCTCTCTGTGGTGCCCTGTCTGATGCCAATCTTGTTACAAGGACAAACCATTTCATTTGTTATCTACCTATAAAGTTCAAAATTGGTTCTGTGCCGACGCTCTTCCTGATATCATTGTTTCTAGGGTGATCTTTCCTTATTACACCTAGCATAGTACATAAACATGTCATTTCTGTCGTGACTATTCCTCCTTCTATCTTCTGGTGACAGTGTCCATGTTTGACATTGATAGTCTTGGATTATTTTTTATTAGTTCTTCTGTCTTTTGATAAAATGCTCCCCAGATATAAAAAATGCTTCCCGAGTGCTGTGATGTCAATTTTTGACTCAACTCAATTCTTTTCTGGATAATGTCATCACTGCACAGGACTATCAATGGTATAAATGGGACGCATCTTAAAAGAGGCTCCTCCTGGATAACCGAGACAGAAAATCTAATCCAGCAAGCATGTGACCTAGATAATATCACTCATGGAAAAAAAATGGATGGATGCACCAGAAAACATCCATGACTTATCCAAGGTTGCCAGAACAGTGGGGAGGTACTGCTGGAATCATATATCTGCCACCGTCAATGCCAAGAAAAGGGAACTGATTCATTTAATTTGCAAGGTTTCACTTCTGTGTGTGTTCTCTTGTGAGAATTTGGATTTGAACTACGAGAAGAAGAGATACTTTAGGTGAACAGTGCTGAAGTGCAAATAGATTATTAGGGTCTGAAGAAAATAGTGTTGTGTCAAGTTCTTCAGACCTTGAGCAAACAGTAATAGATGCATCTCATTTTAATCACACTTATAAGGTTTCTCCCCTTTATTGTTCTATTTTGAAACTTCATATGGAAAGACTGAGCAAAAGATGCATCAAATGTATTACACTTGTGTCTATCACTTAAGGTGAACAGTGCTGAAGCGCAACAAGATATACAGGACATATATACAGTCATAAAGTTACTAGTATCATTAGAACTAGAATGCACTCTTGCTGCTGAAGATGGGGATCAAGTGCTTATGGGAATGTCAGTTTTGTGAGGTAACTTTGTAATAACACATTCAGCAACATTCAGTATTCATTCTCATGTATGGCTTCTCTTGTGAGACCTCAGAGTGTAAGATCGAGAAAACAACGCACCACATTCATCACATTTGTAAGGTTTCTCTCCTGTATGTGTTCTTTTATGGCAGCTCAGATCTCCAGACTGAGCAAAAGACGCACCACAATCATCACACATGTAAGGTTTCTCTCCAGTGTGTGTTCGCCTATGACATTTCAGATAGCTGGATCGAATAAAAGATGCACCACATTTATCACACTTGTAAGGTTTCTCTCCTGAATGTGTTCTCTTATGGCACTTTAGATCTCCAGACCTAGCAAAGGTTGCACCACATTCATCACATTTGTAAGGTTTCTCCCCTGAATGTGTTCTCTTATGGGACTTTAGATCTCCAGTCCGAACAAAAGTTGCACCACATTCATCACATTTGTAAGGTTTCTCTCTTGAATGAATTCTATTATGGCTTGTCAGCTGCCCAGCAGAAACAAAGGATGCACCACAGTCACCACACAGGTAAGGTTTCTCACCTGTATGCATAATTTTGTGGTATTTCAAAACTTGAGCAACAGCAAAAGATACACCACATTCATCACACTTGTAAGGTTTCTCTCCTGTATGTCTTCTCTTATGCTGCCTCAGACCTCCAGCCAGAGCAAATGATGCACCACAATCATCACATAGGTAAGGTTTCTCTCCTGTATGTTTTCTCTTGTGGCTCTTCAATTCTCTAGCGCCAACAAAGGATGCACCACAATCATCACATTTGTAAGGTTTCTCTCCTGTATGTCTTCTCTTATGCTGCTTCAGACCTTCAGAATAAGAAAAAGATGCCCCACATTTATCACACTTGTAAGGTTTCTCTCCTGTATGTGTTCTCTTATGTTGCTTCAGATCTCCTGCCCGAGCAAATGATACCTCACATTCTTCACACTTGAAAGGTTTCTCTCCTGTATGTATTCTCTTGTGGCACTTCAGTTCTCCAGCCTCAACAAAGGATGCACCACAATCATCACATTTGTAAGATCTCTCTCCTGTATGTCTTTTCTTATGTTGCTTCAGACCTCCAGAATGAGAAAATGATGCCCCACAATCATCACATAGGTGAGGTTTCTCTCCTGTATGTATCCTTTTGTGGTGTTTCAGAGCCTGAGCAATACTAAAACATGCACCACAATCATCACACTTGTAAGGCAGTACTATATATATCCTCTTGGGTCTGTCTATGCTGACAACTGGGTCACGAACATCTGATGTGTATGGTGCACCCATTGACTGCATTCTTTGATTATAGCAATTGACATAAGCAACAGTATCATAAAGAGACTTCACTGATGACTGTGTAAGTGTCACTAACATGTCTAGATTTTGTAACTGACAATTCTCATTAGTCACAGACAGTTTCCTATTAATTTCAGTCAGAGAAAACATATTTTCTGATGTTGATTCTGTATAACTGTGTGCACCCATACAGGTCAGATCATCCATTTGACTGAATTTTTTGTCTTCAAGCAAAATGTCTGGTAGTTCTGGTTTCACAAGTTCTATGTCATCGTACATTTCCCTTTGTGAATGCTCTTGTATGGAGATGACAGAACTACTTTCAGATGATGTATGTACACCTGAAATACACAAGAGGAAACAAAATTAATTTAAAATGGCACAAATACCAGAACTTCAGCCACGAAAGTAGTGCAAAAAAACAAAACCACAAACACATCTGAAGACAGTTGGCAGCTTCGGCTAGCTAGCAGCAGGTTGAACATGGTTGAGTTTTCGGTTTTTTTCTTAAAAGGAATTGGAAAGATCAACACTGCTTTGAATATGATATTGACTAACTGGGCCAATATTCCTTTCCTTGCTGGTCTGTACAACGAATAATATTGCGGGGTAAAGTGTTAACTAAGTGAGTGTGTATGGAAGAATTGCTGTGTTTTGTCTGATCAAAAGTTTCTCTGTATTAAGACTCAATGTAAACTGATAAGCTGTTCTTAACTTAATGTTAAATGAGAAACATTTACCAACTGTAGACATAATCTAACATAAAAACAGATCTCACTGTATGTTTATGTCATCATGGGTAATCTTCATTAATTAAACCTTTCTGTATCAATCTGTAAGCAGTTGATGCAACAAATGATACACACATGTTCATAAATGAGTTTGTGGAAACATTTTTAAGTACTCATGAAAAGCTCAATCCTGTTCACAAATTGAGTGTCATGATCCTGTTTGTGGTAAGGATCAAATCATAGCAGGCTCATAAATAAAGCATCGAGCAGATATGCAGAGCCTAACATACACAGCCTGATGTACAAAGATAATAGGCAAATGAACCAAGACAAAGAGTCATCTCTTGGTCATCCAGAAAGAAACCTATGACTGTGTCAGTCCTAACAGATAACATAGATGATGGCACAGATGTGATAATCCAGGAGATAATATACTGATGATGAACCACCCTTTTTTTCATTTGCTTGAAATATATCACCTGTAATTCTGCTTCTTCTTTCGTTTGCTTGAAATAAATTATCTATATCTGCAGTGCTGTCTCTAGTGTGAACTTCACTATCTTTTGTAATTCACTCAGCGACCCATAAAGTTAGGCTTTTACCATTGTTTCTCCTGGCATGCTAGTATCATGCAATGATCCACCCTCATAACTAAAATGCTTATAAATTTGGACAGTAATAGAATTCTACCAACAGAACAAGATGTAATGTTTATGACAATATTTCTTTTTATTTATCCTAACCTTGTGCTGGTATGTATACTTCAGGTTCTGTTTTGATATTTGCTGGTATTTTACGCCCAATCTCATCAAAGATTGGGATCTCAGGTAGAACTGCTTTCGCAGAAACATGAACACTGTCAGTCTGAAAGGATCGAAGAGTGACATAAATAATCAAACATAAACAAAGTATATAAATACATGTGACAAAGGTCCATCGTGCAAACAGTTACCTTCATGACTGCCCTGGAAAAATGCTGGTGTTGTTAGCAATGAAAGAGTGGAAAGACTGGCTGGCACTGCCAAATCTGCAGCTGGCTAGCTTATAGATCGTAGCATCAGAGAAAGAGAATAACAGAAGGAATCTGGGGGCAGTGCAAACACATCACGCAAAACAGTTGAAAATCTGGAGTAAAAACTGGCATAACCAGACACAACAGATGTACAAGAAGTCATCAACCAGTACTGAACTGGTACTATCAACTGTGGGACACTGATGTACATGCTCTGAAATAAACAGATGGGAAAATGTCATGTTTCATGTATGATCCCTCTCTGCCAAAGTTCAGAGTCCCTGACTTTGTGAATAGGAAGACACAAGAACATTGACCCGATCCATTATTTCAGTGATCATAAGGGGTGGTGAACATTACATCACACATTACATCTGTCAGCATGGCAGATGATGATGTAGCTAAGTTTAGGTCTAGGCGAAGGCAATGCAACTAAGTTTACTCAAAGGCCATAATTTTTAAAATGGGTATAATCGCAGGCCAGAGGCACAAGCCCCAGGACAGAAAGATCCTTAATACAATACAACTGGCAAAGATCCATGGGTCACTTGCCAGCTATCTGCTGGCCAAATCTGGCCTGCGGACCACCCTGACCTAGTCTGAGAATGTTTCCTACACAGATTTGATATATTTCATTGTCAAACTTAACATAAAGTCTAACATGCATAGGAAGCAACATACTCATTCTTCTTTCTTTCCTCTACTCCTGGAATGCCTCATGGCGTCATGGCAGGACACATATTTCGTGCAGCTATCAAAATCCCAGGTATGCAGCCTACTACCTGCTTTCTTCTAAAGGTGCACGGGAGAGTTAATATACAGAAGTGAAGTTAAACAGTCACGAGCAGGATGTGATGATTCCAAGGGCCAGCCCAGTACTGGAGCACCATGCCTGGACAAAGATAGATATTTGCAGGCTCATTTTAAAATGCTAGCAACAGACTGGTTTATACAGACAGCAAGTATCCACCAGGTATGGAATTCAGTGGACCCCTACAGAATAGCCTGATGATCTGACTAACATGTCTCTACTATCCCACTCACAGAAAAAGATGTAAGATAAATGAAATATATTTGATCAGAGATCACAACAATTCAGACTAATTGTAGGAATAAAAATCCCCACATGCTGAGAAAAACTGAGAAAAATATAAGTTTTTACACTGAGCATGAATTGATTGAGGGTCTATGCTCCACTAAGGGGATAAAGAAAAGAACTACCTGCTAAACGAACACCACTCTCTAAACTATGTATTCGATGTTAGGTAAGTAAGCAATGGATACCATCCCACTGTGGAGTTTCCGGAAATGAAAGAGCTGATAAACTAGATAAGGAAGGTGCAAATGAAGAACAACCTGACGTACCAGTCTCTTATCAGCAAAAGAAGAGAATAATCAAATCAATTAGAAAGCCACCTAAACCAGCACAAGACGATTACTATTTTATGGACAGACTGAGCAAGCTATTTTTCTAAGCTTTAAAAGAGGACACAATCGACTTCGCAGCCATATGTACGCAAAATTTAAAATCGGCGAATCAGCCATGTAGACGTGGACTAGCACCTTAGACAACAGATCATGTCCTCCAAGACTGTCCCAAATACAATATATCAAGGCAAAACTTTTGGCCAAAAGAAACATCAGTGCAAGTCGCTGAGTGAATTATAAAAGACAGTGAAGTTCATACTAGAGACAACATTGCAGACATAGATAATTTATTTCAAGCGAACGAAAGAAGAAGAAGAAAAAGAATGTGACTGCAGAACAAGATTTAAGATACTTGGTGATCTAGAATGGACAGCAAAGAAATATTTCTGTTGATATTAACATTATATAGAAAATATAACATTACAACATAAGACTTGTGAATTATGCAAGCATTACAAATTTTGAAAGTTACCTACTTCAGATATTGATTCTAGTTTTATACTGTTACTTGGTCCCACTTCAAAAACTGGTTCCAGCTTTATACTGGTACTTGGTCCCACTTCAGAAACTGGTTCCAGTTTTATGTTTTTACTTGGCAACAGAGTATGTGACTTCTTGCTTCCTGGGATTAATTAATAAAACAGTGATCAGTTAGGTCAGATGCATTCTTTTTATAAAGTACATTAATATATGTAAATAGTCAACTTCGGCATATTTTTATAAGTCTTTTAAGCATCACTTAAGAAAAAAACACTACATGGGGGTTGAAATATACCTTGTTACAAGGGCAATACATTAAACAGACCAGACAACTACTGTGTAACATACATTAATCATATTTAAATGAACATAAATGGTTGAGGGTTAATGTCACTGCATAAGGCACACTGCCAACTAGATGGCAACCAGTCATTCCCTATCTTCTCTTCTAAATATGCAATTTACAAAACACATTTACAAAAACACAAACTATAAGCATTCTCCATAAAATCTGCAGCTCACTGTGTCCAACTGTGCACTCAGTTCAGCGGCTGGCCGATAGAATCGGATTTCACCTTTACCTTGTTTGTTGCCCAATCCAGTCTTCTGCTGGATGGTTTTAACCCAAACTTTCCATTGGACTTCTGGGAAGAACACAGTCACCACATGAAGGTGAGTCAGGCTAGAGCATGAAAGGTAAAGGGACTCTGAGAATCACTGCTCAGTTAGAATCAACACTTCTTCTTCTTCTTTTGTTCACCTGAAATAAATTGTCTATATCAGCAATTTTGTCTCTTGTATAAATTTTACTGTTAATTCATTCAGTGGTCCATGGAGTTTACGTTCTACTGTTGTTCTTTCTGGCCAAAAGGCTTGCCTTAATGTGTCAAATTCGGTGCAGTCCTGGAGTACATGCTCTGCTGTCTGTGGCACCTTTTCACAGGTGTACATGGCTGATACACCTATCTTGAATTTTGTGTACATGTGGTTAGGTAATTGGTTGTGCCCTGTTCTGAGGCGGAAGATAATGACTTGTTCTGGTCTGTCCATAATAAAATAGTCGTCTTGTGCTGGGGCTGGTGGTTTCCTGATTTATTGATTCTTTTCTTTTGGTGGTATGTGACTGGTACATCCGGCTGCACTTTTCTCGCACCTTCTCCTGCCAGTTGATCAGCTTTCTCATTTACAGGCACTCCACAATGTGATGGTATCCACTGCATTACAACTCTTCGCTGAAGGCTAAGTTGTGTCAGCAGTGTTTGCAATTCTGGTAGTTTCCTAGACTGAAGTGCTTTAAGAGAACCCACACTCTACATTTACATGGCAATGCTCTTTGACAGATAGGAGATGACTGGGATTTTAGGGACAATGCATCCACATCATTGCTAAGAATAAGAGATTTGAGAGTAAAGTTCTGCACCGCCAGGCAAGAAAGGCACACCAGATGTTATACTAGCACTTGCCAACTAGTTAAGAAACCAACAGATGAATATGGTGGGGGTAAGGGAAGGGGGTGTAGTGTGTGATTTGGGGGGGGGGGGGTTAAAAGGGGGTGAGGGGATAATCAGAAAAATATCTAGGGATCACTGACCTTCATTCAGACAAAAATGACTGCTGGGTTCCTACAGGAAAGCAAACAGCTAATGACAACAGGAGCATCATGATAAATCAAATACAGATGACAAGTTGTATCATATAACCATCAACGGTGTCTACGAGCCACACAATATATGGCTCCACTATCAGTCTAGTTCTCCAGGACGAACTCATTACAAAAAAGAATTGGTAAAAAGGGGGTGGCTGAAATATTACTTTTGACACACTGAAAAAAACAAAAAAAAACACATAAACTGCTGTGTAACATGATTATAAAAATTCACATATCACACACATAATGAACATAAATGGCTGAGAATTAATATAAATTATACAGTGCACTCCCCTACTGCAACATATAATTATAATGTTAGTTAATAATCAGTATAGAAGCAAGTGATTTGCATTAAAAGGTTTGTAAATAAATAACATGTTCTTTCCACTTACTTACCCACTGAAGCTTTGCGAGTATGAGGTACTTTAACTGATAAGCAGGCTGGCAGTTCAGGAAACACTGATGGATATGCATTTGATTTTAAAATAGGATTCTTTCTGGGTATCACATGTTCAACACCAGATTTATCTGTAAACTTTTTGGAAAGAATCACATCACTGGGAAGAAAATGATGACAACACACGGCGCTGTTTTTAGTCGGGGACCATTGTTTACGTGGTATGTACTTTAACCATTTTTCCCTCATATCAGAATCCTTTGGAAATTTAAATACAGTCACATATTGATCACTGGTCGATCTATAATTGGACTTGCATAAAGGAATACAGCATTTCCTAGGCATTTTTACAATCACACTCCACAAAACGTTTGAATATAGTTAATCATTAACTATGAGGCAGTATCCACAACACAGCAATGGGGCATGAATGTCAACACAAGGTTCGGTGAAGAACGACAGCCTCAGCAGCCTCACGGATACGACGTCACAACTATTTGATTTTTAGGACAATACTTTCATTGACGGCTAAATCTTCAGCCGGGTAGATGCAAAAAGTCTGTGTCTAGAATCTATGCCACAAAAATTTACCGGAAGGTCGATATATTCTCAAATCGGTCGTGGCTGTGGTCACTGTGGAGGATCCGATAAAGTGATAAAAAGTCAAAAGTGAATCTTGTGAGCTCTACTGAGCTAATTGAATGCTTCATACATACATTGAACATGTCTTATAATACCTAAATGCTGCAGCTTATATTCAAATCCAATCATATGTAATTAGTTAACAGTGATATTCAACATTAACACGAGGGGAAAAAATACAGATAACAATAATAATATTGTTATCAACAAGAAGCCACCATGATCCCAAATCCAACAACGGCGGAAGTTGCTACGATTTGAAGCTTCCCCCCCCCCCCCACCCCCTCCCCCGGCTGCCAATTGGATTTTTTTTTTTAACCGCAGCTATGCTGAACAAAAACCCAAGCAATGCATAGGCAAAGAAGAAAACAAAACCCAGATTGTTAAAAAGTGCAAATTTTATAGTTACGAAATGAAACATTTATCCACTTAAATAAGAATATTCGCTTGTGTTTCACCTGGGCCCTCACGGGAAGCAAAGAATAGTGACACTGCACCCTACCAGGTGTGTCGTAAGAGGCGACTAAGGGTAGGGTTGGGTTTGAGGTTGGCTACCTCATCCTGTAAAAACCATAGCCACAAAAACCAACCAACCATGGATAAGTCAAAAAGAGAAGCAAGTAAAATCCAGCCAACCAAGATGAGAGAAGGCTCGCTCTTCAAATGGAAGAAGTATGACACGGTGTGTAGAAAGCCGTAAGGAGTCCAGATCGTTGACGTACCTCTTCTCAGCTAAGAAAACCTCCAGAATTGGCACCTGGAATGTTAGAACTCTCTATGATATAGGGAGAACAATGGAAGTAGCAAAGGAAATGAAACATTATAGAATTAGTATTTTAGGGTTATGTGAAACTAGATGGACGGGGGCAGGGAAAAGTATTCTAAATTCAGGGGAAACTATTTTGTTCTCAGGACACACAGAGGAAAATTCTCCCCACAGTGAAGGAGTGGCCCTGATGCTATCAAAAGAAGCAGACAGGGTACTAATAGAATGGGAAGCTGTGAGTCCCAGAATAATAAGAGCATCTTTCAGAACAGTGAAACAGAAGGTGAACATGTGGGTAATGCAGTGTTATGCACCAACAAATGATAAAGATGCATCTGTTAAGGAAGAATTTTACATGCAGCTTCAAAATATTATAAATAATGAAAGAAAGGGCAACTTAAAAATTGTGATGGGCGACTTGAATGCTAAGATAGGATCAGACAACACATGTTACGAAGAAATTATGGGAAGACATGGTCTGGGAGTAATGAATGAAAATGGAGAATTGTTCACAAATTTTTGTGCAGGAAACCAGTATGTTATTGGTGGAAGTATTTTTCCCCATAAAAGAATACACAAGACAACATGGGAATCACCAGACCATAAGACAACTAATCAAATTGACCACATATGTATTAACAAAAAGTTTAGATCATCCCTTTACGATGTTAGGGCTTTCAGAGGTGCCGATGTATTTACTGACCATTTCCTGGTGATAAGTAAAATCAAGTTGAAACTAAAATGATATATAACATCTTATAATCATAGAAACCAATATAACGTAGGCTTTCTCAGAGATAAAGAAATTAAGGAACAGTTCTCAGTTACGGTCTCTAATAAGTACCAGGTGTTGCAGCAGTTAGCTGAAGATGTCAACACATAAGTCTGCTGGGATTAGATCAAAGGAATCTGGAATGAATCTTGTGTAGAAGTTCTTGGCAAGAAAGAAAGGAAACATAAAGCATGGATAACACCAGAAACCATTAAACTGATTGAAGATAGGAAAAGTAAAAAGGCAGACTTAAACAATAGCAAAACTAGAGCTGTTAAAGCTAGAGCTCAGGAGAAATACACAGAAGCCAACAAGGAAGTTAGGAGGCATATAAGGGCAGATAAAGTGAAATATCTAAATGATCTAGAACAAGAAGCAGAGACAGCAGCAGCAAAAGGAAACCTCAGAGGACTTTACAGTAACACAAGAAAGTTGGTAAGTAAATATAGTCAGCCAACTGGATCAATCAAAAACAGTAAAGGAAAGGTACTTACTAACACTAAAGATCAAATGGACAGATGGGTTGAATATTTTGAAATACTTCTAAATAGACAAGGCCCAGAGGTTCCCCAAGATATCCAGCCTTTAGAAATAGAACTGGATATCAACTGTGAGATACCATCCAAAGAGGAAATTAGAAAAGCTATACATCTTCTCAAGGAAGGAAAGGCGACAGGCCCATATGGTATCCCAGGTGAAGCCATCAGGGCCAACATAAACACATACAACAGAATTGCTACATAGATTATTCAGTAAAGTCTGGGAGACCGAAGAAATATCAGCAGACTGGAGAGAATGATATCTTGTGAAACTGCCCAAAAAAGGCGATCTGCAGGAGTGTGAAAACTATAGAGGAATTATGTTGCTGTCAGTTCCTGGAAAAATATTAAGTATAATTATTTTGGAAAGATTAACAGATGCTATTGATAAAATGCTAAGAGATGAGCAGGCAGGTTTTCGGTCAAACAGATCCTGTACTGGCCCGATAGCCACATTACGTTTATAATAGAGAAAAGCAATTGAACTGAACTCACCACTTTACATTGGATTTATAGACTATGAAAAATCATTTGACAGCATTGATAGGGAATCTCTCTGGAAATTGATGGGGCACTATGGAATCTCACAGAAAATTATCAACATAGTAAAGGCAACATATAAAGACATGAAATGTTGAGTTCTTCATGAGGGAAAGCTAACAGATGCATTTGAAATAAAAATAGGTGTGCGACAGCGATGTCTTTTGTCGCCTCTCCTATTTTTACTGGCTATAGACTGGACTATGAAAACAGTAACTGCTAACACCAAGAATGGAATTCAGTGGACCCCCTACAAAACAGCTTGATGATCTGGACTTCGTTGTAAAAAACCCAAGATTCTAAAATCTGAACCCAAGGGATTAAATAAAAACCCAGATCATGGGGTAAAAACCCATCATTGGCAACCCTCGCCGGAAGTTGCTACAAAAGCTAAATTGAGCAGTGTTGCCACTTTGGATCTTTTATATCCAAATTTAGATCTTTTTCATTGCATTTAGATACTGTTTTTGACGTTTAGATCGTAATTATTTTTCTAGATGATTTTCATATGGAGTTAGATATTTTATAGATTTTTTTTCTTTCATTGTCAATTTAATAATTACTGTGTAAATCATTTACTACAATTTTTTTTTTGGTCTGGCACGTACATTGTCACAACTGCCATTACTTGAACTTTAAACTCTCACTGGGGTCAACGCACAAATATCTGGCAGCCCCGGTACTGATTAATAAAAACGCGCGTAAATCATACTAACTTTTGTTTCAATCGTATGACCAAAGCTTGTTGTAAGTACTGCAAGTGTGAAATTAAAGCGAAAATACAAAACTCAAAGAGTCATGCAGAGACTAAAAAAGCATAAAACTGCAGTTTCATTTAAAGATATTACACCGCTTACATCTGTTTTCAGAACTATACTGATAAATTAATCATCAAAAGTTGAAGTATCAGTCGCAATGTTTTTAATTTGTCACTGCGCAATTTCAAACTGTGACCATTTGATCGATTTGTAAAAAATCTTGGACTAGTTCAATTTGAAAAGTGTGGTGTAGAAAGTATAGTTTAGGAACCGAAGCCCCTTTTATTCAGCAAACAGTTAGGCTTGAAGAATTTGGCTGTAATTGGTACTGATAATGCCTCAGTGATGGTTGGTATAAACAATGGCGTTTATGCCAAGTTGAAGGAAGCTAACCCATCGTTAATACTTATAAAATATATGCGTCATTCATTGCAGCTAGCATTATCACATGCTTCATCCAAATATTTACCAAGGAATTTGGAATACCTTATTGCTGAAACACTTTACTGGTTTTCCAGTTTTCTAAATCATTTGTCAGACAACAGCAATACAATACATTTTATACAGCCTTGAATGATGGTTCCACACCACCGAAAATTCTGTCAGATTGCAAAACTAGATGGTTATCAATTTAACCAGCTGTTAAAAGAATTATGAAGCAATGGCTGAAGTTGAAGACACACTTTGAAATAACAAGACAAAGTGAAAAGTGCTACACAGCTGAAACACTATATGGAATTTACAGTGCTGAAAAAAATTTGTCATTCATTCTTTTTTTATAACCTATTCTAATGGAAGTGCAAAAAGTTAATAAACTGTTCCAATCTAAATTGTTGATAAAGTTAAATTACTTGATGATCTCACCTTGCTATTTCACTCTGTAAAAGACTGGTGTTGCAAACTTCTAAAGCTGATTTGCTCACTTGCACTATAGAGAGCTATTTGGCTCCTGAACCACACCTTGGATATTAAATCGAATCAAAAATTGATGATTTAAAAACAAAAGGACTGTTAACAGAGGATGAAGAGAACAACTTAAGAAAAAGCTGTCAAGATTTCCTTATCTCATTATTGAAGCAATAGAAGCAGAGACTTCCTGAAAATCTAGATGTTTTGAAAAATATTTCACTTTTTTCTGTGAGCAACATACTTCAGCCAATAAAGGACATACCTGAATATTGTAAAGTTACGACATTTTTAGGGGCTACTGAAAATAGTGTCGCGAAAACAGAATATAAGTTAACCAAAAGAAAGTTAGCTGAATTGACAAACAAAACAGAAACTAAAGCGTTTTGGAGTGAAGTGAGACAATTTAAAGATGCCTCATCAAATAGTCCATTCTGTAAGCTCTTTAAAGTGCCATGTCTGCCATGATACTACCCCACTCAAATGCTGACGTAGAAAGAGTTTTCAGTGCTAGGAATTATATCAAATCTAACCTAAAAAAACAGGATGAAATTGGACCTCTTAAATGCTATCGTGCCATTAAAATTCGGCCTGATGAGACTAGAGAAATAAGCCTACTGTTCCACTTATAAAGAAATTTGAACAGCTAAAGCATACCAGGGTCATTTTGGATCTGAAGCTTCAACTTCATTATCCAAGCTAAGTTTATCCTGTGGATCTTGTGAGGCAGACATCAGTGAAGGTGAGGACATGATTATGTAGGGTAAGTCATAACAAAAGCTATGTAATTTTTGACTTTTTCAATTTGGATGTTTTTTCTAAATCTTTTTAGAGATTTTTTGACACCGTTTTGGACATTTTTTGTCAAAGAAAAGTGGCAACACTGAAATTGACGCCTTCACTCAACAACCCTAATGAATGAATGAAGACTACACTCGGGATTTCCCTACATTTGTTGCTCCTCCGACTCCACTGCCTATCCCTAAAAATCTTTGACGACATCCGCCTTGTCATTTTTCAATTCATCACCCAACGGTGCAGATCTAGCCAGTCTGTCAGCCTGTTCATTCTCCACCGCGCCAACATTGCTTGAAGAAAAGATCACAATTATGCTCGCTAAAAGTGACCTCCCCAGTGAAGCTTGCCACTTTTCTCAGCATGCTTTCAGAGTCTGTTACAATTACGAACTATATATGCATCTTGTTTTCTAGCCACCGGAGAGCTGCAGTTACCGCCTCCATCTTCTTTCTCAAGCTAGATGTTGTGGTGTCATTTGTTAGGTTGTCCTGCGCTAAAGATTTTCCATTGGCTTTGGCTACGAACTCCCAATCACTTCTATTCCCTCTTAACACAGAACCATCTGTATTGATAATCAGGTCACGTGGACTAAAATTGTCGTGAATCAACTGTTGGACTTCCACATCCTAAGCTCCCGCTGGCCACTCTCTGCACTCCCGCTTAATGTGATCATGGCCCTACACAAGTCAGACTTTTCCTCTGATACTCTGACCCACTCCTTTCCTCTCCCACGGCCAACTCAAGATATAAATAGGCCAACTGGGTCAACGGGGATTCCCGTTCTTGTGCAAGAATTGAGTCCCTCTGACAGTTTTTATCGAGGAGATGTATACACAAATTAAACTACAGTTTCATTGATTTTCTACATATTTTATAAAACTATACGTCATTTTTAAGGTAAATAAGTGTGCTATTTAAATATAACAATAAAGGCTCTTACAGACAAACAAAAATAATTTTTCTACAGTCAACGTGAACATAAACATCAATAACGTTTAAATTTAATCTAAAAGTTTTTTGAGCAAAAGTAAAGAAATATCAGTGCTAACTCTTTAATTCTGAGAGGGTATTATTGCATGAGAGGAGCTGGGGAGGGGGAGGAGAGGTGACATTTATACTTTATCAAATTTAGCGCATAAAAATACTGCTATGAAACATACAAATGTCATACATAACATTAATATAAATGATTGATGGTTTCTATTATTATTATTATTAGACTACTACAACATATAGTTATGTTGTTATTTAATAATTGGTAAACAAGCACAATCAGTATGAAATTGATATGTGCAATACTTTTTTTTTCACCAAGAGTAGTTTTCTTAACAGTATTTAGAGCACTACTAAATATGTATCCTCAAAGTACAAACAGCACAAACAAATTTGTCCAGTTTTATCTTGTTGGATGAAATCAATTCCTTATCATTGCGAATTTTTGGGTAACTGTTTGAAAATATATCACACATATTTCTAATGACTGCATGCAACAATGCGTATAAGTATCATGAATGGTATATTATTTAAAAGGTATTTAAAGCAAATTAAAAAAGACATATAACTGCGAATTGCTGAGCAACATACACATATCAAACACAAAAATCCCCATATAGATACAGGATATCGTTGTTCAAAACTGTCTGGAACAAGACTAAATCCCAGAATAAGATAAACAACCAGAAGTTTCCGCAGGAGTTTACAGCCAGTGTTCATGAAGCAAAAGCCAGTTTACACAAATTAACACAGACCGTACAACTGCAAATATGCATAAGAAGTGAATGAACAACCAGAAGTTTCCGCAAGAGTTTACAGCCAGTGTTTACGAAGCAAAAGCCAGTTTACAAAAATTAACACAGACCGTACAACTGCAAATATGCATAAGAAGTGGACAAACAACCAAAAGTTTCTGCAAGAGTTCACAGCCAGTGGTCGCATATATTATATACACACACACACACACACACACACACACACACACACACACACACACACACACACACACACACACACACACACAGCCAGACGTGCCTTGCCGAATGTTTATGCATACTTGTCTTATTGTGTCTTCTGCTTAAGCCATCTATTTTTTCCCCTTTCCAGCAACTAGCAACGTTTTCTGCTCTAAACAAACATTGATTGGTCTTTCATTAACGCTTGGTGACCTTTAAAAAAAATCGCTAGTCTATGTTACAGAGGTGTCACGCTGTGTTGTCTTCGATGCTCGGAGCTTTCCATACTGCGCGTCACGTGAGCGACCATTTACACTTAGTGTTTGACTAATTATTGTGAGTGGCCTGCGATACTGCGTATATTCTAGCCTTCTAGGACTTCAAGTACGACGTGGATTTATTTCAGGCGTCAGCTTTGACGAGCGACAAGGAGAGCAGTGTTGCTTTTCTGCAGCAAGATGGCTTTTTTTGTTTTGTTTTTTAGCCTGCCGCAAAATGTTAAGAATTCTGAAACCACGGCTAGACTTTCGGGGAAGGTAGGTCGTGTCTGTAGGGTGGGGTGTTGGGTTTAGCGCCAGTTCTAGATGTTGTGGGGTTGGCAAAAGGGGTCAGATGGTGTAATATAGAACACAGGATATCAACGGTTATAGCATCAATGAGAACACAACATTACGCGGGACG
Organism: Candidula unifasciata; assembly: GCA_905116865.2. Classification (NCBI taxonomy): domain Eukaryota; kingdom Metazoa; phylum Mollusca; class Gastropoda; order Stylommatophora; family Geomitridae; genus Candidula; species Candidula unifasciata. The sequence continues at coordinate 402,594 of CAJHNH020000302.1, forward strand.
TAGGCTTCACACTTTCACAGTAAGTAAGCTGTGAGGTGGGGGGGGGGGGGGGGACTTGGTGTTAGGGCCGGCTCTAAATGTTATGGAGGTAATTCAAAGCGTTCAGGTAGCATAATATACAGCAGTGTATATCGCTGGTGATAGCATCGAAGACAACACAACTTGACTTACCTGTGGTTGAAGAATGAATGGTAGAAAACCAGCTGATTATAATCAATTAACATGACTCTAAAAAAAAGCCTTCTACTCTAGAACTACAATAGAGCAGACTGGCAATTCTACAAAAAACTCAACAGAAAAGTAGCTATCGGAGCCCTTTCCAACCAATAAGGTTAGAAAAGAAAAACACCATAACACTCATCAGTATCATACTCGAAGCAGCCAAAATAAAAAATCCTCTGAGGTCGGAGGCAAAACTGTGAACCCTTTAGGACCCAAGAACTGCAACAGCTGCACTAGAAAGCACAAAAGCAAGAGTACAAATAGTATAAGATTCCTCTGACCTCAGCGTAACACAGTAAACATAGGGCTTTTATAGAAGAGAAAAACTCACATGCAAGACGGCGGGAAAAGATTGCAGCTCTCAACATGGAGAAAGAAGGCAACAAATCTATGGCATCTAGTAAGGACTCTTAATGAGGAGAATCATACCAGCCATGCCAACACTGTTACTGAAGATGGTAGCAATCGTTCACTGGTGAACAAGCAGCACAACTGCTGGCTGACAATTTTGCAGAGAGAAGCAAAATCTTCATGGCTAGAAGGAGAGGAGAAGAAGAGACGAGAGAACTGAGGAAACCATCAAAAAGCAAGAAAATAGCCAAAATTTTATGAATAAACTCTTGTCCCCAAGATTTTGAATACGCATTAAAATCCTTCAGAAAAGGAAGGAACCTGGACCTAACAAATGAATTGATAGTACACTTCAGACCAACTGGTAGGCAACGACACCTAGATCTTATAAATAAATCTTGAACCCAGTAGCTACTTCTAAAGGAAAGGAAGGAGGCAGAAACAGTCCCCATAGCCAAGAAAAGAAAGCCAAAGGAAAACAAATTCAGTTACCACCCCATAAGCTGTCTTGGAAAGACCATGGAAAGAATGGTGAACAAAAGCTTACTTAATTCCCTGGAATAAAACAAGATTTAGGATGACAGCCAATCAGGCTTAAGGAAATACAGAAGCAAGGATGACCAAACCTCTTTTCTTGCACAGGAAATTAAAGATTTCTTCCAGAAAAAAAAATATACAAACTGATAGCCACTTGATTCGACCTTGCTAAGGCCGTTGAGAAGGTCTGGAAAAAAGGACTCTTGCTAAAATTAGCACACGGTGGGATAAAAAAGCATACGTTTGCCTAGATTGGAAACCAGTCATCATCACATCGCTCGCTCAACCGTCCGACTACGCTATCGGGGTCGTCTGCGTTTGGGTTATTAGCAGCCCGTGAACACACTACTGTTGCAGCACCATATAGGTTCACGACTGTCTAGAAAACTGCGGAGAAAGCACGCTTGGTGTTCTTTTCATAGCACTCAACAAGGCTTGCCGACTCTGCAGGGACCTAGCTTTCAATAGCCGCCCGAATTGCACAGCTTTTGCCAACCACAGCCACACGAAACCATGGCAAGAAGATTCCGACCCAGCGCCGAGATACCAGGTCGACCTCAGCCAAAAAGGAGGAAGCAATTGTCGCCGCACCAGCCCCAACTATGCCAGAACCGGTCGACGTTCATGAAGAGACGCCAGCCTCAGCCAACCAGACGCCGCCAGCCCTGGATGTAGCCCCAATCGAGGCACCAGTATACCTTGAAGTCGCCCCAGTCGTGGCACAGGGAGCCACCAACACCCGCCCACTCAGGCGGCAGCAGCAGCGATCAGGAACCCACAGTACAGAGATTCTGCAGTGCTCACGCTGTAACAAGGCATGGCACTCTGCCTCGTCATGCCGCAGCAGCCCGTCGTGCCGTTACCATTCCGGCCCACACCTATTCAAGGAATGCCCGCTGGCAAAATTGGATCAGGACTTTAAGAAGCCCAACGCAAGTAAAAGGTGTTCTAATTGCTCCGGTGCACACAGCGCTAGGTACATGGGTTGCCCATACCTAAAAGTAATCAAGAGAGCGATGGCGAATACCACCACCAGGACCACGCATAAACCAGCGCCGAAACGAAGACCACAGGCGCCCAGTCCGACAGTTGTGAACAACAACGAAATTACACAGCTGAGAGACGAAATTAAGTCCCTGCGTGAAGAGAACGCAAGAATCAAGGCACTCGGGACTCAAGACAGGGATGAGATGATTGACCTGAGAAGCATCCTGCAGGCATCACTTGAGACCCAGAGGAGACTAGAGAAGGAAAATGCAGATATGGTGACATTTAAAATCGACTTGATGGCAAATCTAACCGACCTCAAGAAGATGAAATAAGAAAATGCCGCAGCCGCCAAAGATCTGGAAGACAACCAGAAAAGCATACTGTCCGAGGTCTCCACCATCAAGAAAGAGCTGACAGAAATCAAAGCAAAGCTAACCAAAATCAGCAAAGAAAACGCTCAAGTGCAAAAAGACCTGGCAGCTACAAATATAGTAATTGAAGCAAGAGAAAACGCGAGAAAGGAAGCGGCCAGAAGACAGCAAGTACAAACAAAGAAAGCCCAGGAGAAAGTACCTAATCTGCAAAAAGAACAAGACCCGATTAAAACCGGAGAAGAGAGCATCCTATTTCATTGCAAAATGTCAATATCTTTCCGTTGTGCTATTTTCTCCCACATCGATTTGGAAATCCACTTCTCTTTCTTCGACCACCTATATCCCAATAGATCCAACTGTTTACTTACTTACTTAGTCGCTCCTCTTCTACCTTGGGGTGTAGAGGTTTGCCAGAGAGAGCGCCAGACGTCTCTATCAGCAGTTTTCTTTCTGGCTTTGTTCCATTCCAGTCCTCTGTCAGATGTTGTCTTCCCAGCGAACCCTGGGCCGCCCTGGAGGTCTTGTTCCCTGGTTCTTAGCCTCCCATGCCTGCCATGGTGGCCGATTTTTTCCCATTCTGCATACATGTTCAGACCATCGTAACTGACTGATCCACTCGGGTTTGTAAGGACTGGGTATTAAGATTTTGACGTATTGTCTGATTCGGGACTTTGTCCCTTCTTGTCACTTCAAATTCAAATTCTCTTTCGTTGACCACTTTCAGCTAGGTCCGCTCACATTTCTGCTCACTTTCCTTTCAGCTATATTTGTGGTGACGTTTTCTGGTCTCGATCTCATTTGGTTTTGGATTGTGTTCAATAATGTCGCTTTCTATTTGTTGTGGTTTCCGCTCTTGCTGTTGCAATTTGGCTGGCCCTGTGCTGCGCTCAAGATGATTGGATGTTGAATCGATTTATTGTTGGACCACCTTTCTCATATATATCCTTTCCGAGGCCTGCAGCTGGCTTCTGTAAGCTGTTGTCATTGCCCATGACTCACACCCATAGGTCAGGACTGGTACATAGGTAGAGCGGTAAACAGTCATCTTCGTCCTCTTGCCAATTTCTCTTTTGTTAAGAAACCCTCGGTTTATAGCCTGGAAGAGTCTTCCAACAGCTGCTTTTCGTGTAGCCAGCTCAGTCTTAACGCCTCCGTTTCGGTCTAATACAACTCCAAGGTATTTGAACTGGTTAACCTGCTCCAATGCATACTGTCCCATCATGATCTAGTGTTTCTTCTCCTCTCTTGAGATCACCATGGTTTTAGTATTGGAGATACTGATGGTCATCCCTCTCTTGTCAAGCTCTTTCTTTCAGACAAGTAAGTTGGACTGAAGGTGTGCCTCTGATTTAGCAATCAGGGCCACATCGTCTGCAAATGCCAGCTCTGATATACAGATTGGTCTCATCTTCCAGTACCCTACAGAGTACTTCTTTGTCTTATCCTTACAGGTCTTAATGACCACATCCATCATAAGAATCAAGAGGTAAGGTGAGAGAATATGACCTTGTCTAACACCGCTGGTGGTCATAAATTCTTCTGACTTTTGGTCTGCCGTTCTTACATAATTTCTGCACCTTTTGTAGAAACTCTGTATTGCACTGATCAGGGGTGCTGGGATGTTTTTCCCTGCCAAGTAGTCCCAGGGTACCTTCTCAAATGCCTTTTCCAGATCCAAAAAAACATAGGTGCATCTCACTCTTATTTAAGGGCTTTTTTACTCATCTGTCTCAGTGTGAAGATAAGGTCTTGAGTACTTCGGTTTGCTCTGAAGCCACATTGGGCCTCGACCAGTTGTGGCTCCACCAGACTTCTAAGTCTCTGCTTGAGAATTCTAGAGTAACTTTTACCAGGAACGCTGAGAAGGGATATGCCTCTGTGTTTTTCACATTGTCTGTTATCACCTTTTTTTAATATAGGTATAATGATGGCAATCTCTCAATCCATTGGTAGTTTTGCTACACCAGTAGAAGACATTCACCTGCAACTCCTATATATTTGACCATCTCTGGTGTTATACCATCATGACCTGATGCTTTTCCCAGCTTAATCTTCTCAATAACTGCTTTCAATTCTTCCATCCTAATGTTATCTCCCCCATGGATGATTTCCTTCTCAGCAGTGAGGTCCATTATTTCTGGGTCATGACTTCCCTCAACGCCAAGGAGCTCTGAGAAGTATTCTTTCTATTTGACCATATTATTTGTAGATGTAAGCAGAGCCCCTTCCTTGTCTTTTATGAATTTCAGTGGGCACTCTTTCTCCTTCCTCATGTTCTTGAGGGTCTTGTAGAACAATTTTTGATTTTCTCTTGCATTCTTTCCAACTTTTCTCCAAACTCTTCCCATGATTTCTGTTTTGCTTTAAGCTAAATATTTTTGGTTTCTGTTCTGAGTGCCACATATTGTTTATATTTCTCTATTTCTTCGGCTGTGTTCCTGGCTGCCAGGTATTGCTTCCATGCCCTTTTCTTTTCTCCTATTTTCTTCCGTCCACCAAGGTGTCCTATGTCCCCGCCTTCCACTTGGGACTTCACCACATGCTTCTACTGCAGCTGCTGTGAGGATATTCTTGAATCTGCACCAGAGGGTTTCAGTGTCCTTTGATGATTCTCCTTCAGTTCCTATTGCTTTCACTATAAGCTCCTGGTATCTAGCCTTAATATCTGGCTCTCTTAGCCTGTATGCCTTAATCCTCATCCCTTCTAGGTTGCTTGGTTTCTTGCATGGTTGTCGGTGTTGCCCTGTTGAAGCAGTTCTTTCAGTTGTTCTCTTTATTGTGACCAGATAGTGGTCACTTCCAATCTCTGGTCCTCTCATGACTCTGACATCTCTCACAAACTTAAATGAACTTTTCCTAACTATGCGTAGTCAATGATGGATTTTTCATTCTTTGAAGGTTTCCAACTATTTAAGTAATCCTAATTCTTACATTAACTGCTATTTTCTCCCACATCGATTGGGAAATCCCCTCCTCTTTTTTCGACCTCCTATATCCTAATAGATCCAACTGTTTAAGTAATCCTAATTCTTACACTAACTCCACTTGTCCAACAATTCTATATTTTAATTCCAAAAGAGATGAGTTAATTCTTTATGCTGTTCATGCATGTTTGCAAAAAGTGTTCTTGATGTCCAACTGTAGTTGGTCCTTTTCATGTTTTGGGATAATTGTATTTCTTCAACATATATTGGTGTGTCAGCTGTTCATACCCATGTCCTCCTAGAGCTATTTATAGCCACCAGTCATTACTGCTGACTCTTCGAGATAGCCACAGTAGTAACTGCTGTGCCAAATGTGCCCATGTGTTAAATTGTGCAGGATTGCAAGTATTAACAGCACATCCATCGAGGAGAGGTCCAGTGGCATTTCAGCGTAGCCACCCTAGACCTACATACTTTGTTGGTTTTCCTACACTTATTAGCATCATTTTTTTTTTTAAAAACGTGAAATTTTATCAAGTGCTCTTTATGCAAATAGTCTAAAGAGGGGGATTACCAGAGTACAACTGTGATTTTCTGCTGATTTCTTCTCATGATGTGTCTAATATACCACCATCTTCTTTACCAGCTATATACTGTTTTTTTTACAAAAAACCACATGTACACACACAAAGAGAAAGACCAGCCCTGTAGTAACTATTATTATAACAGTTTATTATGCAATTTAACAGAATGATTTAACTTCTACTTGTCACCTGCTACAAACAACAAGCCTTATCAAAGGTAGCTGGCATTACACAAGCTGTCCCCGGTTCTTCGTTTCTTTTAATGTCTGTCTATTTTAAAAGCCTTCCAGAAGGTAACCAATCCAACTTTTCATTGTCACAAACTTTTGCAAAACATCCAAGCAAGTTCTTGTACGTTATTAAAAAGTTAATATATATCTCACTCGATATCATATACCCAATATGCCAGGGGCACCAAAATGGTTCTTTACTTTATTTACATATTTCGGTGACCCAGATTTATAGTGAACATTCAGGGAATCTGTAAAAGATAAACAGCAAAGTTTCAATCAATTAGGTGCCATCTCCACACTGAAGGTTGGCTGCAATGGATCTGCAGCATGCTCTATTGTTCTGGTTGCACAACCTCAGACTGCTGTTCATTTGATTCTTGATGTTGTCCTCCCACTTGTATCATTGTTTACTTCTTGCTCTTGACTTTTCTCTTCAGCATGGTTTATAAAAATGTATTATGTCTTTTAATGTTGCCAAAATATTTCAGCTGTCCCTCTTTTGTTTTATATCTTTCAGTAATTATTTTTTTCATTCAGTCTTATTTATTCTTCTGTACACCCACATTTCCAGAGACTTAATTTGATTTTCTGATTGCATGTTCATTGTCCAGGTTTCTGCACCATACAGAACGGTTTAGTATACATAGCATTTAACATAAAGAATGAGCAAAGTTTGTTATCTTCTGTATATGTTTTCATGTGGCCAGTTTGGGGAAAAAGGCACATTTAATTGAATATATAAGGTGATAAAAAGTGTAAGTGGGCGGTGCCAGGCTTTCGGCCATTCTAAAGAAAACTGCAAACGGTCACCAGTGTGCACTTTTTGTTCCGCCTCCCACTGGATACGAGAATGCACGAAGGCGAAATCAGTCACCGACTACAAAATCCATAACCCTGACCGAAAATGCGCCAACTGCGGTGAAAGTACCTAGGCTGCCGACAGCGAAAGGAAGAACAAAAACCTTGGAAGGAAGCCATCCTAACCAAAACCTCGCTTAAAGCCTTCAAATTTTTTCGTTCCCAGCAAAAGTCGCCCACGGAACTAGCATCCCAAGTTAGAAGGACGCAGAAATCTCTAGAGAATCTTGCGGCAAATCTATCGGCCAGCCAGCCCATCCCAGTCACCACTAGCCCAACAAAAGGCGACCTGGGCGGGTCGGCTGAGGCGATAGAAACGCTAGAGGAAAAGCTCAACTCAGAAAGGGATCAGAATGCACAAAGAGAAAACAAATGTCCCAAAAAATACTAAACTTACGCGTTATAATTGGCGATTTGGTGAGAAACCAGCAAACACTCATTGACGAAATCAATCTCCTAAAGGCAGCGACCCAAAACACGGCCAAAAATCAACCCCCCGAAAACCAAAATGTCCCAACCGAACTGCCGGTCTACGACCGCCTCAATGAAACCGCTACCAATACCACAGAGGAGACTATAGCGTCCATTATCAGCAGGCTGGAGAAGATAGAAGGCAGACTGCCTGACTCGGACTCCTCGGACTCTAGTACGATAGATAACGAATCCTCATCGTCAGATTCAGAACCCGACCCCGACACAATAGAAACGAGCCAAGAAGCTTAAAAAGAAAACAGTGTTAGCACAGCGTTTATTTCCTTTAAAATGGAGAATGCCACTATAAATATTCTGCAGTGGAACTGTCGTGAAATGATAAGCCCTTACGCATCAGTCTGTAAGACTGGTAACATAACTTACCTGTAAATCTTCACAAAATTCAAACTTGGACTCGTCCAGAAAGATATAGTCCCTTATATCTATATATATAGGCCTTTATTGGACAACATTATTATGTCTACCTTTTCTGGGTGCTTTAACTAAACTCCACTTTTAAATGTAAATATCTTTGATATATATTAAGGGAGTTATTTGAGGTTTTGTGGAAACCGATTTACTCCTTGCCCATGTATACTAGGGACTTCTTTTTGTACCAACGCCTAAAGTGTCTAAGTGACGCTATTCTCTCTTGCCGGCTCCAAGCGTCCAGACGTGTCAATCTATGCCTGTATAATTTCAATTTTCAAGGCGATCTGGAATGTCTCAGTTTTTGCATATGCTTGGGTAAGTTAATTATAGTTTACGAGTACCTAAAATGATGTCTGTAAAGTAGTCACTGCTGTAGAGAGATCAGTATTGGCTGTGTGATCACACTTAGTTCGACCGTTCTTGATTGCTAGAGAAGCGGATTCGAACGTAGACCTTCCCCTGTACAGACTAAATAGCTTATGACCTCTATAACCACCCATACTGGAAAAATTAATACCCTTACAAGTGTGTACTTTTTAAACTAACTATAGAAATCTGTGCATACAAAATGGGGACAGAATTAGGTCAGGACTTTGTCGACCAGTGTATGGAGTGTGTTTGACCCAGATCAAGGAATGCTAGGACGAGCTTTGGGAAGCATAAGAAATAAATGTACTGACAGTAAATATTGGTGTCTGTGTGCAGAGGGGAGGGGGGAGAGAGAGTGATATATGTGGCAGAACACTCTATCTATCTCCACTGTATATCTGACTTGCCTTCTCTTGCACTAAACAGACAGATGAATATAGGGGACTTGTGTCTCCTGGTCTAGAGAGGCATTCTGAGGAATGAAACAGGGGAGCAAGGGTGGAGTAAGCAGATGTGGGATATGACTGATGCTTGTTCTGTCTTTCCTGTCAAGATGTTACCCTCTTGGTGATGACTAATTCTGAGTTATTTCTTGGCAGGATGAATCCTTTATGAGGAGCTGGCAGAAGATTCACAGTCCAACCAACCATAACCCATCAATCAATTAACCCATCACCTACTTATTATCACCCAACTACCAATTGAGAAGACTGTCCGCCTCAAGATGGGGTACAATATAACCCAAACATCATCCAGTGCCAGAGCATGTGTGTAACTCAGGAACAGTACTGTGAGTTACTCGTGGGAGCAAGTGCGGTGTGCCTATCCAGTTGCGGTGTGCCTATCCAGTTGATGTGTGCCTATCCAGTTACTGAGTGCCTATCAAGGTGCTGTGTGCCTATCCAGTTGCTGCGTCCTCTATGGTGAGGTACTCTTCCATTACCTGATCCAGTTGAGCAGAATTACCAGGGTCAAAGACAGTCGATTCACCCGGAGCTGAGTGAGGCATCAACAGTGGAACTGGGATAAGTGAAGTTTATGTCTCGATTATGCTATATTCCCCACAGCTCCACTGGATTCCAAGGATGAATATATGCTTCCTCCAGGACTTTCTGACTGTTTAACTTTGGCTGATTATAGTCTTTGTATTCTGGAATCCAGCTGTTGTGTTTTGACATTTACTTCACTATTTTCTATCTTGTACATGTTGTAATGATTACATGCATTCATTTTCATGGCTGACTTAGGTTTCTCTATTTCACCTTTTTAAATGTGTAGCATTTGTGGGTGTATGAATCTTGACTAGATGTGTTAACATGGTTATGATAATGACTTATCATAACCTGAGGGCTTTCTTTAGTAAGTAGTGGGGGTGTCCAGCCAAGTGTGCCTAGAAATATTGTATTCACATACTGACATATTTTGTAGTGCCAATACTTGAGTTGCCCTACTCCAGAGATAAGTTGAGCGTATATTGGCCACAGGGAATCCCTTAGACCAATACGAGCCAAACGACTCAACATAATTATCTCTGAGTGCTGTTGGTTCGGAAGGAGAAATCCTTACATTAGGCATGCGACAGGAGTGATATGTGACAGGAAATGCAACGGCGTCCAAAAAAAAACCTCCCAGATATTTTCCAACAAACTTGGGAGGAGACGGCAGTTTATGCCCTGCAGGAAACTAGACTGAAAGCAGGAGATAGATTCACGCGCCCGGGCTTCGACATATACAGAAACGATAGAAAATCCGATACGAGGAGTGGCGGGGTAGCGACCCTGGTCAGCAATCAGATAAAAGTCATATCTCACACTGGCTTTAACACCCGAAATATGGAAGGAATGCTGATCAGGATCGCCGGCCACGACCACGACCTAACGATCATTAATGTGTATTGCCCAGCAGGGAAAATTGAGGCAACAGACCTCAACCCAATCAAAAGCCTTCTCACAGATAACACGTTACTTCTCGGAGACCTGAACGTGCATCATCAGACGTGGGGCGAGCCAACAGCCGACAGAGGAGGCAACAACCTAATGCAGTTTATTGAAGACAACTCTCTAACTGTACTCAACGATGGCTCTGCCACAAGGATAAGCCCTAGCCTCAAAATGTGAGATGCAGCAATAGACATATCGATAGCCACGGCGAGGCTAGCGGGCTGCCATTAGTCAGTTATGTCCGACAGCAGCAGCGATCACCTGCCAATCAAGATCAGTACGAGAACGCGCCCACAGTTGGTGGAAGAAATTAAGCGACCGTACTTTAACATCAAAAAGGCGAATTCCGCAACGAAATCTCATCCACCAATTTTAGTACTGTTTTCGAGGACGACATAGACCAAAGCGCAGAAAACCTCACTATCGCCATCCTGAAGGTGGCTATCAAGCATATCCCAAACAAGAACATGCCCGACCACCTTATATATAATAGGCATGGAGACAATCTCGCCCCTAAAAGTAGTAACAAAAAAACGATGGCCTGGTGGAACGAAAACTGTAAAGCTGCGGTCCACGCGAGGCAGACAGCGCTACGCAAATATCGCAGACGCCGAAACGATGAAAACCTTCAAAACTATAAAAATATAAGAAACGAAACAAGTAGAATCATCAAAAAAGCCAAAACATGCCAGTGGAAACTATTCTGCCAGTCGCTAAACCCCAGCACAGCTCCAACGAAAGTCTGGAAACAGATCAAAGCGATCAAAGGGGACCAAAAACATACAAAAATTCCAACATTAAAAATCCCTACCCTGGCCATCTCCGACAAAGAAAAAGCCGACACCTTTGGACGCCACTTTTTCGCTGTCAGTTCAAACCAGCGCCTGGGCGCTCAAGAGATCGGCAGGCGAAACCGCTACTTTGAAAAGGAAAGAGGACGACCGGTACACTCCTCAAGCGACTTTCTACCCCTAAACATAGACATCACAGTGGACGAAGTAGCCACCGCGATCAAGGAAAAGGCGAGTTCAGCAGCGGGAGGCGACATTCTTAATTACTCCATCCTAAAAATGCTTCCAGCTAAAGTAATTCAATCCATCACAAATCTATTTAACAACATATGGAGCAGGGGGCGGATTTCTACTCAATGGAAAAAAGCTCTGGTAATCCCAGTACTCAAACCCAGCAAAGACATGCAGAACACAGAATCGTATAGACCGATTGCCCTCACCTCCCACCTGGGAAAGGTCTTAGAGACGGTTATCAACAAACGTCTCATCTTCTTCTTGAACCATGAGAAACTCTACAGCCCCACCCAGTCAGGCTTCAGGGCCAGTATGTCAACCTTGGACCAAATTATAAGGCTGGAAAGCGACACTAAAATCAGGTTCAAGAGGGGAGACAAAACGATGGCCGCTTTCCTAGACCTTGCCCAGGCGTTCGACCAGTGCTGGCGCGAAATCAAAATCAAGAGTCTAGGGCTCACGGGAAGAATCTTGAACTACATCTCAAGCTTCCTCTCCGAAAGAACTTTCGCAGTCCAGATCCGAAATGAAGAATCAGACACTCTAGTGCAGGAATACGGCATCCCACAAGGGTAAACGACCTCCACAGTGTGATCACAGATAAAAGAGTCAAACTGTCTCAATTCGCCGGTGACTGCGCTCTGTGGATGACTGGGAGCGAGATTACTCAAGTAAGAAACGGTCTCCAGCAAGAACTTAATAACGTAATGTGCTGGATGAACGAATGGGGCTTCAGGGTCAACACTGACAAATCAGCCCTCATGATTTTTAACAAAAAAAACCATGCAGCGCTACGAAGAAGGATCAATCAGACTAGAAATGGGAGGCAGGCAGATCCAGAGAAAACTGCACACCAGATTCCTAGGGATGGAGCTAGATGAGCAACTCTGCTGGAATAAGCACATAACGTACACGGTGGAGCGGTCCAAGCCGCTCATTAACATGCTAAGAATCATAAAAGGAGGCGGATGGGGCGCCCACACCAAAACAATGTTATAATTTTATATGGCATTTATAAGAGGCAGATTGGAGTACGGCTCCATCGTGTACGACTCAGCGGCCGACAACATTAAAAACAACCTCGATAGCATCCAAAGACAAGCCCTAGCTACCATCATAGGAACTGGCCCAGGCACCAGCAGAGCCGCAATGGAAGTTGCACTCGGAGTGACGCCCCTTAATCTCAGGCGCAGACAACTGGCCATCAACTACTGGATGCAAGCCAAGGCCGCCCCTGAACACCCCGCCAGGGACGCTTTTCTCCCCAACCTGCACCACTATGGAAGCGGCAAAACCCCACGATTCCAAGAACCGGTAGTCTGGCTCCTGGCGAGAACAGTGGAAGGAAGCGGTATAGACCGAGCCTTCAAGGACACCATCAAAATCAATGCAACCTTCCCCCCATGGGAACTGACCCCACCGGCAACCGACACCTTCCTAACAAAATTAATCTCCAAACAGACCGATAGGGCAGAAGCCAAAAAAATAGCAGAAGACTATATAGAACATCTTGTGACTGATAGCGTCGAGATATACACAGACGGTTCTAAAAATGAGGAGGGGAAAGTAGGGGTAGGCATCTTCGCCCCCCAACTCGGAGTTACCAAAAGTTTTAAACTCACTGACGGGACCGCAATATGCACAGCCGAACTAATCGGCATTAAAGAAGCAATCGGCCTCGCCCTAACTAGCCCCCCGGTCAAAGTACACATTCTCACTAGCCGCAGTATTAGCCCTCAAAGACCTCAGCGGAGGCTCTAGACAAGACGTCAAAGAAGAGATACTTGCGGCAGCAACGGAGATAAGAAACAAAGGATGCAAACTGACAATATGTTGGATACCAGCACATAAAGGCATAGCTGGAAACGAAGCGGCCGATTTAGCCGCCAAACAAGGCATCAACAGCGCTGATGTCCTAAATATAGGATTAAGCAAGTCTGAAGGCCGCGCAGCCACTAAACACCTTCTGTTAAAAGCCTGGGAAATCCAGTGGAAAAACTGCAAGCTAGGGAGACACGCCTACAGCCTACTAAGGAAACCAAGGCCCCAGTCTCAGATAAAAGAGCGAACGAAAATCGCCACCATTAACAAGCTCTGGAATCCGAGACTGGGATATTGGGCCGACGTATACAAAAATCCAACGTGCACCACCTGCAGATGCCAAAACTCAATAGGCCACTACCTGATAGATTGCAAGAAGCATGATATCTTTCGAAAATCAATCCTTGACTACTGTGCGACCCACAAAAAGAAAGTATCCATCACAGAGTGGCTGCACACAAACAGCGACAAGGCCCTAGAGGCGCTCGTCAAACAATTCATTAGCAGATCCGCAGGGGGGAACCGCCGGGTAGTTAATGACATCATAGCAGCAACTCAAACCGCAGCCCCATCAAACAGCACGAACCTAGAGTGAGTCGCCACGACCTGGAGGAAACAGCCAACCAGCGAACAGACAAACGGATGGGGCCTAGTCGTAATTTTTTTTGCATAAACTGTGTTACATCCTTACTACTTCTATACCATGTGTGGCCAGAATAAAACTGGATTAAAAAAATTGAAAAAAAAAAAGGGGGGGCCAAAAAAAAAAAAAAAAAAAAAAGGCAAAAAAAAAAAAAAAAAACGCTAAACACACTTACACATGTAAGATGCAAAAAATAAAAGCACAAAAAGATTTTTAAGTCGGGACCCTGAAAGGGGCAGTGTGATTGCGGCTCAGTGACAAGCTTATCGATTTCAATGTGGTGTACAAGGAAACAGCCAAGGACAGAGTGCGTAACAGCTAGCTAAACCCAAAAAAAAAAAAACAGGCAAAAAGGAAAGGACAAATAGTAAAATCGGTAATCAAGGCACAACCAAACGTCTCCAAAATACTAAACGACCTAGAGTCAGCACACACACAAGGACTTGATATAGTCACCGCTCAATCAGGAGCAGACTGAAAGAGTCAAGGAGTTTTGTCATTTTTGTTTTCTACCAACTTCAACTAAGTAAGTATTCAAGAGACTGCGTTAAAAACATAAATGATGAGAGGAAGGTGGGGAAGGGAGGGGGGGGGGGGGGGGGGGGTTCAAAGTAAAAGTAACTGCATGGGAACCAAGCAATGAAACAGTTTTTCTTAATGATCACTATGTCTTCATGTGTACCTTCAACATATTTTAAACAGATGTGAAAGAACGTTAGAGAAACTGATAGATATTAACATATAAATATAAAAGGCACAAAGAGCTTTCATAATAGTTAAATATTAATGGATGTAAAAAGAATTAATTACCAAAGATACTGTATATAACTTTGGTACTAGAATGCAATCTTGCTGCTGAAGATGGGGATAAAGTGCTTATGGAAATGTCATTAGTGCTGTGACGTAAATTCGTAATAATACATTCAACAACATTCAATATTAATTCTCATGTATGGCTTCTCTTGTGAGACCTCAAATTGTAAGATTGAGAAAATGACGCACCACATTCATCACACTTGTAAGGTTTCTCTCCTGTATGTATTCTTTTATGGCAGTTCAGATCTCCAGACTGAGCAAAAGATGCACCACAAGCATCACACATGTAAGGTTTCTCTCCAGTGTGAGTTCGCTTATGACATTTCAGATGGCTGGATCGAAAAAAAGATGCACCACATTTATCACACTTGTAAGGTTTGTAAGGTTTCTCTCCTGAATGTGTCCTCTTATGGTACTTCAGATCTCCAGACTGAGCAAAAGATGCACCACAGCCATCACACTTGAAAGGTTTCTCTCCTGTATGTGTTCTCTTATGGCGCTTCAGATCTCCAGTCCGAGCAAAAGTTGCACCACATTCTTTACACTTGTAAGGTTTCTCTCCAGTGTGCATTATCTTGTGATACTTCAGACGATAAGCATGAGGAAAAGAAGCACCACATTCATCACATTTGTAAGGTTTGTCTCCTGCATGTGTTCCCTTATGGCTCGTCAGCTGTCCAGCATAAGCAAAGGATGCACCACAGTCATCACACAGGTAAGGTTTCTCTCCTGTATGCATAATTTTGTGGCATTTCAAAACTTGAGCAACAGCAAAGGATGCATCACATTCATCACACTTGTAAGGTTTCTCTCCTGTATGTCTTCTCTTATGTTGCTTCAGACCTGCAGCCTCAGAAAATGATGCACCACAATCATCACACTTGTAAGGTTTCTCTCCTGTATGTCTTCTCTTATGGGACTTTAGATGGCCAGATTTATAAAAAGATGCACCACATGTATCACACTTGAAAGGTTTCTCTCCTGTATGTGATCTCTTATGTTGCTTCAGATCTCCTGCCCGAGCATATGATGCCCCACACTCATCACACTTATAAGGTTTCTCTCCTGTGTGTGTTCTCTTGTGGCTTTTCAGTTGTCCAGCCTCAACAAAGGATGCACCACAATCATCACACTTGAAAGGTCTCTCTCCTGTATGCCTTCTCTTATGTTGCTTCAGACCTCCAGAATGAGAAAATGATGCCCCACATTCATCACATCGGTGAGGTTTCTCTCCTGTATGTATCCATTTGTGATGTTTCAGAGCCTGCATAATACTAAAAGATGCACCACAATCATCACACTTGTAAGGTCTCTCTCCTGTATGTCTTCTCTTATGTTGTTTCAGACTTCCAGAATGAGAAAATGATGCCCCACATTCATCACATAGGTAAGGTTTCTCTCCTGTATGTATCCTTTTGTGGTGTTTCAGAGCCTGAGCAATCCTAAAAGATTCACCACAATCATCACACTTGTAAGGTCTCTCTCCTGTATGTCTTTTCTTATGTTGCTTCAGACCTCTAGAATGAGTAAATGATGCCCCACATTCATCACATAGATGAGGTTTATCTCCTGTATGTATCCTTTCGTGGTGTTTCAGAGCCTTAGCAATCCTAAAAGATTCACCACAATCATCACACTTATAAGGCCTTAGAAATATATATATCCTCTTGGGTCTGCCTATGCTGACAACTGGGTCATGAACATCAGATGTGTATGGTGCACCCATTGCCTCCCTTCTTTGATTATAGCAATTGACATAAGCAACAGTATCATAAAGAGACTTCACTGATGACTGTGTAAGTGTCACTAGTGTGTCTGGAATTTTCAACTGACAATTCTCATTAGTCACAGACAGTTTGTTATTAATTTCAGTCAGAGAAAACATATTTTCTGATACTTGACAATTTTCACGATTTACTGAACTATCCTCAGTAAATGTGGATTCTGCATAACTGTGTGCATCCAAACAGGTCATATCTTCCATTTTACTTAATTTTTTGTCTTCACGCAAAACGTCTGGTAGTTCTGGTTTCACAAGTTCTATGTCATCGTACGTATCCCTTCGTGAATTCTCTTGTATGGAGATGACAGAACTGCTTTCAGATGATGTATGTACACCTGAAATACACAACAGGAAACAAAACTGATTAAAAACAAAATACACCAGGTAATAAACATGTTTGGTACAATCTAACCAGTGAAGTGTTACTACTTCTTGGAAACAAAACTGATTAAAAACAAAATACACCAGGTAATAAACATGTTTGGTACAATCTAACCAGTGAAGTGTTACTACTTCTTGGAAACAAAACTGATTAAAAACAAAATACACCAGGTAATAAACATGTTTGGTACAATCTAACCAGTGAAGTGTTACTACTTCTTGCAACCACTTCTTTGATTAAACCAATCAACAAGTTCTTTTGGTGACAGTGACCCTTTTTCTTGAGTTTCTCTTTAGATCAATACAAATAAAATATATCATCTGTAATTCTGCTTCTTCTTTCGTTTGCTTGAAATAAATTATCTATATCTACAGTGCAGTCTCTAGTATGAACTTCACTGTCTTTTGTAATTCACTCAGTGACCCATAAAGTTCGGCTTGTACCAGTGGTTCTCTTGGCTTGCTAGTATCATGCAATGATCCACCCTCATTACTAAAATGCTTATAAATTTAGACAGTAATAGAATTATACTAACAGAACAAGATGTAATGTTTATAACAATATTTTTTAAATGTTATCCTAACCTTGTGCTGGGTAATCTATGTATACTTCAGGTTCTGTTTTGATATTTGCTGGTATTTTACTTCCCATCTCATCAAAGACTGGGATCTCAGGAAGAACTGCTTTCGCAGAAACATGAACAAAGTTAGTCTGAAAGGATCGAAGAGTGACATAAATAATCAAACATGAACAAAGTATATAAATACATGTGACAAAGGTCCATCATGCAGACAGTTACCTTCATGACTGCCCTGGAAAAATGCTGGTGTTGTTAGCAATGAAAGAGTGGAAAGATTGGCTGGCACTGCCATATCTGCAGTTGGCTGGCTCATGGATTGTAACATCACTGCTATCAGTGATAGAAAATAACAGAAGGAATCTAGGGGCAGTACATACACATCACTCATAAACATCCACCAGGCCCAACGACTCTGCAGGCAAGCCAATGATCTGCCCGCAACTGATATCCCCTTATATGGTTTTCTAGATCATATCCCTTGGAAAAAGGATTACAAGTTGCCAAAATACATACAGAAGTGAAA
Organism: Candidula unifasciata; assembly: GCA_905116865.2. Taxonomy (NCBI): domain Eukaryota; kingdom Metazoa; phylum Mollusca; class Gastropoda; order Stylommatophora; family Geomitridae; genus Candidula; species Candidula unifasciata. The sequence continues at coordinate 420,452 of CAJHNH020000302.1, forward strand.
AGAGTATTCAACAAGGAAGAACAAAAGAGTGTGCAATGTAAAACAGCCACCATTGCTCTACTTGATGACAAATACCCCACATAATCTTTGGGTTTGTGTCTACACGGATGGATCAGCACAAAAAAGCAAGCAGAAATGGAAGAGCAGGAGTTACGTGCAAACGGTGACACAGGCGGACATTACTGTCCGTACTGGTGGCAGAGCAATTATGGTTTATAACCGTGTGCAATGACGCTGGTTTACATCTCCCAACTTTAACTTTACCTGAGACAACAGATCATGTCCTCCAAGACTGTCCCAAATACAACATATCAAGGCAAAACTTTTGACCAAAAAAAAACATCGGTGCAAAGTCAAACTTGATGTGTCGCTGAGTGAATTATAAAAGACAGTGAAGTTCATACTAGAGACAACATTGCAGATATGAAAAATGTATTTCAAGTGAATGAAAGAAGAAGAAAAAGAATGTGACTGCAGAACAAGATTTAAGATACTTAGTGATCTAGAAGTGGACAGTGAAGAAAATGTTTCTGTTGATATTAACATCATATAGAAAATATAACATTACAACATAAGACTTGTGTATTATGCAAGCATTACAAATTTTTAAAGTTACTTACTTCAGATACTGATTTCAGTTTTATACTGGTACTTGTTCCCACTTCAAAAACTGGTTCCAGTTTTATACTGGTACTTGGTCCCACTTCAGAAACTTTTTCCAGTTTTATGTTTTTACTTGGCAACAAACTATGTGACTTCTTGCTTCCTGGGATTCATTAATAAATCAGTGATCAGTTATGTCAGTTGCATTCTTTTTATAAAGTACAATAATATATGTAAATAGTAGGCTTCAGCATATTTTTATAAGTTTTTAAAAAGATACTTTACATGATACATTTTGAATTTATAAAGGCAAGCAGTGGATTGAATCATCGCAAAGGTCTACTGTTTGAGTAGTTATTCTCGCGTTTTTTTGCCTGGACATGAAGGTGATGATGGCAGTGAAACGACCGAAAGACAGGCTAGCTCTGCAATAGCTGTAGATCATCAAATTAGGGATCACACTGGCGTTGTTAGACTACCAGGCCACGAATTGAGTTTCCAACTTTATAGCAAATAGGACACCCCAAACTTGATCTGTTTCTGTGCCAGTCAATACAGAACAGAATGCCCATTGCTATGGGATTGTGAAAAGATTTTTATTTTTTTACGCAGCCTCCGCAAAATCATACAGCTTGCACACACCTCAAATGAATATAGCAGGAATCAAAGTTGTTAAAACCAGATATCTGTTACTCAAGTTTTAATTTACAGTTGACAGAAAAAAAGCTGTAGTCCTGACAAACCAGCGAGTGCACAGGCCTTATTGCATAAGGACTGCAGTGTCTATGAGCATTATAATACACAACTCCAAGTATCAGTCTAGTTCACATTCATGACGAACTTATTACAATGAAGAATATATTTACAGAAGCACAAACTATAAGCATTCTCCATGGAATCTGCAGCTCACTTTGTCCAACTGTGCACTCAGTTCAGCAGCTGGCCGATAGAATAGAATTTCACCTATATCTTGTTTGTTGCCCAATCCAGTTTTCTGCTAGGTGGTTTAAACCCCAACTTTCCATTAGATTACTGGGAAGAACATGGTCACCACATGAAGGTGAGTCAGGCTAATGCACGAAAGGTTAAGGGACTCTGAAAAATCATTGCTCCATTAGAACCCACACTCTACGTTGACAGGGCAATGCTCTTTGACAGATAGGAGATGACTGGGATTTTAGGGACAATACATCCACATCATTGATAAGAATAGGAGATTTGAGAGTAAAGTTCTGCACCGCCAGGCAAGAAAGGCACACCAGATGTTATACTAGCACTTGCCAACTAGGTAAGAAACCAAGAGATGAAAATGGTGGGGGAGGGGTGTAGTTTGTGAGAGGGGGGGGGGGGGGGGGGGGGGTAAAAATGGGTAATCAGAAAAATATACAGGCTATCATCACTGTCCTTCATTCAGACAAAAATGATTGCTGGGTTCCTACAGGAAAGCAAACAGCTAATGACAACAGGAACATCATAATAAACCAAATACAGATGACAAGTTGTATCCTATAACCATCAGCAGTGTCTACGAGCCACACAATATATGGCTTCACTATTAGTCTAGTTTTTCAGGATGAACTCATTACAATAAAGAATTGCTGAAAGGGAAGGGCTGAAATATTCAAATATTACTTCTGAAACGCTAAAAAAAAAAAGACAAGAAAACTGCTGGGCTATCCTCCGAACAACAGACACAAAAGATGGCGGCTGCAAAATATCCGTACGAGCCTCAGTCACGTGTCAACTGCGCACTTGCAGTCATGAGCACATCGCGGGAAAACTAGGATTAGTGTCTGTTGACAATTTATATTACATTTACAACACATGACTGGGGCTCATAAGGATATTTTGTGGCTGCCACCTTTTGTGCCGGTTGTTTGGAGGATAGCCAACTGCTGTGTAACATACACATATCACACACATAATGAACATAAATAACTGAGGATTAATATAAATTATACAGTGCGCTACCCTACTGAAACATATAATTATCATGTTAGTTAATAATCCGTTTAGAAGCAAGTGATTTGAAGGTTTGTAAATAAATAACATGTTCTTTCCACTTACTTACCCACTGAAGCTTTGCCAGTATGAGGTACTTTAACTGATAAGCAGGCTGGCAGTTCAGGAAACACGGATGGATATGCATTTGATTTCAAAATAGGATGCTTTCTGGGTATCACTTGTTCAACACCAGATTTATCTGTAAACTTTTTGGAAAGAATCACATCACTGGGAAGAAAATGATGACGACATACTGCGCTGTTTTTAGTCGGAGACCATTGTTCACGTGGGATGCACTTTATCCATTTTTCCCTCATATCAGAATCCTTTGGAAATTTAAATACAGTCACATATTGATCACTGGTCGATCTATAATTGGACTTGCACAAAGGAATACAGCATTTCCTAGGCATTTTTACAATTACACTTCACAAAACGTTTGAATATACTCAATATAGTTTATATAGTATAGTTAATGAGGCAGTACCACAACACAGCTATGGAGCATGAAAGTCAACACATGGTCAGTGAAGAACCGTTCTTCACGTCAGCCTCACGGATACGACGTCACAGGAATGGTATTTGATTTTTGGGACAATATTTTCGCTAACGACTAAATCTTTAGCCGTGTAGATGCAGAAAGTCTATATCTAGAATCTATGTCACAAAAATTTACCGGAAGGTCGATATATTGAATATTCTCAAATCGGTCGTGGCTGTGGAGGATACCGCAGCTCTAGTAGTCTGTAGTGAACTAGTGACTAAGTGACTCTTGTGAACTCTACATACTGAGCTAATTACTAATTGAATGCTTCATACATACATAGAACATGCCTAATAATACCTACATGCTGCAGCTTATATTTAAATTCAATCAAATGTAATTAGTTAGCAGTGATATTCAACAACATTAACACGGGGGGGGGGGGGGGGCAGATAACAATAACATTGTTTTCAAGAAGAAGCCGCCATGATCCAAAATCCAACAACGCCGGAAGTTGCTACAAACAGGGCTGCCAATTTGATTTTTTTTTTACCCAGCTATGCTATGTAGAAGAAAAAGGTACAAACAATGCCATTTACATCCTAAGGACATTGTCAGAATGAGCTATAGAAGTAAAGACTGATTTGTACTTATGCTTCATAGACTATACAAAAGCATTTGACTGTGTGAGGGTACTGCTGGGGTGACCATTTGTTAACCCCTCACATAATGCTTCAGGTCACAGTGGACGCTAGGCACGGCCACTTTTTTTTTTAAGCCGTGGCAGTTCTGCCAGGCGGTGGCCGTTGCATTTTTGCTCCATTTGTAGACTGGAAGGATATAGTTTCGTCGCCCAGCTTCTGAGTTGAGTGCATGGTGTGACACTGTGAGCTACGAGTGTTTTTCGTTGGCACAGGAGCGGAGCAACAATGGGGTGACCCGTTTGCTATGATGCTGAAACTAGGATTACCAGATTACCAGATTTGACTGTGTGAAGCATGAAGAAGTAAACAAACTGTTAGAAAAATTAATCATTGATGGGAAAGATCTACTAATAATAAAGAATATGTATTGGCAAAAAGAATTAACAACTGTTTAGGTACATTTCAACGCATAAAAGGGGGGGGGGGGGGTTGGGGTTTACGACAAGGATGTGTACTTTCACCGGATTTGTTTTCAATATACAGTGAATATACAATGAGATCTTTAATTAATATGCCCAGAATTGTGGTTGGTGAGCACAATAAAAATAATTTACGTTATGCTGATGACACAGTCTTGATAGCAACAAGTCAGAAAGAATTACAGGAAATGATAGACATTGTGGTGTTAGAAAGTGGAAGAATGGGCCTCAGTTTGAATAATGGGAAGACAGAAGGTATCAAAGAAACAAATTATTCCTAAATGTGTAATAAGGTCAATGGTGTTATTTTAGGACAAGTACAGAAATTTAAGTATCTGGGCACACGGATAACAACAGATGGAAGATGCATAACTGAAATAAGAAACAGAATTGGACAGGCAAAAACTGCATTTTATAAAATTAAAAAAATCTTGTGCAATATATCCTTGTCATTGAGAGTTAGAAAAAGAATTCTTGCTTTCTACATACATCCAGTTTTAACATATTGATGTGAATCCTGGACAATCGGTAGGCAGGCCAAACAATTTTTGGAGGCCTCGGATATGTGGTTTTACAGAAGAATGCTTAGAATACCTTGGACAGAGCAACCAAGAGGTTCTGAAGGAGGCGGGAGCCTGAAGACAACTTATCACAGACACCAGAAGGAGACAGTCATCATTTTTCGGCCATGTTATGAGAAGAGGGAAAATAGAACATGTTGTGACCACTGGAAAGATCTGTGGGAAAAGGGATTGAGGAAGACAATGAGAGAAGATGCTTGACAGTCTTGTTGCATGGCATAGAGGTGTGTCGGCACACGAACTGATACATGCTGCAGGAGATCGCAGATTATGGAGAGGCATGATCGCCCACGCAGTCGTCAAGGCACATGATGATGATGATGCTGAATAAAAACCCATGCAACTCATAGGCAAAAAACAAAACAAAAATTAAAAACCCATATAGTTAAAAAAGTACAACTTTTATAGCTACGAAACGAAACATTTACCAACTTTTATATAAGGATATATTTAACAACAATTTTAAAAAAACCCAGATTTCAAAATTTGAACCCAAGGCGTCAAAAAAAAAACAGACTGGGGGTGAAAACCCAGCAATGGCAGACCTGGCTACAAAAGGTGAAAGGTACAAATTTTATAGTTACAAAACAAAATTTTTACCCACTTTTATATTAGAAAATATTTTGTTAAAAAACCCAAGATTACAAAATCTTATCCCAAGGCATCACATAAAACCCAGATCATGGGGTAAAACCCCATCATTGGCAGCCCTGGCCGGAAGTTGCTACAAAAGCTAAATCGACCCCTTCCCTCAACAACCCTTATGAATGAATGAAGAATGGTCACTACACTCGGGATTTACCTGAATTGAGCTGAATTGGAGTTGAGTCAAGAATTGACATCACAGCAGCCGGGGCATTCCCATCTCCGCTCTGTCCCCCGTTGAAGTCTGGTTATATGTCCGTCTTGACTTTCCCCTGAGTATAGTTAGTCAGCCAGACCCTCTGGTTACATCAAGGTGCCTCATTGTCTCCAGGCCATAACAATTTTGTTTCTCTTCCGACTCCATTGCTTATCCCTAAAAGGCTTTGGCGATATCTGCCTTGTCGTGCATCAATTCATCACCTAATGGTGCAGATCTAGTCAGTCTGTCAGCCTGTTCGTTTTCCACCGCGCCAGCATTGCCTGAATAGAAGATCAAAACTATGCTCGCTAACCGTGACCTTCCCAGGGAAGCTTGCTACATTTCTCAGCATGCTTTCAGAGTCTGTTACAGTTACGATGTGTGTATGCATCTTGTTCTCTAGCCACCGGAGAGCTGCAGTTACCGCCTCCACCTTCTTTCTCAAGGTAGATGTTGTGGTTTCATTTGCTAGGTTGTCCTGCACTAAAGATTTTCCAGTGGCTTTCGCTACGAACGCCCAGGCACTTCCCTCTCAACACAGAACCATCTGTATAGAAAATCAGATCATGTGGACTAGAATTGTCGTGAATCAACTGTTGCATAAGAAAGCCCCAGGGGCTGACGGCATTACAAACGAATTTCTCTCTCATCTTGGACCTGCTGCCAAGAAGTTTCTCCTCTGCATCTACAACCAGAGCTGGCAACAAGGGGAAGTACCGTCAGCCTGGAAGGAAGCCCTCATCCAGCCTATCCTTAAAAAGGGTGGAGACCGAAGAGAACCAAAAAAACTACAGACCCATTAGCCTTCTTAGTTGTGTAGGAAAATTAATGGAGAAATTAGTAAATAAAAGACTAATATGGTTCCTGGAGACAAACTCAGTAATCACCACCACCCAGACAGGATACAGACAGCACAGAAATACAGAGGACCAGTTGACATATCTGGCACAGGAAATAGAGAATGCCTTTCAGGAAAAAAAGAAAGGGCTTGCTGTTTTCTTTGACCTCACTCGTGCTTTCGATACAGTTTGGAAAGAAGGCCTACAACTAAAACTGCTACAGGCAGGAGTTGTGCACAACATGTACAAGTGGATCAAAGACTTTCTTTTTCAACGCAGAACCAGATTCAGAATTTATGGACACATCGACAAACTGGCAAAACTAAGAGAAGGGGTTCCCCATGGCAGTGCGATAGCACCAACTCTGTTCCTGGTTTACATAATTGATATCACAGCAACCTGCCACCAACACGTTTATAATACCCTACATGCTGATGACTTTGCAGTTTGGACAGCCTCCGAATACACTACCACAGCCTCATATCTGTTACAGAAAACTGTGGAAAATGTAGAAGCCTGGACTGAAAAGTGGGGTCTAAAGCTAAATAATTCAAAAAGCACAGCATCACTTCCCCCCCCCCCCCCCCCCCAAAAAAAAAAATTGGATAAAAAACCAGCTCATTCCACAGACTCACTCCCACCTTTCTGGGCGGTACACTTGATTCGCGACTAACGTGGAAGTCACACGTAGAAGCAATACAGGGGAAAGCATTCAAGAAGCTTGCAGTGATGAAAAAATTAGCGGGTACCACATGGGGAGCTAGCTCCAGAATCCTAAAACAAGTATATACTGGAGCAGTCAGGTCAGTCATGGAATATGCCTCCACTGCATGGGCTGCGGCAGCCAAGACAACAACGGGAAAACTGGACAAGGTTCAGAATATGGGATTAGGGATTGTTCTCGGAGCCATGAAAACCACCCCTATCAGAGAGATAGGATAGCAGATACCGAACCACTCGAAATCAGACGACAATACAAAACTCTTTTACAGTATGAGAAATTGGAAAGACTTGAAAGTCACCCACTGCATTTTAAATTTCAAGAGAGAACAAAAAACAGACTAAAGCGTCAGAGCCCCAACCACCTTGCTAGAGAACTGTACAGACAGCACCAAGATCTGCTTGAAAGAGATGTAGCACTGTGCGAAAAACTTAGTCCAGAACCATGGACAAGCAAGCCAGAGAAAGCAAATGTAGTCCTAAAGGTATCAGGAATCACTTCAAAAGATGCCCAGACGGTGACACAACATAGAACCCTGGCTCTTGCTATGCTTGATGAGAAGTATCCAAACACCACTTGGACTCAGGTTTTCACCGACGGCTCTGCTACAGAAGCAGCCAGAAAGGGGAGTTGTGAAATATACACACAAAAAAAACACCTTAGCATTAAGGCAGAAACTCTCTCTCTACCAGCAGGTGACATCTGCACTAACTTCAGAGCTGAGGCAACTGCCCTCCTTTTTGCAGTCCAACATCTCATCAATCAAGAACACAGAGGGCACAAAATTGTTATACTTAGTGACTCATTGTCTGTTCTAAAAGCACTATCACGCCAAAAATAAGACAAACTAATTGCAGATCCAAGGACCAACATTGGCTTACTCTCCAAGAAAGCAGAACTGGTCTTGCAGTGGATACCAGCCTACTGTGGTATTCAAGGAAATGAGAGAGCAGATGAGTTGGCAAAAGCTGGGAGTAATCTTCCACAACCTCATCCACCACACAGCTACAAGGAAACCAAAACAGCGCTAAAGCAGTCTTTCAAGCGGGAGTGGAGAAGGCAGAATGGAGATTACAGACCAGAGAGTGACAGCATAAACAAACTCAACAGGAAAGAACAAACAACAATTTTTAGACTTCGGACTGGACACTGTAGTCTTCGAGCACACGTGTACAGGATATGCATAAAAGAATCTGCTGCCTGTGATTGTGGAGCAGAAAGACAGACCCCTGGGCACATACTACAGTACTGCCCTTACCTCTCCCAGCAAAGACTGTGGATCTGGCCCAAGGAAGCCACATTGAAAGAGTAGCTATGGGGGACCGGTGGCGACCTTAAACGCACAATCCTATTTGTGACCCAGACGGGACTCAATGTTTAGCATGGCTGATGTCGAACGCAGAAGAAGAAGAAGAAGAAGAAGAAGAACTGTTGGATTTCCACCTCCGTAGCTCCCGCTAGCCTCTCTGCTCTCCCAGCCTAATGTGATCATGACCCTACACAAATCAGACTTTTCCTCTGTTACTCTGGCCCACTACTCTCCTCGCCCTATGTATTTCAGCATGCATACTTGTCTTATTGTGTCTTCTGCTTGAGCCATCTATGATTTTTCCCTTTCAGACTCTGACCCTTAACTGCATCCAAAGCTTCATACAAAGGTTGCTGGCTATCTGCAGCTACTTTGAGGTATGACTTAGCCTGCAGCACATTTAGCCTATCTTGAATAGTCGGCAATGCAAGGATGTTTTGCATGTATCGCGACATTCTCACACTTTATTCAGTAGCCAATGATGAGCCGACATGCTAATAGCAATAGCTACAACCTGATTATAAGTTGGCCGCTGCTTCTCTCTCAGTGTTTAAAATCTCCCAGAACCTCCACATTCCCCCTCACCCCACACCAACACCCGTTTCAGAACAAGCAACGTTTTCTGCTCTAAACAAACACTGATTGGCCTTTCATTGATGATTGGTGACCTTTCACAAAATCGCTAGTTTATGTTACAGAGGTGTCACTTTGTGTTATCTTCGATGCTCTGAGCTTTCTATACTGCGCTTCATGAGAGCGACCATTTACACTTTGCGTTTGACTAATTATTGTGAGTGGCCGGCTACACTTCGTTTATTCTAGCCTTCTAGGACTTCAAGTACGACGTGTCAGCTTTGACGAGCGACAATGACAGCAGGGTTGCTTTTCTGCGGCAAAATGTTAAGAATTCTGAAACCACGGCTGGATTCTCGTGGGTCGTAGGTCGAGTCTGTGGGGTAGGGGTGTTGGGTTTAGCGCCAGTTCTAGATGTTGTGGGGTTGTCAAAGAGGGTTTTATCGTGTAATATATAACACAGGATATCGCCTATTATAGCATTGATGAGAACACAACATTACGCAAGCCTTAGGCTGTAAACTTTCGCGGGACGTAGGCTGCGGGGTAAGGGGGACTTGGTGTTAGGGTCAGTTCTAAATGTTGTCATAAAAAGCGTTCAAATAGCGTAATATTCAGCAGTGTATATCGCTGGTGATAGTATCGAAAACAACACAACGTGTCTCCCCTGTGGTAGAAGAATGAATGGCAGAAAACCAGCTAATTTTAATCAATTAACATGACTCTGAACTAACTTTCCGCTCTAAACGATGGCGAACACAAAGTACACCAGACCTAGCTATAGCTACAGAAAACATCAAACGATGGGCAGGCAGAGAATTTATGAAACAGCTAGGAGTGATCACAAACCAGTCATCGTCATGATAAGAGAGGTCAAGCCATCATAAAACAAGAAAAAGATAGCCAGCTGGAACTACAAGAGAGCAGAATGGCGATTTCACAAAATCTCAACACAAATTAGCTAGAGGAGCCCTTTACAACCAAAGAGGTTAGAAAAACACCATAATTCTCACCAGTATCACACTCGAAGCAGCACAAAAATCAATCCTCCAACGTCAGAGGCAAAACTATGAACCCATTTAGACCCAAGAACTGCAACAGCTGCACTAAAAAGCACAGAAGCAAGAGTACAAATGGAATGATTCCTCTGACCTCAGAGTAACATAGTAAACACCAGGCTATTTAAAGAAGAGAAAAACTTACATGTATCAGGACTAGATGCACGGGAAAATACTGCAGCTCTCAACATAAAGAAAGATGGTAAGCAATCTATGGCATCACAAAGGAGTCTAAATGAAGAGAATCATACCATCCAACACTGTCACTAAAGATAGTGGAAAAACGTTCATTGCTGAACAAGCAGCACAACTGCTGGCTGATAGTTTTGCAGAGGGTAGTAAAATCTAGAAAAGCTAGAACGAGAGAAGAAGAAGTAACGAGAGAACTGAGGAAAACCAATAAAAAGCAAGGAAATAGCCAAGATTTAATAAATAAACTTTTCAGTTCCCAAGATGTTGAATACGCATTAAGAAACCTTGAGAGAAGGAAGGCACTTAAACCTAACAAATGAAATGACAGTACACTTTGGACTAACTGGTAGGCAACGACCCCTAGACCTTATTTATAAATCTTGGACCCAGTAACTACTTCCAAAGGAAAGGAAGGAGGCAGAAACAGTTCCCATAGCCAAGAAAGGAAAGCACAAGGAAAACAAATTCAGTTACCGCCTCATAAGCTGCCGTGGAAAGACCATAGAAAGATTGGTGAACAACAGCTTACTTAATTTCCTGTGAGAAAACAAGATTCAGGATGACAGCCAATCAGGCTTTAGGAAATACAGAAGCCTCTTTTCTCGCACAGGAAGTTAAAGATTTCTTCCATAAAAAAAAAAAAAAAAAACACAAACTGTTAGCCACTTTCTTCGACCTGACTAAAGCTTTTGATAAGGTCTGGAAGAAAGGATTCTTGCTAAAACTAGCACACAGTGGGATAAAACAGCATATAGTTGCCTGGATTGCAAACTTTTTTTTTTTTTTGCTGACACTGCACAAGAGTCAGACTAGAACAGCACAAAAGAACGTTGGTCAGGTTACAAGAAGGTGTCCCCCAGGGAGGTGTTATATCTCCTACGCCAAATACAGTGACATCCTTTCTAAAGAACCCTGAAAGTAAAAAATCCTAAGCATAGAGAGAAAGACTGAGTAATGTGACCTAGTACTGCATGCAAAGACCCTTGAACATATCAACAACCCTTATGGATACACATTAACAATGATGGATCACTGGAGGTAGCAAACCAACACACACAAAAACAGGGGAGCTGTATGGGTCATCTTGATGCAAGATGGAACCACAATAATGTGGCAGGATGCCAAAGGCCGTTTTTAATTTATTTATTTAGCTGCACTTACAGGAAATTCTGGCAGCTCAGGAAGTCACGATGTCTATAAAAAGACAGAGGCACCTGGAAAACAATCTATTTAGCTTTCCAGATTCTGTCCCGGCAGTTGCTCAGGGGCAGGAGTTCCCACTCAGCAACAGCAATACTGTACATGGGTTTAGCAGCATATGTTCGGGCGACTACGTGGTGATGGACAGTTTGTCTTGCTGACTTCATGGCAATGGTAAATTCTCAGTAGTAACACCTGGTAGACATTTATTAGTGTGTATCATCGCTCAGAGATATTTGATTTTATGTCGCCACAGTTGTCATTTTTGCTAGATGAGGTGTTTCGCACATGTGTGTGAACACAATGTCGGTTGTTAGTGTAGTGTTATTTGTGAAGTGAAAGCTCTGTGTTCGGTAAATTAAACAGGTGTTCAGTGTGATAAATATAGTTCCAGTTGTTTTGGTGTGCCTAGTTTTACTTTTAATACTGATTTGACTTCATTTAGAACATGTCCTGTCTGGGTTAAGACACAACTGGTCTTAGCCTCTTTCTAATGAATTTGTTTCTCTTGTTTTCCTTGTTACTGAGGCAGCTTTAGTGTGGGTTGGTTTACACTCATCAGGACAATGTATGCTGAAAGTAGAGATAGGTTCAATGAGTAAATTTTCAAATTACCTCCTACTCTTCTTCTAACATCAACTCTCTTTTAGGCTTTGCTTCTAGTGCAGTAGAAACATCATGCGCCTCCGGAAGACTCAACAAACTTCAAAGCAGAGCAGCAAGCAATTATTTATGCTACCAGAGTGCTTGAGGGAAAGAAATTAAAACAGCATGCCAGTGCTCCAGCAAATCAGAGGGATCCACGAGACATGGAGAGAGAACTGACCTGCCAGTTAAACACACTCAGGAAACAATCAAATCATTCTCCAGTGGATCCCGGCTGACTGCAGCATACCAGCAAATGAGTTAGCAAACAGACTTGCAAAAAAATGGAACAAAGGAGAAACAACACACCCATTAATTGTCATTACCAGAAATCAAAACACTCATCAAAATAAAAATACCAGAAATTTTGGAAAGAACAAACCAACAGTAAACATTTACAAGACTCCATCAGCACACTCAACAGAAAGCAGCATACAACAATGTTTCTTCTATGAACAGGGTACTGCAGACTCAACTACCACATACATCACATAAAGACTAAACAATCCCAACTGTGCCTGTCAGACAGAACTACAAACACTTTAGCGCATTTTGCAGACCTGCCCATTCTACCAACAACTTTGAAAAGAAACATGACCTCAATAGCTAAGTGTGCAGAGTAAGCTATGGAAAACCAAGAAGGACTTGCTGCTGACATGCGAGTTCATAGAGGCAACCCCCCTAGTGGTCTGACTTATGTCCGGCTTTAGCTATTAATAGCTAAAGTTGGAGGTGTCTGATCCGAGCATATGAAACCAAACGCAAAGAAGAAGAAGAACCCCCTGTGACTGATCCAACTGTTTCTATATCCTCTTTATGTCACTGTTGACACATTAAGCATTCACAAGTGATCGTCATTGCTGCTGCTTTTCTGCCTATGGTATACAATGTTAGTTTACATTCCTTCATTTCCTGTTCTATTGTCCCTCTCCAGGTTTCCTTAGTTCGTCCACAACTCTTTTTACCATCTGCTGTCCACCGGAGAGCTGTTTTTGCCAGAGTGTCACACGGCATTCTGCAAAAAATGTCCAAGCGATCTCCGTTGTCTTACTTTGATAACATTTGCCAGTGATGCACATCTTGTTTTCCTACTCTGTTCTTCATATGTGATCTTACAAGGTCCGCCAATTAAGTAACGAGACTAATTCCATAAAAATTAAAATAATCAACAGTTGAAGATATAACCTGTATTTTATTCAAAGTAAGCCCGTTGTGGATTGATATGGCAAGTGGCCATACGGTTCTTAGCAATCTGTAAGAAAAGTCGAAGACGTGTTAGCATCTCCTTAACAGTGAGAGCACAGAAAACGGAAGACGAGTTAACTGTCATTAGCAGTCTACCGGGCAGACGTATATATATGCCCATAGCAGCGAAAGGGTTAAAAGCCTTCCAGAAGGTAACCAATCCAACATTTCATTGTCACAAACTTTTGCAACCTGATTGCAAAACATCCAAGCAAGTTCTTGTACGTTATTATAAAGTTAATATATATCTCACTCGATATCATATACCCAATATGCCAGGGGCACCAAAATGGTTCTTTACTTTATTTATATATCCCGATGACTCCGGTCTACAGTGAACATTCACAGGATCTGTAAAAGATAAACAGCACAGTTTCAATCAACCTGGTGCCATCACCACACTGAAGGTTGGCTGCAGTCTTACCTATTCTTCTGTATAGACCACATTACCAGAGACTCATTTTGATTTTCTGATTGCCTGTTCATTGTCCACATTTCTGCACCATACAGAAGGGTTTAGTATACTAACATTTAACATAAAGTATGAGGAAAGTTTATTATCTTTTGTATGTGTTTTCAGCACATAATCTGCTCCACGTGTTCATGTAAAAACAATGTCAGCCAGCTTGGAAGTCTGATTAAAGACGGACAGCAGACTTAGGAAGTCAACTATCATGACAGAACATGAGAGGGAAGGCAGGATATGTCAGATGTCAGTGTGAGACATAAGACCTTCAGACTAGACTGAAGAGAATGTGGAAGATGAGGAGGAGAGATGTTTATATATATATATATATATATATTGTATTAGTATTTGCATGCTTTGTGTAAGTATAGATACTACACATATGTATTTGTTTCAATTATTATAGCTCCCGTCGGGGTGAAGACCAGCCGGCTCTGCTGGCAGAGCCGTAGTGTCAAGTGCACGAACCTACACTGTGTGGGAGACTGGCAAGCTGGGAACAGGTGGAGAAGGAGGTGGAACAAGCTGGGAACAGGTGGAGAAGGAGGTGGAACAAGCTGGGAACAGGTGGAGAAGGAGGTGGAACAAGCTGGGAACAGGTGGAGAAGGAGGTGGAACAAGCTGGGAAGAAGCTGGAAGAGGTGGAAAAGCTTGACAGTGCGTGGCAGTCTGAGGTTTTATCTTGCCTTATCACTAATTTACGTCAACATCTTGTACATGAACTTATCATCATCATAACTTCTCTAATCCCAGGTGCTCAGTTTTCTAGCTGAAGCATCTCATCACTATCATACCATCAGCCAGTCACTGTTTGTGTAAACACTGCGAACTGACGAAGGTCATATACATGATTGTTAGTAAATAAAGATGTATGTCAAGTTTTATACTACATCATTTGTTAAATCTCAAGTGTATTTAGTCTTACCTGTTTAACTCAAGAATTACATTTGGTAGGAGCTCTTTAATAATTATTTACCAGGTGGAGGTTGACGGGAGGGGTCACCTGCCCTGTCTAACAATTCACTACTTAAGTAATCTAGATATCTAAAACCCCTTTCCTTCTCCTGTGGGTACCAAGTGCAGCTGTTGTGTATATACATGACAAGCCAAATATGGCTGTTTTCTTGGATATCCAGGAATTTGTCTGAGATCAACATAGCTCAGATAATAGTCCAGTCTCTCTGGTAGAGGTGAAGTGTTGAGAGAAAAATTCCTACTCATCACAAAAGCATCTATCCACTTCAGGACCGGCGACAATAACTCTGGTACACTTTTGGCACGTAAAAATTACCAGACCTGTGACAGTTATGATCCGCTCATAATTGGTGGCAACCCTATTCAATAGGTAATTTTGCTATGCAGATGACACAGTCCTCGCATTGTGTAGAGAATGTCACAGTTAGAGCCAGGAAAGGTCTGAGGGCATTGAAGGTGATGGCATACAACAAAATTGAATAACCTAGTCAGACCGTGTACAAAAAAAGGCAATGAGATCATACTCCACTGCACAAAAAACAACTTGTGTCAGGCCATGCAATATGTCCTGGTTTTACCATTGATGGCTACCAAAGTGGCATAGGTGAAGGCGTACATGAGAATATCAGCACACTTCAACCACCTACTGTACAGGGCTTCTTATTTTCTCTAATTCCTGAATGCCCTGTGGCGCCAGGCAGGAAGAGATCTCTGGAACGGGCCCTTCTATTCACTATAATTAACTATTCTATAAAGTACTTTTCATTGTCTCTGATATTTCTGCAGTCTGTCTTTTGCGTGGTCGACCTCTCCCTCTGTTACAGCTGTATCTGTAAACGTAACATTGCTCTCTGAGGTGCCCTGTCTGATGCCAATCTTGTTACATGAGCAGACAATTTCATTTGTTAAATGAACTAAATTTTTTTCTGCATAATGTCATCATTGCACAGGACTATCAATGATATAAATGGGATGCATCTCAAAAGAGACTCCTCCTGGATAACCGAGGCAGAGAGTCTAATCCAGCAAGCATGCAACCTAGATAAGATCAGTCATGGAAAAGAATGGATGGATGCACCAGAAAATATGCAGGACTTATCTAAGATTGCCACAAGACTAGGGAGGTACTGGTGGAATTACATACCGGCCACTGCCCATGCCAAGAGAAGGGAAATAATTCATTAAATTTACAAGGTTTCCCTTCTGTATGTGTTCTCTTGTGAGACTTTGAATTTGAACTATGAGCAGAAGAAATACTTTAGGTGAACAGAGCTGAAGTGCAAATAGATCATTATCGTCTGAGGAGAACCCTGTTGTGTCAAGTTACCAGGAAAATCTTATCAACACTCAAGGGAAAGGCGAGACATTTATACAGTCATAAAGTTACTGGTGTCGTTAGAACTAGAAGATAAGAATAAAGCTCTTATGGGAATGTCATGTGCTGTGATGTAAATTTGTAATAACACATCCAACATTCATTCTCCTGAATGTCTTCTCTTGTGAGACCTCAGATTAGAAGATCGAGAAAACGATGCACCACACTCATCACACTTGTAAGGTTTCTCGCCGGTATGTGTTCTCTTATGACACTTCAGATCTCCAGCCTGAGCAAAAGATGCACAACAATCATCACACGGGTAAGGCTTCTCTCCTGTGTGTGTTCTCTTATGACATTTCAGATGGTAGGATCGAATAAAAGATGCACCACAATCATCACACTTGTAAGGTTTCTCTCCTGTATGTGTTCTCTTATGGCACTTCAGCTCTCCAGTCCGAGCAAAAGACGCACCACAGTAATAACACTTGTAAGGTTTCTCTCCTGTATGTGTTTTCTTATGGGACTTCAAATCTCCAGTGCGAGCAAAAGATGCACCACATTCATCACACGTGTAAGGTTTCTCTCTTGCATGAATTCTGTTATGGCTCATCAGTTGTCCAGCATCAGCAAAGGATGCACCACAAACATCACACAGGTAACGTTTCTCGCCTGTATGCATAATCTTGTGCCGTTTCAGAACTTGAGCAAGAGAAAAAGATGCACCACATTCATCACACTTGTAAGGTTTCTCTCCTGTATGTGTTCCCTTATGGCTCATCAGTTGTCCTGCTTGAGCAAAGGATGCACCACAAACATCACACAGGTAAGGTTTCTCTCCTGTGTGTGTTCTTTTATGGGACTTCAGATGGTGAGATCGAGAAAAAGATGCACCACATTTATCACACTTGTAAGGTTTCTCTCCCGTATGTGTTCTCTTGTGAGACTTCAGATCACCAGATTGAGAAAAAGATGAACCACATTCACCACACTTGTACGGTTTCTCTCCTGTGTGTGTTCTTTTATGGGACTTCAGGTTTTCAGCCCGAGCAAAGGATGTACCACAATCACTACATAGGTAAGGTTTCTCTCCTGTGTGAACCCTTCTGTGGTGTTTCAAAGCTCGAACAACAGTAAAAGATGCACCACAGTCATCACACTTGTAAGGCTTTAGTACTTCATATGTCCTCTTGCATCTCTCAACACTGACAACTGGCACACAAACATCAGATATGTATCGTGTACCCCTTGCTGGCATTCTTTGATGATACAAACTGATAAAAACAGCAGTGTCATAAACAGACTTCACTGAGGACCGTTTATAATTCTCTAATATGTCTATATTTTTTAACTGACAATTCTTATCAGTCACAGATAGTTTCCCTTTAATTTCAGTCAGAGAAACCATATTTTCATGATTTAGTGAACTATCCTCAGTCAATGTTGATTCTGTATTACTGTGTGCATCCATACAGGTCATATCTTCCATCTGACTAAATCTTCTGTCTTCATACAATATGTCTGGTAGTTCTCGCTTAGCAAGTTCTATGTTATCATACATTTCCCTTTGTGAATGCTCTTGTATGGAGATGATAGAACTGTTTTCAGATGACGTAT
The DNA here is from genome assembly GCA_905116865.2 of Candidula unifasciata. Lineage (NCBI taxonomy): Eukaryota > Metazoa > Mollusca > Gastropoda > Stylommatophora > Geomitridae > Candidula > Candidula unifasciata. The sequence continues at coordinate 438,246 of CAJHNH020000302.1, forward strand.
GTACACCTGAAATATTTAAAAAAAAAAAACCTGTTTAAAAACAGAAATTACCAGGTAATAATTTGACAGGTTTGGTAAAATCTAACTTGTGAAGTGTTACTTCTTTTTTGCAATCACTTCTTTGATTTACACTGATCAACAAGATAAAGTTTAAGTTCAACACGCGAAGATGTAATATGAAAATAAATAATACCAAAACTGAAGTAAGGACGAGGAGAAGAAAAAGGAGATGATGATGCTGACGGCTGTGTCACGGTCATCATCATCATAATCTTATTCCTATTCTCCTCCTTTTTCTTGTGCTAGTGAGTCATCATCCATATATTATCTTCTGGATTACCATATTTGTGCTATCATCCGAATGTTATCTATTGGAACTAACCCTGTCAGGGGTTTCTTCTTGGACGACCACGAGATGACTCCTTGTCTAAGCTCATTTGCCCATTATCCTTGTACTTAGGCTGTGTGTTTGGCTCCGTACATGTGCTCAATGCTTTCTTTGCAATCCTGCCATCATTTTACACGCCAGAAGACTTGTTAATCAACATAGAACTGGTACTATTAGCCATCGGACGTTGGGGTTCATACTGAGGGGAGGATCTGAGCACCTATGGACACGTCCGGAGTGCAATGATGATAAGCCAACTAACTAACATCATTTTACCCTTAGATCATGACACTTAAGTTTGTGAACAGGACTGAGCTTTGCGTGAGTAATAAAAATTGTTTCCCCCTCCCCGACCTCATTAATGAACATAATGAAATACGAGTATTATTTATTGCATCAGCTGCTTACAGATTGTTATAAACAGATCTAATTAACGGAGATTATCCATGATGACATAAACATATAGTAGTAGCTTTTCTATGTTATATTATACCTTTAAATGAGAAATCTTTTTTGTACTACGTACAGTTAATAATAGCGCATTATCAGTTTACCCTGTATCTACACACAGAGTAACTGTTGGTCGATTAGAATACAGCAGTTCTTCTGTACACATTCACTCATTAACACTTTGCCCTGCAAGAATGTCCCTTGTACAAGCTGTCATGGAAAGAATATTGACCCAGTTAGTCAACATCATTTTCAAAGCTGTAAAGAAGTGGGGGGGGGGGGGGATGGGGGGAGGGGGTCACTTTCACCAAAAGAACTTGTTCATAACCATCATCAGTTCCACTTCTGTCATTAAGTGCTATGAGGAGAAGCAGTTTGAGATCCACTGCTTGATAGGCATGATTGGCTACTGTCGTTACGTGTTGATGTAGAAGCTCTTTAATGTCATCGATTCATGCTCTCCTAGGGCAGCCTCTTGCTTTCACATCAGAAATATCATTTCTAACTTTGTCTTGGATGGTTAAGTTAGTGGTTTTTCTCAGGCATCTAATTTCACAGGTGTTAATTTTATGTATGTTACTCTTTGATAATGTCCAAGTCTGGCACTGATAGCACAGTGTAGGTATAAATATGCTGTTTATAATTTGTTTCTTGGTGCTCACACTTATGTCTGCATGTCTTAATATTGGTGTCAGTTGGTTTATAAGTGCACTGGCTCGTTGGCATCTTGTTTCTATTTCCTGATCCATTCTCCTTTCCTCAGATAATATACTCCCTAGATATTTAAATTCTGTAACTTGCTTCAGACAAGCACAATTCAACCCAATACATAGCAAACTAGGAATTCTGCTGACCTGCCTTACTTCAGTTCAAGTATTATTTTTTTTTCAGATTATATCTTCTGCATGTTGAACAAAGCCTTATCTTGCTGATCGGTGTAAATCAAAGAAGTGATTACAAGAATAAGTAATACTTCACTAGTCAGACTGGTGATAAGTAAAATCAAGTTGAAACTAAAAAGATATATAACATCTTATAATCATAGAAACCAATATAATGTAGGCTTTCTCAGAGATAAAGAAATTAAGGAACAGTTCTCAGTTACGGTCTCTAATAAGTACCAGGTGTTGCAGCAGTTAGCTGAAGATGTCAACACAGAAGTCTGCTGGGATCAGATCAAAGGAATCTGGAATGAATCTTGCGTAGAAGTTCTTGGCAAGAAAGAAAGGAAACTTAAAGCATGGATAACACCAGAAACCATTAAACTGATTGAAGATAGGAAAAGTAAAAAGGCAGAACTAAACAATAGCTGCTAAAGCTAGAGCTCAGGAGAATTACACAGAAGCCAACAAGGAAGTTAGGAGGCATTTAAGGGCAGATAAAGTGAAATATCTAAATGATCTAGCACAAGAAGCGGAGACAGCAGCAGCAAAAGGAAACCTCAGAGAACTTTACAGTAACACAAGAAAATTAGTAGGTAAATATAGTCAGCCAACTGGATCAATCAAAAATAGTCAAGGAAAGGTACTAACTAACACTAAAGATCAAATGGACAGATGGGTTGAATATTTTGAAATGCTTCTAAATAGACCAGGCCCAGAGGTTCCCCCAGATATCCAGCCTTTAGAAATGGAACTGGATATCAGCTGTGAGATACCATCCAAAGAGGAAATTAGAAAAGCTATAAATCTTCTTAAGGAAGGAAAGGCGTCAGGCCCAGATGGTATCCCAGCTGAAGCCATCAGGACCAACATAAACACATCAACAGAATTGTTACATAGATTATTCAGTAAAGTCTGGGAGACCGAAGAAATACCAGCAGACTGGAGAGAAGGATATCTTGTGAAACTGCCCAAAAAAGGTGATCTACAGGAGTGTGAAAACTATAGAGGAATTATGTTGCTGTCAGTTCCTGGAAAAATATTAAGTAGAATTATTTTGGAAAGATTAAAAGATGCTATTGATAAAATGCTTAGAGATGAGCAGGCAGGTTTTCGGTCAAACAGATCCTGTACTGATCAGATAGCCACATTACGTATTATAATAGAGCAAAGCATTGAACTGAACTCACCAATTTACATTGGATTTATAGACTATGAAAAAGCATTTGACAGCATTGATAGGGAATCTCTCTGGAAATTGATGGGGCACTATGGAATCCCACAGAAAATTATCAACTTAATAAAGGCAACGTATAAAGACATGAAATGTCGAGTTCTTCATGAGGGAAAGCTAACAGATGCATTTGAAATAAAAACAGGTGTGTGACAGGGATGTCTTTTGTCGCCTCTCCTATTTTTACTGGCTATAGACTGGACTATGAAAACAGTAACTGCTAACACCAAGAATGGAATTCAGTGGACCCCTACAAAACAGCTTGATGATCTGGACTTCGCTGATGATATTGCCCTTCTGTCCCATTCACGGAATCAGATACAAGATAAATTAAATATACTTAATGCGAGATCACAGCAGCTTGGTCTGAAAATCCATAATGGAAAGACAAAGATAATGAGAGTAAATCAGGCAAATAGTAATGTGGTTTCTCTTAATGGCACCCCACTCCAAGACGTGGAGTCATACACCTATTTGGGCAGTAATGTAGATAAAGATGGAGGAACTGATAGAGATATTAAAATAAGAATATAAAAGGCAAGAGGGCCTTTCATAGCACTAGGGAATTTGTGGAGGTCAAAAGAAATTAAAAGAAATACTAAACTAAAAATTTTTAATTCTAATGTCAAATCAGTACTATTGTATGGGGCGGAAACATGGAGAACAACCAAGGCAATTACTAATAAATTACAGACATTCATTAACTGGTGCCTGCGCAGAATAGAGGGAATAAAATGGTATGATAGAATAACTAATGTAGAACTTTGGGAGAGAACTAAACAGGCTCCAGTGGATCAGGAGGTGAGGAAAAGACGCTGGCGTGGGATAGGGCACACACTGAGAAAACAGGAGAACAGCATAACTAGAATGTCTTTGCATTGGAACCCACAGGGGCATAGGAATAAAGGAAGGCCAAAAAACACATGGAGAAGAGAGCTGGAGAATGAGGTTAGAAAGATTGGGAGGACATGGGGAGAGCTCTATGTAATGGCGAAGGATAGAACGACTTGGCGTGAGTTGGTTGAGGGCCTATGCTCCATTGGGGGACAAAAAGGCAGAAGAAGAAGAAGTCAGACTGTACCAAACCTATCTCATTATTACCTGGCGTATTCTGTTTTTAACCAGTTGGTTTTCCTGTGGTGTATTTCAGGTGTACATACATCATCTGAAAACAATTCTTTTGTCTCCATACAAGAATATTTAAAAAGGGAAATTAACGAAAACTTAGAACCTGCCAAACAAGAACTGCTACTGCTTCTTGCAATAACTTCTTTGATTTACACTGAACAACAATTCCTTTTGGTGAAAGTGACCTTTTTTTCTTGGAGTTTCTCTTTAGTTCCATACAGCTTTGAATATGATGATGACTAATGTGGTCAATATTCCTTTCCCAATATGCTGAACAAGGGACAGAATTGCAGGGCAAAGTGTTAACTGAGTGAATGGGTTCAGAAAAACTGCTGTATTCTATCTGGCCAATACTTGCTATGTGTGTAGATCCAATGCAAACAGATAACGAAGTATCCTTAACTGAATGTAATACAAAAACATTTGTTTACCAGCTGGAGGTAAAATTTATTCTAACCTTGTGTTGGGTAATCTAAGTAGACTTCAGGTTCCCTTTTGATATTTGCTGGTATTTTACTCCCCAACTCATCAAAGATTGGGACCTCAGGAAGAACTGCTTTGGCAGCAACATCAACACAGCCAGTCTGAAAGGATCAGTGAGTAAAATAAATAATCAAACATAAAAAATACAAGTGACAAAGGTGTATCATGCAAACAGTTACCTTTCTGACAGTCCTGGAACGAATGCTAGTGTTGTAAGCAATAAAAGAGAAGAAAGATTGGCTGGCACCACCATATCTGCAGAAGCTCATGGATCAAACCATCATTGCTATTAAAGAAAGAAGACAATAGAAGGAATTTGGGGGAGCAGTGTCTTGACATCACTGCTAAACATGTGAGAATTTGAAGTAAATATTGGTATAGCAAGGCACAACAGATGTACGAGGAGTCTTATCAGTCAGTAAAGAACTGGTACTATTAGCTGTGTGGGATGCTGGTGTAAATGCTCAGAAATAAACAGATGGGAGAACTGTCATGTCTCATCTATGAAACCTTTTTTTTTTTTTTTTTGCAAAAGTCGACAGTCCCTGATAACTGAAATCGCTCAGACGACCTTGACTTTGTGACATGGATGGGGACAACACAGAACCTTGACCCAAGCCATCATTCTGGTGATCATGTGAAGTGGTGAAACATGATATCTTACACCTGTCAGCATGGCACATGATGATGATGATGATGATTATGCAACTAAGTGTATGTCCAGGAGAGGGCTATTTAATCAAGTTTACTCAGGGCAACAATTTTCAAAAACAGGGAGGGTTCTCCAGGGGCCAGAGGTTCAAGCCCCAGCAAAGAAAGATCATTAATACAATACCTGGCAGAGATATATCCGCCACTTGCCAGCCCTCTGGGGGCCAAATCTGGTCTGCAGACCGCCCTGGTCTAGGCTGACGTTTCCTCTATAGATTTTATCTATTTCTTGCCAAACTCCAACATAAAGTCTTAACATGAATAGGCAGCAAAGCATTCATTCTGTGTAGCTAAACAAAATCTCAGGTCTGCAGCCTACTTCCTGATTCCTTCTAAAGTTGCATGACAGGCTCAATATATGGAAGTGAAGTTAACTTTTTGAGTCCCAAAGGGTTTAGCATCACAGGCCCAAGGGGTAGTCAAGAGAGACGTAAAATTGGCGCAGTGTGCGTTCATTGGGCTTCTAGGCAGTAACCTATGAACGTATGATGTGTTCCTTGGGACTCAAAGAGTTAAACAGTCTTGAGCAGGAAGTGATGATTCCTTGGATCAGCCCAGTACCAGAGCACCATGTCTGAACATAAATTTTTTGAAGGCTCAGTTGAGCAATAAACGGGATTATAGAGACAGAAACAGCTACAACCATTTATGAAGTTCAGCAACCATATTTTAAAGACAACAACAGCTACCACCATGTATGGAATTCAGTGACTGAATTATACAGACAGAAACAGCTACCACCATGCATGGAATTCAGTGACTGGGTTATATAAACAGCAATGGCTACCTCCACATATGGAATTCAGTGAATCCACAAAGAAAAGGCTGATGATTTGGCTGACAACTTTTTCTCCTATCCCACAAAAAAAAATCATATGCAATATGAATTAGGCATATCTCATCACAGACCACAACAATTAGGACTTATTATAGGACTAAAATCGACACCTGCTGTGAAAAATTGATAAAAAGCAAACTAGAATGTCCTAACACAGGAAGCTGCAGGGACATAGCAAAAAAGGCACACCATAAAACACATGAAGAAGGGAGCTAGAAAGTAAAGTTGAAGAGCCTGGAAAAACAAAGGGCAAGCTGCAAGTGATGGCAAAGGATAGGATGATGTGAGTGAGTCGTCTGAGGCACTATGCTCCACTGAGGGAACAAAGAACAGAAAAAGAAAAATTTAGAAGAAAGAAGAACAAGAAAAATCTGAGAATGTGATTGCACAAAAAAATTTCAGGTGTCATGTAATATATAAGTGGACAGTAAAAAAAAAAATATTTACTATTAATAAATAAAGTCATTAAAAAAAATAGCATCAGAAGAAAAGACTTGTGTGCAGGCATTACAAATTTTAAATTACTTACTTCAGAAACTGATTCCATTTTTATACTGTTACTCTGTCCTACTTCAAAAACTGGTTCCAGCTTTTTACTGTTACTTTCTCCCACCTCAGAAACTGGTTCCAGTTTGATATTTTTACTTGGCAACAGACTACATGATTTCTTGCTCCCTGGGATTTATTAATGAAATAGTGATCAGTTATGTCTAATGCATTCTTTTTATAAAGTATAATATTTGTAAATAGTAAGCATATACATATTTTTTTTGTAAGTCTTTATAAAGATACAATTCATGATAAATTACACCTTTATAAAGGTATGCAGGCAGTGGATTGAGCCATCGCAAATGTCTACTGTTTGTGTAGTCACCTTTACCCTCTATTCCAGGACACTCAAGTGCTGATGGCAGTGAAAGAACTGAAAGATAGGCTAGCTCTGCAATAGCTGCAGATGATCAAATTATGGATCACACTGACGTTCTGAGTAGACCAGGCCACCATAAGTGATCTGTTTCTGTGCCAGTGAATACAAAACAGAATGCCCACCCCTATGGAATGTGAATAGATATGTAAAAAAAAAAAAATATAACAACAACAGTCTGCACAAAATCAAACAGCTTGCACGCACCTTTAATGCATACAGCAGTAATCAAAGGTGTCAACATCAAATATCTGTGACAAAAGTTGCAATTCATAGTTGATGAAAGCAGCAGTCCTGACACACCAGTAAGTGCACAGGCATTACTGCATGAGGTACAATGCCAACCAGCCATTCGCTATCTTCTAAATATGCAGCTTACAAAACACATCTATGGAAGCACATACTATGAGCATTCTCTACTTAATCTACAGCTCACAGTGTCCCACTGTGACCTTGGGTCAACAGCTGGCTGAAGACATGAGATTTCACCTTTACCTTGTTTGTTACCCCATCCAGCATTTTGCTGGGGGTTTAAACCCCAACTTTCCACTGGATTACTGGGAAGAACATGGTCCATCACATGAAGGTGAGGCAGGCTGGAGCAAGAGAGGCTAAGGAGCATTGAGAATCATTGCTACATTAGGACCCCCCATTCTATATTGATAAGTCAATGGTCTTTGACAGAAAGGAGATGACTGGAATTTTAGGGACAGTGCATCCACATCATTGCTAAGAATAAGAGATTTGAGAGAAAAGTTCTGCACAGCCAGGCAAGAAAAGCACACACCAGGATTTGATAAGAGCACTTGTCAAATAGTTTTGTAAACAATAGATCAAGATAAACATAGTATGGGGGGGGGGGTAGTATTTGAGGGAGGTGGGGGGTAATTGCATAGTCGGTAAAACCATCTAGGGTATGACTGTTCTTCAATCACACACAAAAGTTCCCTCAGACAAAAATGACTGCCAGGTTTTTATAGGAGAGCTAAGAGCCAATGACAACAGGAACATCACTACAAGCCAAATCCAGATGTCAAGCTGTATTGTAACCATCAACAGTGTTTATGAGCATTATAATATAGAATTCCAAGTATCAAGTTATTTCAGTTAATTCATGACGAAGTCATTACAATGAAGAATTGGTGAACAAGGGCAATGTGAAATATTACTTCTGACAGTTCAACACATTAAAACAGACCAGACAATGGCTGTGTAACATACACAAATCATACAATACATAAAATGAACATAAATGGCTGAGGATCAATATTAATTATTGAGTGTACTGATAAAACATATAATTATAATGTAAGTTGATAATTAGTCATTAAGCAAGTGACTTGCTATAAAAGGTTTGTAAATTAACATGTTCTTACAACTTACCCAGAGGCTGCTCCAACGAATTTTGACATGGTACATCCAAAATGACTATTTTTGGTGCCCGTGTTTTGGGAACTTTGCAGGTTTGTGGTATTTCATTTGATAAGTAGGATGGCCATTCAGAACATACAGATGGATATGCATTTGATTTTGAAACAGGAGTTTTTCTGGGTAACTGGGCTGGTACTTTCACTGATAAAAAGGCTGGAAGATCTGGAAAGACAGTTGGATAAGCATCTTTTCTTAAAGCGGGATTCTTTCTTCGGAGTACATGCTCAACTCCATATTTGTCTGTGTATTTATCAGATATAATAATATCAGACTTCAGAAAATGTTTGACACATACTACACTGGTTTTCCCAGGTGTCCAATTTTTCCGTGGAATTAATTTCAGCCATCTTTCTCTTAACTGAGCCTCTGAAGGAAATCTAAACACACTCACATATTCACTTGAAGCATCATAATTCGACCGACACTCGGGTACAGAGCATTTTGCAGGCATACTTAATAAAAGCCTATTTCGGAAATGTAAATAGAAAGCAAGGTGGCTTCACATGCAACATTTGCATGTCCACTCTTCACTTCACACTTTTTGTTCGCCTGCGTTTGAAGCTGACTAGAAAGAAGAGCGCCTTGACCCATCTAGAGCGACACAGCTGAGTGGTCCCGAGGTATGGTATCCGCCTCGAGTGCAGGAGGTCCCGGGTTCAAGCCCCGGTAAAGCTGGATTTTTTTAAAAGGGACTTCTAATAATTTTCCTTGTTCTCTGGGTAGTAAGCACATCTGTATTGTTGTGCAAGTAAAATGGGGCTCTACTGGCAAATCCGGACGAAGAATAAACAGACTTGGACGACTTAGTCAGAGTTATCTCCCGTCGCCGCACTCCGAACAGTAATCGGAAAACAAACGAAACAAACGACACACTTACCTATCATCCTGCGGTTGCGTGTAGGGCTGCGTACGGTTGCGTGAGACATCATGGCATCATCATATGGTTGCGTGCACAGTTGCGTACGGTTGCGTGGGGCATTGTGAATGGTTGTGTAGTCATCATCATGCGGTTGTTGGATTAGAGTTAGGGGTAGGGTTAGGGGTAGGGTTAGGGTTAGGGTAGGGTTAGGGGTAGGGGTAGGGTTAGGGTTAGGGGTAGGGTTAGGGTTAGATGTGAAAATTTTGACGTAGGATTTCGAAATACTGGCCGACAATATGATGTTTGTGGGAGTGGCGCCACTGAAACTCTGCCAAATATGACGCCAATAGGGTGCGGCTGGTGCCCCCAATCGTTGGCGAATTGTGCGTTTGACCAGCATCCAGAGGCCCTCGATTGTTTGTGTGTGTGTATGGGACTGTGCGCGATTATAGGGAACTCCGGCGTCAAAATTGTCAAATCTAACGCTAATCCTAACCCTACCGCTAACCCTAATCCTACTCCCTAACCCTAACCCCTACCCCCCTAACCACGCAAATTTATCGATCATTAAAGCATACAAATCGGCAAACACCAACAAACAAAACACACCCCAAAAAAAAAACAACACCCAGAATTGTTCTGCAGCGTCGAAAAAAAACCCAGATCTGGGGGAAACAACCAAGCATTGGCAGCCCTGATGTCGACGTGACTGTCTTCTTTGTTTCGTTGTGGCTTTTCCGATCACTGTTTGGAGTGCGGCGACGGGAGAGAACTCTGACTAAGTCGTCCAAGGCTTTTTATTCTTCGTCCGGATTTGCCAGTAGAGCCAAATATTCCTTGGCAGCTAAAAAAAGTAACCTCTAACGGCGCTGCACGGGCAAAATTTGGAGTTTAAAAATCTACCCGAAGTATTTCAGGATCTTCGCCGGTGCAACAGAGTTCGTCCACTGCGCTAAGATTCTTTAGACAGGCTTGCGTTAGAAGTAAGACGGAGCACTTATGGGTGTGCCATGATGTTGATCCGTCATTCAAAAACCTCAAAACGCATAACAACAAGCCGCCATCTTTCCGATCCAATAACGCCGGAAATTAATACAAAAACTAAATCAGCGCTCTAAGCAGTGTTGCCACTTTTCTTTGACAAAAAATATCTAAAACGGTGTCCAAAAATATCTAAAAAGATCTAAATCAGCGTGGAAAAGATCTAGAAAAAACATCCAAATTGAAAAAGTAAAAAATTTCATAGCTTTTCTTATGACTTACCCTACATAATCATATCCTCACCTTCACTGATGTCTGCCTCACAAGATCCACAGGATACACCAAATTTTAATGGCAAGATAGCATTTAAGAGGTCAAATTTCATCCTGTTTTTAGGTTAGATTTGATATAATTCCTAGCACTGAAAACTCTTTCTACGTCAGCATTTGAGTGGGGTAGTATCATGGCAGACTTGGCACTTAAAAAGCTTACAGAATGGACTGTTTGATGAGGCATCTTTAAATTGTCTCACTTCACTCCAGAACTCTTTAGTTTCTGTTTTGTTTGTCCATTCAGCTAACTTTATTTTGGTTAACTGATATTCTGCTTCCGCGATACTATTATCAGTAGCCACTAAAAATTTCATAACTTTAAAATTTTTAGGTATGTCCTTTATTGGCTGAAGTATGTTGCTCACAGAAATAAAAGTGAAATATTTTTCATAACATCCAGATTTTCAGGAAGTCTCTGCTTCAATAATGAGATAAGGAAATCTTGACAGCATTTTCTTAAGTTGTTCTCTTCATTCTCTGTTAACAGTCTTTTTGTTTTTAAATCTTCAATTTTTGATTAGATTTAATATCCAAAGTGTGGCTTAAGAGCCAAATAACTCTCTATAGTGCAAGTGAGCAAATCAGCTTTAGAAGTTGGCAACACCAGTCTTTTACCCAGTTAAATAGCAAGGTGAGATCATCAAGAAATTTAACTTTATCAACAAGTTTAGATTCGAACAGTTTATTAACTTTTTAGCACTTCCATCAGAATAGGTTATAAAAAAAGAATGAATGACAATTTTCTTTCATCACTGTACATTCCATATAGTATTTCAGCTGTGTAGCACTTTTCCCTTTGTCTTGTTATTTCAAAGTGTGTCTTCAACTTCAGCCATTGCTTCAAAATTCTTTCAACAGCTGGTTAAATTGATAACCATCTAGTTTTGCAATCTGACAGAATTGTCGGTGGTGTGGAACCATCATTCAAGGCTATATATAATGTATTGTATTGCTGTTGTCTGACAAATGATTTGGAAAACCAGTAAAGTGTTTCAGCAATAAGGTATTCCAAATTCCTTGGTAAATATTTAGATGAAGCATGTGATAATGCTAGCTGCAATGAATGACGCATACATTTTATAAGTATTAACGATGGGTTAGCTTCCTTCAACTTGGCATAAACGCCATTGTTTATACCAACCATCACTAAGGCATTATCAGTACCAATTACAGCAAAATTCTTCAAGCCTAACTGTTTGCTGATTAAGTTCCTAAACTATACTTTCTACATCACACTTTTCAAATTGAACTAGTCCAAGATTTTTGACAAATCGATCAAATGGTCACAGTTTGAAATTGCGCAGTGACAAATTAAAAACATTGCGACTGATACTTCAATCTTTGATGATTCATTTATCAGTATAGTTCTGAAAACAGATGTCAGCGGTGTAATATCTTTAAATGAAACTGCAGTTTTATGCTTTTTAAGTCTCTGCATGACTCTTTGAGTTTTGTATTTTCGCTTTAATTTCACACTTGCAGTACTCACAACAAGCTTTGGTTATATCCCCAGTTTTTAATTTTGTCATCAGGCAACCACTCTTTCCAAATTTTTTGCTTATACTTTACTTTTGGCATGTTGAAAGGTTTTTTCAAAGTGAAAGCCACATAAGAAGGTGAGCAATTAATTTTTTTAAATCACATGAAAAAGAAACGCAAAGTCAGCACAGTGAGGATACGGTTGAAACAAAGTTAGTATGATTTACGCGCGTTTTTATTAATCAGTACCGGGGCTGCCAGATATTTGTGCGTTGACCCCAGTGAGAATTCAAAGTTCAAGTAATGGCAGTTGTCACAATGTACGTGCCAGACCAAAACAAAAATATTGTAGTAAATATTTTACATATTAATTTTTAAATTGACAATGAAAGAAAAAAAATCTATAAAATATCTAATTCCATATGAAAAGTTTCTAGAAAAATATTTACGATCTAAACGTCAAAAACAGTATCTAAAGGCAATGAAAAAGATCTAAATTTGGATATAAAAGATCCAAAGTGGCAACACTGGCTCTAAGTCAACAATACTAGTAGGAATGAATGAACGAATTATGACTTCACTACACTTGGGACATCCCCACGCTTTATCGGGAAGCCAATGAAGAGTCGCCCTTCTAATTGTACTAACTGCAACCTGAGCAAACGTTGACCCCTGTTTCTTCATCAAAGTTGGATATCTTCCTTAACCTGTTCAACGTCCACACCCCCCCCCCCCCCCCCAACACCCGCTTCAATAGTATTTCGATCCCAGAAAGCCTTCACCACGCCCACTTTACCATAAAGTAGCTCACCGCCAGGAGAGCGGCAGCAACTGATCTATCGACATGCTTGTTACCTCTCATACTTGAATATTCTAGACATAAAATCTATGATATGCTCATGATCTGGGTTTTATTTAGAAATGCACGACAGTTTGTCACGCCGGTGTCAATTTTCCGAACCATGCCCTGTGAGTCAGTTACAACATGGCAGACTGTGATGCTCATAGGCTGCCATTACTGCCTTCACTTTCGTTCTCAAATGCCTTATACAAACACATTGCCATTTTTAGATCCACGACGATGAACCACAAGGTTTTGCCATGAATCCACGTCAAGGTAGGTTTGCATATTCCCAGCAACTGATTCAGGTGAACCAAGCCTAAAATGGGTACCAGGTTAAAATCATGGGAAGTAAAGACGGCCTGCGTCTGACCAGCAGGGCTGTGAAAAGGAGCTGAGACCAAAACCGGGGACGTAGAATCCAGACAAGGTAAGTATCGTTCAAAAAAGTACCAGGAATCACTACAAAAGAAGGACAGATGGCGAAGTCGCTAGAACCTTGGGGATGGCTCAGGTGCCCTGAGGTACCCCGCCCCCACCATTTTAGGGGGTTTAGCCATTCTCTCCCCCCCCCCCTCCTTGCAGTAATTTTGTAAGAAAACTATAGACCCCAAAAACCTTAATTTCTTGGTCGCTCCACTTCTACCTAATTCTTCCTGTTCTCTGGGTAGTGAGATCTGACGCCCGTGTGCATTCTTGCGCACGTCAACAAAAAAATCCCTCAGCAGTTGGAAATCGGAAAGAGTGGCCTGTGCAAAATTTTGATTTTAAAATCTACCCAAAGTATTTCAGGATCCTCGCCGGTGCTACAGAGCCTGCGCACTGTGTTTCTTCTGACTAGAGTAAGAAAAAGAACGGAGCACTTATGTGCCATGATGTTGATACGTTGTTTAACTTCTACTCTGAGGTGTAGAGGTTTGCCAGATTGATCGTCACACTTCTCTACTAGCAGTTTTCTTTCTCGCCTTGTTCCTTTCCAGCCCTCTGTCAGTCAGGGACTGTCGTATATTGTCTTCACAGGGTACTCTGCTGGTTCCCTAGTTCTTAGCCTGCTATGGTAGCCTATTTTCTCTCATTCTTCATACATGTCCAAACCATCGTAACTGTGACTGATTCACTTGAGTTTCTAAGGCCTGGGTTTCACGAATTTGACGTACTGTCTGACTGTGAACTTTGTCGCTCTGACCATCTTTCTCAGATATTTCATTTCTGAAGCCTGAAGCTGGTTTCTTTGAGCTGTTGTCATTGCCCATGACTTACACATGTAGGTCAGGACAGGCACACAGTTAGAGCGGTAAACAGCCACTGTCTACAATTTTTTTGTAGAAACTCTCTCTCTCTCTCTCTCTATATATATATATATATATATATATATATATATATATATATATATATATATATATATATATATATATATATATATATATTGTCCCAAAATGCTATATTTCAATTCATTAGACCCACACGTTGATAAATCAACTAAAAAAAATAATTAGAATATATTGTGGTACCAAAAGAGGTAAGTTAGTTCCTAACTCCACCCTTACATGTACTCGAAAGTTGTTCTTGATGCTCCATCTGTTGTTGGTCTTTCTCCTGTTCTGAGATAACTGTATTTCTTCAACACACCTTTCACAGGTTTGTCAGTTTTTCACACCCTGTCTGCTCCAAATGGTTTGATCGCCCTTCTTACTAAGAAGAGATGCATAATCGATGACAATCTAAAAGGGCACATCCTTACATATATTTTCGTTGTTTTAGTGTGTTGTGGAATATTGTCAGCTTACATTTTATTTTTGAAATTAATTATTTACCTGGTATTTTCTAATGAACAGCATCCTGTCTCGGAAGCTAAACTATTTTGGTCATATCGAGCGCCATGATGGATGGGAAAAAATAATAGCAGCAGGCATGGTACCTGGAAGGAGGCGCAGGGGGCCGACCAACACGAAGACGGGCATAAGTGACTCGTTGAGTATAAAAGTACATGAGGCGGGAGAGTTAGTGAGAAACCAAGTTTCTTTCAGGCAGACCGTGAGGAGAGCGACGTTCTGCAAAGGACCTGCTACAAGATGATGAATTTCTATTCGTTTATTGTTTTATTATATGTCACATAGGGCTCACGTCTATTTATCCTGTGCAGTCTGTTGGGTTTCATTGAAAGAATCCACTCCGGCCTCTCTCGTGGACGTTAAATTTAGGGTTTCTTTAAGCATCATAGCCTAACCGATTACCCATTTACGACTGCCTGATGATTGTTGTAGTCCTCTCTGAGTTACAAATAAAATGTAAATAAGTAGGGAGACGAGAAGTCAGAGGTCGATACGTGTTGCGAATTTCAAAAGGCGATGTTATTTTTAAATAGGTCAGGATGAAATTGATTCTTAAGTGAGAACGAGAGTTGGGCATAATTAATTCGATTCAACAGGAAGAATGTATCAGAGAGGGTGTGTGTGTATGTGTCTGTTATCAGGGGATAAAAGGACTATGGCAACTAGTTTAGAGCCAATTATATTGTAATCAGTCTGTGGGTGTAAGTTTCTGGATTTGGTTAAGACTGATCAGTTTCACTATTTCTAAGATGAGACAGGAAAGGTCAATCTATGTTATTAATCGTAGGCAAAGAAATGGAGCAGTTGCCATGCAGTTGGAATCGTGTCTGTAACCACAGACACCACACTTAAAATGCTTTATCTCAGAAGTGTTTTCTAACAGTAATTTACTTTGCTATATTGAGTAAAGGAGAAGCTACTACAATATAGTCACTGTAGAGTTTTACATTTCTGGGCCAATTCGCATTTTCTTCCAATGCCGAAACCTAAAGAGTGTCAAAACTGACATTGTCCCAAATGAGTGGCTCCACAGCTACCTCAGACCTGTTACTAAGCCTAGGGGAGATCATGCCAAAAATAAATGGCTATAAAATCAGCACACTCTAGAACGCTGACCCAAAAATTAGAGTCAAGTGGTCTTTTTGGGACCTACACTAGGGGAGTACCGAATGTGGGAAATATTTGCTGCAGTATTTGCTTACAAGATGTATGAGGGCTTCCAGAGCAGCAACTTCCGCATCTCCTGCAGCTTTGCTCGTGAGTCCTAGCCATCTAGTTTAACCCCGATCCACGCTGTGTGAGCGGCAAGGGGAATACTCTCTACTGTGTGGTAGTCGTCGGAAAACCGAAAATTAGGTCGCCGGAAGTGCGCACTTGACACGTGACTGAGGCCCTGTTTTTGGCCGCCATCTTTTGTGCCAGTTATTCGAGGGATAGCCATCTCCTTGAACACCCACATTATCAGTACACCTATGTCAGTCGTGAACAAGTGTGGTATAAATATCAATAGACCATACACAATGGGAGACCTCTGCATGACTTTCAATAAGTGCTTGTAGACAATATCACAGTTAGAGCCAGTTGTATTAATTAAGAGATATAGACCAAACCCTCAGGCTCCTCACTGTCAGAAGAATTTAAAAAGAAAGATCGGACCAGATACAAAATAAAGCCATGAGATTATACTTAGCTGCATAAAAGACAACACGTGCCATGCTATGTCTTGCGTTTACTGACGATGGCCAGGTGAAGGCATACATGAAAATAGCAGACATCAACCACCTACTGTACACGGCTTCTTCTTCTTATCTTCTTTTCTTTACTCCTGGAATGCCTCTTGGCGTCAGGGCAGGAGGAGATTTCTATAAAGGGCCCTTGTGTTCGCTTCGCACAAAGAATTTTTTGGTATCCCTGATATCTCTGCAGTCCATGTTCTGCATGGTGGACCTCTGGATCTGTTACTGGTGTACCTGTATAACACTGCTCTCTGTGGTACCCTGTCTGCTGCCAATCCTGTTACATGACCAAACCATTTGATTTGTTGTCTACCTATAAAGTTCAGTATTGGTTCTGTGCTGACTCTCCTCCTGATACCACTGTTCCTAAGTTGATCTTTCCTTGCTATACCTAGTTACTATTCTCTTGTTGTTATCTGTTTGACATTGACAGCGCTCTAAGAATATTGTGTTCAATGATGGTTATATACGCAAGCTTGCATTTCAAAATTGACACCATAAGGCCTCAAATTGATTGGCTTTATTGCTCATTTGTTGGATTTCTTCATAAATTCTTCAGACTTTTGAAAAATGCTCACCAGATATGTATCAGTGCTTTGCCTGCTTTAACTGGTATTCATCAATTTCGATATCTTCTTCTTTCGTTCGATATTAGTGGTTCTTCTTTTTCCAGAAAATGGCATCAACGATATAAAAGGAATGCGTTTCACCTCATGGATGGCCGAGACAGAAAATCTGATCCAGCAAGTATGCGACCTAGAAAAGATCAGTCATGGAAAGGAATAACTGGATGCACCAGAAAACATATACGACTTATCAAAGGTTGCTATAACATGGAAAGGTACTGCTGGAATCACATACCTGCAACCGTCGATGCCAAAGGCACACATTTATTAAATTTACAAGGTTTCCCTTCTGTACCTGTTCTCCAGTGAGACTTAAGATTCAAAACGTGAGCAGCAGAGACACCAGTCACCACACTTGTAAGGTTTCTCTCATGTAAGTGCTTTCTTATGACACTTCACATCTCCAGCATGAGCAAATCATGCAGCACAATCACCACACTTGTAATTTTTCTCTTGTATATGTTCTCTTCTGACAATTCAGACCACCAGATGGAGTA
Source organism: Candidula unifasciata (assembly GCA_905116865.2). Classification (NCBI taxonomy): domain Eukaryota; kingdom Metazoa; phylum Mollusca; class Gastropoda; order Stylommatophora; family Geomitridae; genus Candidula; species Candidula unifasciata. The sequence continues at coordinate 455,898 of CAJHNH020000302.1, forward strand.
AATGATGCACCACAATCATCAAACTTGTAATGTTTCTCTCCAGTATGTATCTTTTTTTTAAAAATGGTATTTCAGAACTCGAGCAACAGTAAAAGATGCATCTCATTAATCACACTTGCAAGGTTTCTCCCCTTTATAGGTTTTCTTGTGAGACTTCATATGGAAAGTGAGGAAAAAATGCATCAAATTTATCATATTTGTAAAGTGAACAGTACTGAAGTGCAAAAAGATCACCATGGTAGGAGGAGAAAAGTGTTGTGTCAAGTGACCAGGAGAATCTGGCCAACGCTCAACATTCAGAGAAAGACAGGGCATATATACAGTCATAAAATTGCTGGTGTCATTAGATCTGTACAGTTGCTGCTGAAGATGGGGATGATGCGCTTTTGGCAATGTCACTAATGCTGTGATATAAATTTGTAATAACACATTCAACAAAATTCCATATTTATTCTCCTGTATGTCTTCTCTTGTGAGACATCAGACTGGAAGTTCGCAAAAACGACGCATCGCATTCATCACACTTGTAAGGTTTCTCGCCCGTATGTGTTCTCTTATGGCACTTCAAATCTCCAGCCCGAGCAAAAGATGCACCACAATCCTCACACAGGTAAGGTTTCTCTCCTGTATGTCTTCTCTTGTGGCATTTCAGATGTTGGGATCGAGAAAAAGATGTACCACATTCATCACAAGTGTAAGGTTTCTCTCCCGTATGTGATCTCTTATGGCCCTTCAGATCGCCAGACCTAGCAAAAGTTGCACCACAGTCATTACACTTGTAAGGTTTCTCTCCTGTATGTGTTTTTTTATGCCAGTTCAGATCTCCAGTCCGAACAAAAGATGCACCACATTCATCACACCTGTAAGGTTTCTCTCCTGTATGTCTTCTTTTATGGGTCTTTAGGCTTTCAGCCTGAACAAAGGATGCACCACAAACATCACACTTGTAAGGTTTCTCTCCTGTATGTATTACCCTATGGCTCGTCATTTGTCCAGCCTGAGCAAAGGATGCACCACAAACATCACACAGGTAAGGATGCTCTCCCGTATGTATAATTATGTGATTTTTCAGAAGCTGAGCTTTGGTAAATGATGCACCACATTCATCACACTTGTAAGGCTTCTCTCCACTATGTGTTCTTTTATGGCTTGTCAGTGCTGCAGCCTCAGTAAAAGATGCACCACAATCATCACACAGGTAAGGTTTCTCTCCTGTGTGTGTTCTTTTATGCATCTTCAGATGGTAAGATCGAGAAAAAGATGCACCACATTCATCACACAGGTAAGGTTTCTCTCCTGTATGTGTTCTCTTGTGAGACTTTAGATCGCCAGATTGAGAAAAGGATAAAGCACATTCATCACACTTGTACGGTTTCTCTCCTGTATGTCTTCTTTTATGGGTCGTTAGGCTTCCAGCCAGAGCAAAGGATGCACCACAATCATCACACTTGTAAGGTTTGTCTCCTGTATGTCTTCTTTTATGGGTCTTCAGGCTTCCAGCCAGAGCAAAGGATGCACCACAATCATCACACTTGAAAGGTTTCTCTCCTGTATGTCTTCTTTTGTGGGTCTTCAGGCTTCCAGCCAGAGCAAAGGATGCACCACAATCATCACACTTGTAAGGTTTCTCTCCTGTATGTATCCTTCTGTGGAGTTTCAGAGCTTGAGGACCACTAAGATATGCACCACAATTATCACACTTGTAAGGCTTTAGTGCTGCATGTATCCTCTTGTGTTTCTCTACACTGACAACTGAGTCACAAACAACAGATGTGTATGGTGCAACTCTTGATTGCATTCTTTGATTATAGCTATTGACATAAGCAACAGTATCATAAAGAGACTTCATTGATGACTGTGTATGTTTCACTTCTGTGTCTGCATTTTGTAACCGACAATTCTCCTCAGTCACAGACAGTTTCCTATTGATCTTAGTCAGAGAAAACATTTTTCCTGACAATTTACAAATGTCATGGTTTAGTGAACTATCTTCAGTTAATGTTAAATCTGTATTACTGTGTGCTTCCATTTCTTGAACTATACAAGTCATGTCTTCCACTTTATTGAATCTTCTGTCTCCATACAATATGTGTGGTAGTTTTTGTTTCCCAAGTTCTATGCTACTGCACATTTCCCTGTGGGAATGCTCTTGTATGGAGATGACAGGATTGTTTTCAGGTATTGTATGTACATCTGAAATACGCCACAGAAACATTGGTTAAAAATAGAACACATCAGGTAATAATCAGATATGTCTGGTACAGTCTAACTAAAACTAGTGAAGTGTTACGTCGTCTTGTAATAACTTCTTTGATTTATACTGATCAACAAGTACTTTTTTTTCTTGGAGTTTCCGTTTAGTTCCATACAGCTTTGAATATGATGACAAACTGGGTCAAATGTTCCTTTCCTAACAGCCTATACAAGGGGTAGTCTTACAGGACAAAGTGTTGATGAGTGAATGTGTACGGAAGAACTGCTGTATTCTAACTGATCAACAGTTGCTCTTTGCCTAGATGCAGTGTAAACTGACAATGAGCTATCCTTAATTGAATGTCATGCAAAAACATTTACTAATGTAAATCTAACATAAAAGCAAATACTACTATATGTTTGTGTCATCATAGACAATCTTCATTAATTAATCTGTCAAAATCAATTTGTAAGCAGCTAATGCAATAAATAAAAATCATATTTTGTTATGTTAATAAATTATTATTTTGGGAGGGGGGGGGGGGGGGGGGGGGGGGGTTTTACTATTTTTTAGTACACATGGAAAGCTCAATCCTGTTCACAAACTAATGTTATTATTTTGGTTGTTAATTAGTTAGTTAGTTAGGTTATCATCATTGCACTCCGGACATGTCCACAGGTGCTCAGATCCTCCCCTCAGTAAAAACCCTAATGTCAGCCGCCGCAGGTCACTTGATAGGCCGCTGCAGGTCACTTGATAGGCCACTGCAGGCCACTTGATAGGCTAACGCAGACCAAATCTGGCCACTAGTTAAATAGCTCTGATATAGATGATGGCACCATGTGGTAATCCAGGAGATATAACACAGATGATGACACAATAGCAGGATGAAGAGAAGGAGGAGAAGAAGAAGAAGATGATGCACCCCACTTTTTATTATTTTTTTACAGTTCGCTTTTAATAAATTATCTAAATCTGCAATGCTGTCTGTAGTATAAGCTTCACTGTCATTTGTAATTCACTCTATGACCCATAAAATTTGGCTTGCACAGGTGTTTCTCCTGGCTTGCTAGTATCATGCAATGATCCACCCTCATAACTAAAATGCTTATAAATTTGGACAGCAATTGAATTCTACTAACTGAACAAGATGTAATGACCATTACAATATTTGTTTTAATTTATCCTAACCTTGTGCTGGGTAATCTATATATACTTCAGGTTCTGTTTTGATACTTGCTGGTATTTTACACCCAGTCTCATCAAATACTGGGATCTTGGAAACATGAACACTGTCAGTCTGAAAGGATCGGTACATGATAAAATTAATCAAACACAAAGTATATTAATACATGTGACAAAGGTGCATCATGCATACAGCTACCTTCACAACTATGCTGGTGTTATTAGCAATGAAAGAGTAGAAGGATTGGCTGGCGCTATCATATCTGCAGCAGCTCATGGATAGCACCATTACTGCTATTCGAGCCGAGCAAGAGGATGATAGAAGGAATCTGGGTGCAGTGTGTTGACATTACTGCTAAACATGTGAGAATTTGAAGTTAAAATTGGCACAGCAAAGGCACAACAGATGTACGAGAAGTCTTATCTACCAGTAAATAACTGGTACTATTAGCTACAAGCACTGGTGCACATGCTCAGAAATAAACATGGGGTACTGTTGTGTCTCATCTGTTACCTCTCTCTGCGAAAGTCGGGGGTGACAGAAGACCACTGACCCAAACCATCATGTGAGATAATGAAACAAGACGCCTTACACTTGCCAAGTTTAGCTCCAGTCCAGGGCTCTTTAACTAAGTTTACTCAGCTAAGAAATATCCTTAATGTAATACAACAGGTAAAGATTCATTCATGGGCCATTTGCCAGCCCTCTGCGGGCCACATCTAGCCTGCAGACCGCTCTGGTTTAGGCTGATGATGCATGGAATTCAATGACTGGATTATACAGACAGCAACAGCTACCACTGTGTAATCCACGTGTATGGTATTCAGTGACTAGATCATACAGACGGCAATATCTACTACCATGTATAGAATTCAGTGACTGGATTATACAGACAGCAACAGCTACCACCATGTATGGTATTCAGTGACTGGATTATACAAACAGCAACAGCTACCACCATGTATGGTATTCAGTGACTGGATTATACAGACAGCAACAGCTACCACCATGTATGGTATTCAGTGACTGGATCATACAGACAGCAACAGCTACTACCATGTATGGTATTCAGTGACTAGATCATACAGACAGCAACAGCTACTACCATGTATGGTATTCAGTAACTAGATCATACAGACAGCAACAGCTACCACCATGTATGGTATTCAGTGACTGGATTATACAGACAGCAACAGCTACCACCATGTGTGGTATTCAGTGACTAGATCATACAGACAGCAACAACTACCACCATGTATGGTATTCAGTGACTGGATTATACAAACAGCAACAGCTACTACCATGTATGGAATTCAGTGACTAAATTATACAGACAGAAACAGCTACCACCATGTATTGAATCAGTGGATCTCTACAGGCACAGCCTGATGATCTGGCTGACATTTCTCTCCCATCCCACTCACAAAATCACATGCACGATAAATTAAATATATCTGATCAAAGATCACAAAAATAAGGATCAAATGAGGGACTGAAATCCACACCTGCTGAGAAAAATTGAATAAAATGTAACTAGAATGTCTAGACACTGGAATATGCAGGGATACAGCAATAATGGCAGACCTAAAAACACATGAAGAAGGGAGCTACAAAGTGAAGTTGAAGATGCTGGAAAAACAAAGGGTGATCTACAGGTGATAAACAAAGGAGTGAGTTGGCTGAGAGCATATGCTCCACTGAGGGAATAAAGAACAGAGGAACAAAAATTATGAAGAAAGAAGAACAAGAAGAATATGAGAATGTTTTTTCTGATGCTCTGTGATATAAGTTGACAGTGATGAAAATATTTACTATCGATATTGACATCATTTAGAAAATTTTGAATGTTGAATTAAGAATTGACATCACAGCACTCAGGACAATCCCGTAAGTGCTCGGTCCCCATCTTCAGCAGAGTTATAATTCTGATTTTACCAGTAACCATCTTCTTCTTCTTTCGTTGAAATAGATTTTATCTATATCTGCAATGTTCTCACTAGTATGAACTTCACTGTCTTTTGTAAATCACTCAGCGACTTGTAAAGTTGCATCAATGTTTCTCTAGGCCAAAGGTTTTGCTTTGATATGTTGTACTTGGGAGAGTTTTAGAGGACATGATCTGTTGTCTCAGGTGCTATCCACATGTGCACAGTCGACTGTGTCCTGTTCTAAGGTGTAGAATAACTTGCTCTGGTATGTCCATAAAATAGTAACCGTCTGAATGTATATTTGTCTCATGCTTCCCCTGTGTGTTGAGCATCAGCCAGATCCCCTGGTAACTCCTCACAGCGCCATTCTCCTTAGACGGTAATGATCTATCTGCGGCTCCTTACTGTTCACTCGCTCCCAATATCTAACTTGTCATACATCAATTCACCAGCCAGTCTATCTGCCTGCTCATTTATTTTATTTATATTTAGAAAAAAATAAACCACAAGATAAAACTTGCATATTTTGCGGAAATTAACAATCTGAGACATTACTTACTTCACAAACTGATTCCAGTTTTATGCTGTTACTCTGTCCCACTTCCAAAACTGGTTCCTGCTTTATACTGTTACTTTGTCCCACTTCCAAAACTGGTTCCAGCTTTATACTGTTACTTTGTCCCACTTCTAAAACTGGTTCCAGCTTTATACTGTTACTTTGTCCCACTTCAAAATTTGGTTCCAGTTTTATTTGTTTAACTGGCAACAGACCACATGATTTCTTACTTCCTGGGATTAAATAATAAAACCATGATCAGTTATATCTTATGCACTTTAAAAAATTATAAAGTGCATAACTATATGTAAACAATAGGCAACTTCACATTGTTTGTATAAGTCTTTATACTGTTAATGAAAAATTATGCCTCAATAAAGGTAAGCAGGTAGTGTATTGCGTAATGTCTACTGTTTGTGTAATCACCTTCATCTTTGTTCCAAGATATGCAGGTGCTGATGGCAGTGAAAGAACTGAATGATAGGCTAGCTCTGAAATAGCTGCAGATCGTCGAATTAGGGATCACACTGACATTGTTAGTCTACCAGGCCACCAGTCGGGGGTTCCAGCCTCATAGCAAACAGGACACCCCACACTTGATCTGTTTCTGTGCCAAAGAATGCAACACAGAATGCCCACCCTTATGGATTAGAAAAAGATATTTAAAAAAAAAAACACACACACACACATCAAGTCTCCGCAAAATCAAACAGCTTGCACACACCTTGAATGCATAAAGCAGTAACCAAAGGTGTCAACATCAAATATCTGTCATTAAAGTTGCAATTCACAGTTGATGGATGCAGGGGTCCTGACAAACCAGCAAGTGCACTGGCATTATTACATAAGGCACACTCAGTTAGGTGGCAACCAGCCACTCAATATCTTCTAAATATGCAGTTTACAGCATACATGTATAAAAGCAAATACTATAAGCATTCTCCATGAATGATGAAATCTACAGCCCAGCGTCCCATTGCGCACTCAGTTCAGCAGCTGGCCAACGGAACCCGATTTCACCTTTACCTTGTTTGTTGCCCCATCCAGCTTTCTGTTGGGGGATTTAAACACTAATTTTCCATTGAATTACTGAGAAGAACAGGGTCCATCACATGAAGGTGAGGCAGGCTGGATCAAGACAGGCTAAGGAACATTGAGAATCATTGCTCTCTTAGAGTCCCACACTCTACATTCACATGGCAATGCTCTCTGACAGACAGGAGATGACTGGGATTTTAGGGACTGTGCATCCACATCATTGCTAAGAAAAAGAGATTTGAGAGTACAGTTCTCAACAGGCAGGCAAAAAAGGCACACATCAGATTTTATAAAGGCACTTGTCAAATAGTTTAACAGTTTAGTAACCATCAGATAAGATGAATATGGTCATATGGTGGGGAGGGATGGGGGGGGGGGGGGGTGGTGTGTTATTCACATACCTGGTAAAAGTATCTAGGGTATGACTGTTCTTTAATCACAAACAGACACACAAGAGTTCCCATACAGATAAAAATGACTGCCGGATTCCTACAGCAGAGCAGAGAGCCAGTGACAACAGAAACATCACTACAAGCCAAATCCAGATGTCAAGCTGTATCGTAACCACCAACAGTGTTTATGAGCATTATAATATAGAACTAAAGTATCAATATAGTTATTTCAGTTAATTCATGACGAAGTCATTACAATGAAGAATTTGTAAACAGGGGCAGCATCAAATTTTAATTTGACAAATGCAGCACATTAAAACAGACCAGACAATGTCTGTGTAACATAGACAAATCATACAAAACATAAAATGGAACCCAAATGGTTGAGGATCAATATTAACTATTTAGTGTACTGATACTGCTACAACATAATTATAATGTCAGATGATTGTAAGGACACAAGTAATTTGCTTTAAAAAGGTTTGTACATACACAAAATGTTCTTTCCACTTACCCAGAAGCTTCAACAAATCGTGACATGGTACATCCAAAATGACTATGTTTGATGCCCGTTTTTTGAGAACTTTGCAGGTTTGTTGTATTTCATTTGATAAGCAGGATGGCTGTTCAGAAAACACAGATGGATCTGCATTTGATTTTAAAATAGGAGTTTTCCTAGGTAACTGGGCTGGTACTTTTACTGATGAGGACAGAAGATCTGGAAAGACAGTTGGATAAGCATCTTTTCTTAAAGCTGGATTCTTTCTTCGGAGTACATGCTCAACTCCATATTTGTCTGTGTATTTATCAGATATAATAATATCAGAGGTAAGAAAATGTTTCACACATACTACACTGGTTTTCCCAGGTGTCCAATTTTTCCTTTGAATTAATTTCAGCCATCTTTCTCTTAACTGAGCCTCCGAAGGAAATCTAAACACACTCACATATCCACTTGAAGCATCATAATTCGACCGACACTTGGGTACAGAACATTTTGCAGGCATACTTAATAAATAACTTTAATAACAGCCTATTTCGAAAATGTAAATAGGAAAAACTACAGTACTACACCTTGGTCCATCTGGAAAAGATATAAAACCGAACGACTTCGTCCATCTGGCTGACAGAGTAGCGTATGAATTGTAATTTGTATCTATCATCGCAGTGTCGGCGACGTTGTAGTTTCTATCTATGACAATACGGACGTTTTCGTAAATGTTTAAAAAATACAGAACATGTCCTAGAATACCCAAAAATGGTGAAACTATGGGGGTGACTGCAGTCAAGCTAATGCCGCAGTCTATACTCAAATTCAATCAAATGTAATTACTAAGCAGTAATGTTCAAAAAACATTATATAGGAAAGAAAACAACAAGCCGCCCTGTTTCCAATCCAACAACGCCGGAAGTTGATACAAAAAACTAAATCGGCGAATTTCAAATTTCAAGTTAATTGCCAAAGAAGCGAAGACAGCGAAATGGAACGAATTCTGCAAGAGCGTTTGCTCCGAGGGATCTCTTGTGACATTCTGGCGCCTTCAACGGAGCATGCACGGCGCCGCACGACCAAGGGGTATCCCTGATTTTCAGGGTACAGACCTGATATGGCAGAGAACTGATGCTGATAAAGGAAAAACCCTTCTTGCGCGCTACTTGGAGCAAACTGACCAAAAAGACGAAGCTGCAAGAATAGGGGTTAAGATGAAACTGTCGATGCTGTGCGAGAACACTGAGCTAGGCACTGATTTCACAATCACTGCAGACACCTTAAGAACTTGCCTCAAGAAATCGCGCAGCACTGCTCCAGGCCCTGACGGCATCCGATACAATGACATGCTGATGATGTCGAATGCTGATTTGAAAAGCGTGGCAAAGGAATTCAATATCAGCATCCAGAGTGGCCAGATACAAGAGGAATGGCTCCATAGTTATTTGTTCCCACTACCAAAGCCTAATAAAGACCACTCAAAGATCTGCGGCTACAGAATCATCTCGATGCAGAATACTGTTGGCAAACTTTTGGAAAAAATTGTCGCACAAAGATTGACCACCTACTTGGAACTACATGATAAGTTCCCCATCAACACTTGGAGGGTACAGGTTGAAGAAAGAGACATGGTTCAATGCTGCAGTTTTCGCCTACGATGTGTACGAGGGATTTCAGATTAAAGAAGAGACATGTGCGGCAGTGTTTGGACTTAGAAGATGCCTACAATAAAGTACCATATGATTATTTAATGCAATTACTGCTTAAACTAGAAGTCAATCCTATTCTGATCCGCTGGATTGCTGCGGTCCTGTTCCAGAGAAAGATTGTACTAAGATGTGGTAGCTGGTCCTCAGAACCGCAAACGATATGTCCAGGCTTGCCACAGGGATCACCGCTATCACCAGTCTTATTCAACGTTTATACGGTGATGATCACTGAGCAGCAGTTGAATGGAAAGGGAAGGACTTTGTCATTTGCTGATGACATTTTGATTTATCGACCAGGGCGTGATAGACAGGAGATCGCCAGCACAATGCACAAAGAACTCGATCGAATTGCCGCCTGGTGTGATGGTTCCAATGCCTATGTCAATCCTTCGAAGGCATCAGTGTCATGGTTCTCTTTGAACAATCACATTGTCAAGTCGGACTTACCAGAAGTGAAAATGCGTGATAATGTATTGATCAGAACCAACGTTATGACATTTCTCGGGGTGAGGTTCGATCGCAGCTTGTCATTCAGGGAACACGTTGACCATGTGATAACAAAAGCACGCAAAGGTCTATCTGCAATGAGGATTATGGCTGCTTCCAATATCGAGCAAAGACTACTAATACTTCTATTCTACGGTCTGGTCCTTTCCCCCATTGAATACGCTCTGGCCATCCTCACTATCAGTGCTACCCAGATTGAACGACTCGAAAAGGTGCAAAATGAAGCCATGCGCATTATTTTGGGATGCACAAGAGACACATCATGTGGAGCAATGAGGTATCTACTTGACTTTCCAACAATGAACCAAAGGATCAGGATGTGGAGGGCTCGGGCATACCTCAAAATATGTGCTGATAAGAAACACCCACTGCATCAAGCGCTTTTTAGTGAAAAGGGCGACAGACTGAAGAGGGGGAAATCGTGGCTAGGTCGGGCAGAAGATGTTATTAGGCAAATATGCAGGCTAACCGACATCATACCTGGTGCAGAATGGATACCTGTGCCTCAGGCGTTTAATTGTACATTTTCCTGTATTGTCACACTCAACAGGCAATGTAGAGAAGAGAATCCTGTTGCTGTTAATGCAGAGGTCAACGCTCTCATCGGTGAAAATTCAGACGAAGCAGATCCACTAATCTATACAGACGGATCCGTTATACGCCAAAGAAGAAGCGCATGGGCATTTACAGCACGCTCAGCGGACAGAACAGTCAAAGAAGCCAACGGCGCCTTCTCCATGACAACCAGCAGCATGACGATGGAGGTGATGGCAGTGACGCAAGCATTTGCCTGGCTCGAAACACAAAAATACACCCGCACATGTATACTCAGTGATTCAATGAGTATGATCCGGAGGGTTCAAGCAGGTTCAGTGCGAAGACAATGGCTTGAATCACTTCAGAAGTCCACTGTGCGTGGAGTCACCGTTATTTTTGTTCCGGGACACGCAGGCGTCGATGGAAATGAAAGAGCTGACAGGTTGGCTGGATCCGCTATCACTACTGACGGTCGGCCTATGGATCATGCTGATATTATCAATGCCCTCAGAGAAATGGGAAGGATAGAGGACTTTGGTGGCAGTGAATCCACATCACTCGCCAGAATGGCAGACTTGGGAATTAAGATCGGCACAGCAAAAAACGAGACGCACACCGGACACGTCACAAGACTTGTTAATCAACATAGAACTGGTACTATTAACCATCGGACGTTGGGGTTCATACTGAGGGGAGGATCTGAGCACCTATGGACATGTCCGGAGTGCAATGATGATAACCCAACTAACTAACTAACTAACTAACTAACTAACTAACTAACTAACTAATTCCCACAGTTTCTTCAATAGCCAATAAAGAGTCGACAAGCTAGTAACACTAGCTAAATCAACCTCATTTAAAGTTTGCCTCTATTTCTCTCTTTGTGCTGAATAACTTTCAGAACCTGAACACCCGTTTCAATAGTCTTTCGATTAGGGATTATCTATTTATTCTCTTGCAGGCTCTCCTCCGAACTTCTACCCCGCATTATGGCGGCCTGAAATATCCGTTCGGGGCTCAATCCAATGAAAAATGCGGACTTTCTGCCAAGGAACAAATCGCGGCAAAACTAGGATTACTTGACAATTTCAAGAAACGCAACATTGCAGACAATAAAAGCGACCGGTGACAACGTCGAGCGTTTCTGCAGACGATACTAGTTGGACCGCATTTTTCAACCATTTCTCTCAACTTTTGCTTCTTAGACGATTATGTCAGGATGATGATGACTTTCACAGTAGGGCCCACGAAATGAAGGATTTCTTCCGATCGCATGGATATCCTGAGTCTGTCTTAGAATCTGCCTTCCGCCGCTCCCATATCATCAGTCGGGTGGATGCTTTCATCCCCAGGCCTAAACAGCAGAACCTTAGACCCATACTTTCCTTAACTTACCAGCCTCATAACACTGCTTCAAGAACATCCTATTCCGTCATATGTATATCCTCAGAGCGGACCCAGTAACTAACGCTGTGTTCTCAAAAACACCTCTACAGGCACATAAGCGGGACCGCAACCTCAGAGATTTACTGGTACACAGCAGAGTACGGGAACCCGCCCTAACTCATCCGGGCACTAAGGCTTGCCTTTGATCTCAGTGCAACACCTGCCCATACGTACTGAATACTTCAGATGTGACTTTTCCTAAAGGCACCTTTAGCATCAAAAAGGAATTCTCCTGCACTAGTAGGAACGTCATCTTTGCTATCATCTGCAAACGGTGCAACATCAAGTACATCGGGGAAACAGGTCTTCGCTTAGCTGACAGGTTTCGCCAGCACCTTCATGACATCACCAACCAAACAGCCAGGCCAGTTTCCACTCATTTTAACTGCGCTGACCATCGTGGGACCGCTGACATTCAGGTCACGGCCATCAGATCCTGCTCATCTGACGATCGACATCGGAGAACTTTGGAAAACCGACTTATATATTTGATGGGTAACCTCTCACCACTAGGCCTTAACACCCAACATAGCTTCATATAAATTACCAGTGCCCCGGTAACTCACCCTTATCCCCCTCCCTCCCCACTACGCCCATCCCACGTTGTACGTTAGTTTCTGACTTTCATGATATTCTCTAACTATGAGGGTTATCCCTAGGTCTCGACAGATTATGTTGCTGGTTGCTTGACACTGCATAATATACTTGGATACTAGTGTGCATCTCTCTCTCTCTCTCTCTCTCTCTCTCTCTCTCTCTCTCTCTCTCTCTCTCTCTCTCTCTCTCTCCCTCCCTCCTCTCTCTCTCTCTCTATGTATATACCAAGTTTTCTCTGGTCTTCCCTCTCCTTACTCCTCTCCCCTTACTCTCCCCCTTTCTGTTTTTTTTTCTTCGCTACCTTCTCTTCTCTCTCTCTCTCTCTCTCTCTCTCTCTCTCTCTCTCTCTCTCTCTCTCTCTCTCTTCTTTTCTCTCCCCTATTCATACAAACTTTCATTTATCCATTCATTTTTCCTCGTTACATATGGATGCACTGTCCTTATGTGGAACAATGTCGTGATAGTGTTTGAACGCGCTCCTCCTATACAGTGTACATATCTCGTTTTGACTACCGAGATGGTAAGTGTTTGAACACACTGGGGGTTTGCAATTCTGACTCTACAGATATTATGTATAACAATCATCCTTACTGTCTCTGTGTGACATCTGACAGTCAGATAGAAGCACAGCATCACAAGACTCCTTGTTCACGCGATGTCAGATTAACATACATTCAAACCCATCCATCCATCCATCCATACATCCTTCCATCTACCCATCCATTCTCTCGTCCACCCATATATCATATCATCCATTCATCCCGATCCACTCAGCCTATTAATCGATTTGTCCATCCATTCATCGCTCCCACGTTTCTTTGCACACCTACCCGATGTACAATAAATCACAAGTCTCTGCTACCTACACAGCAGGTCTCTCAGGAAACACGATGTTGTTGCGCGTGGGCTCGATTGATACTTTGTACAACAATCATCCTTACTGTCTTAACTTGCTTGATGTCAGTAAGAGAGAAGCATCACATCATGAGACCCTTGTTTTTACCTGTTTAAATCCCGGCTCTCTAGCGCAGTTAGCTAAACCGGATTGCGCGGTGAGCGGGTGACGAACTCCTTGTGGTCCGGGTTCACTCCCGGGGGTAGGCATAAAAGCCACAATATCTCCCAGATTTACGGTATTTAAAATGGAATCAAGGCCGAAAGGTTGCGATATCCATAATACCGAGCTTAAGGGTTAACAACTCATAGCTTCTGGTTACTAAAACAAACCAACAAACCTGTTTAAATTTATCAGCCAACATATGGGCAGATCCATCTACCATTGCATCTATCCACGAACGTAACCATCGTCCCGCCCATTCATCTACCCACACCATTTATCCCATCATCCACTCAATGCTATTTTTCACCGCTTCCTTCCATCCTGGCTGTTACCACCTTTGCACTTGGGCTCGACTAATACTTTGTATAAAAATCACCCTTACTGTCTCTATTTGATAGCTGACAGTAAGAGAGAAGCACTGTGTTACTAGACTCATGTTTTTACCTCATCTCATATTTGGTCGATCCATCCATCCATCTACCATTCCATTCATCCACAAATACAGTCATCCATCATTCCATCCATTCATCTACCCACCCATCTATCCAGGACACACTCACCCATTCACTCCACCATCCACACATGCTGTTTTCCCACCTATCCCTTTATCGCTCCTTTTACTCTCGGGCTCGACTGATTACTTTTGTACAACAAGCATCCTTACTGTCTCTATTTCTATTTTTTCATGGCTCCCTTACATTCTGTTTTTTAACCAGTTCTGCGCTCGGTTCGACTTATACTTTGTATAACAATCACCTTTACTGTCTCTATTTCATATCTGACAGTAAGTGAGAAGCATCGTGTCTTGGGACCCTTATCTTTACTTGATTTCATATATCGGCAGATCCATTAATCTATTATACTTTCCATCCATCCACGAGTATAGCCATCATTTCGTCTATTTGTCTACCCGCCCATCAATTGTGCTACCCACTCATCCATTCACTTCACCATCCACTATCTATCTAATCTATCTATCTATAAATCTTATCTATCTATCTATCTATCTATCTATCTATCTATCTATCTATCTATCTATCTATCTATCTATCTATCTATCTATCTATCTATCTATCTATCTATCTATCTATCTATCTATCTATCTATCTATCTATCTATCTATCTATCTGTCTGTCTGTCTGTCTGTCTGTCTGTCTTTTGACATTTGTTTGCTAGCACAGGCACCACTTTTATTCCATGCGGATGGACTAATGTCATCCCCACAACCCATCCATGATTACGCCCTATAGGCCAACCCCTCCCTCCTTAGACACTCAGTGTACGCTGTTGGCGTCTAATCCGCCCCTTTTTTCGCTACCCACCCCCGCGTTGGAGATATATAGGGTAGTGGCTGACCGTCATTTTATTGTACGAAGTTTTTTCGCCAGGGGCACAGATGAGCATCATTTATTTTATACATTAGAGTCCTATGTAGTCACTTCATAGTTGGAGCATATTTGTGTATGTGTACTGTGTTGTCCTTTATGTGCTGATGAAGGTTAATCGCCGCAACGTCCTTTGTTTGTTTATTGTGATCGATTTTGTAAAGCTAACATAAACTATTTATTGTTTCTTACCAACTTTTTCTCTTCCCTATAATTTTCTACTCCTTTAAAAACTAGCAGACCATAAAAGCGACCGTTGAAAATTTCGAGACATTACAGACGATGAAAGCGATATAACGAGTAGACTACGCGCTCCCACGCTGATTAGCAATACTGTTCTTCCTATTGAGGATTTAGCAGCAGTAGATGTCAGACTTTTCGGCATGCGCAAAACGCGATTAAACTCACCGCCGAGAGTATCCCCCGCGGATGGGGGGGGGGGGGGGGGAGGCTAAACTAGGTGGCTGGGACTCACAGCAAAGTAATTGATGGAAGTTGCAGGAGATGCAGTAGCTGCTGCTCGTAAGTCCCAGCCATCTAGTTTAGCCCCTATCCGCGCGGGGGATACGGTCGGCGGTGAGGTATAGTCACAGAAACAGGTCCGCATGTAACATATCGCTGAGACCCTGTTAGAGAATTTGTCGTTTTTCCGAGCCGATCCTAGATTTGCCGGGATTTGTTCCTCGGCAGAAAGTCCGACAATGGAAAGTGTCAATGGTCGCTATTATTATCGTCTGCAGTGTTGCGTCTCTTAGAATTGTCAGGTAATCAGAACCAATAAGAAACAGGTCCGCAAGTAACATATCGCTGAGACCCTGTTAGAGCATTTGTTTCGTTATACGGAGCCGGCATATTTTTAATAGAACTGAGCCCAGAACGGAAATTTCAGGCCGCCATAATGCGGGGGTAGAAGTTCGGAGAGAGCCCTTTTGCACTGTCCATAAAGTAGCTCACCGCCCGAAGGCTCGGTGAAAACTAATCTAACAACCTCTTCGTTACATCGTATACCTGAATTTTCTGGACAGAACACGCTCCTGATCTGGGTCTTGTTTAGTAATGCAAGCCACATTGTCACGACAGTTGTAATTTTCTGAAGCCTGCTCTGAGCCCGTTACAATTACGTGTCAGGCTGTGCTGCTCTCAGGCTGCTGCTACTGTCTCCACCTTCGTTCTCATATGCCTACTTGATGTAATCGTGTTGTAGGTGAAGCTCTCTGTTTTCAGTGTCCATTACCGCAATAGAATCCCACCTACTCTTCTTATTTGCTTTGTTCGAAACGTGCTAGTGTTAGCTTTTCTTTGGAGTAAACAAGGCAGGTCGAGCGAGGGATGTAATATCAGGACCATGGGGCTTTCCACTGTTTTTCTATTGACGAACTTGCTTCGGGGAAAGCCCAAGGCAGAGATGTAATTCCTATTGAGATCATCAGGAGTGGGAAAGACATATACCACACAAAATCACAGTTTTTTTTTTTTCGTTTTTGAAAAACTTTTATTGATCACTTTCAAATTTTGTGCATGTTTCTTGTTTGTTAGTGTGTGTGTTCAGTGTTATTACAGAGCATTGCAAGTGTTCCAGTAATTGTGCATTGTGTTACAAAAACATGGCAATTTACAACATTTATAATAACATCTTGTACATTTTATACAGTTTTTAAGTAAGAAAGAGACTAGTTCTCTGCCTATATTTGTGGTCTGGGTTATTTGCGTCACTTTCGTGACTAAAATTCTAGTATTTGTGCCATCTCTAGGCTTAACGCTTCCTTTCGAGTTAGACTGCTCGTCCTCTACCCTGTTGTTAGCTGTGTATTTCTTTCTTGGTGTTTTCTCTTGGTTTCATCTCCCTCTGATTTGGCCACGCATATTTCGCAGGGGAGCGAGTTTTTTACACAACGTCCTTTGGACCACCATTTATAGTTTTACAATTTTGAGTATTTTACTTTCCCAAAAGTACTGACAACAGTTTTTGATTTTAGATAGTTCCAAAAAGTGAAAATATTCCGCGTGTGGTCATAGTAGTCTTATAGTTGTTTTCCTGCAACAAGAACGGGTTAGTCATGTCGTGGATGTGTGTGTGAAATGTTGTGTTGAGCCTCAAAGTGGTTCTATTCATCATTTGTTATTGTGTAATCCGGTTGTCTTGATTTGGGTTGGCAGCTAGGCTCATGTGTACGTAAATACCATATAACCAGAACACCCAGCTCACGCTTTCAGATCCAAATGTTCGGCAATGAGAATTACTGTGGCATGCTGGGTACAGAACTCAAGTGCTCTCTGTGGGAATGAGGTGGGGGATTGAACTCATAGTGCATCCAGAAGAGGTAGGGAAGGGTGAGCGGAAAGGGAGCAGGAGGCCATTCAGTCATTCCTCATCGTTGCCGTCTTGCTGGATTCTAGCATGGCCTTATACGTATCACGTCACCAACCTTTGCTATCAGCCCACTGATAGGGTGGAATTGGTGGTTAAGTGTTCTAGTCCTGTCAGTATTGATCCACTTGTTATCCTTATTTGCTGTCAGTAATATCCTGTTGCGAGTCCTATCGGTCATGTTTATGTTTTATGCATGATGTGGAATAGGATGGTTTTGTGTATGAATCCCCAGAATATATGCACCCACACAACTAAGTGTATGCGTACATGCACTTGAGCATTCATACACGCAGACAACACTACAAGTTTACACTTCATACTTATCCGTGTTGCTGGAATCACATACTTGCCACCGTCGATGCCAAGAACAGAGATTTATTAAATTTACAAGGTTTCCCTTCTGTATGTGTTCTCTTGTGAGACTTTAGATTTGAAGCATGAGCCGAAGAGACACCAGTCATCACACTTGTAAGGTTTCTCTCATGTAAGTGCTTTCTTCACGTCTCCAGCATGAGCAAATCATGCACCACAATCATCAAACTTGTAATGTTTCTCTCCAGTATGTATCTTTTAAAAAAAATGGTATTTCAGAACTTGATCAACAGTAAAAGATGCATCTCATTAATCACACTTGCAAGGTTTCTCTCCTTTATATGTTCTCTTGTGAGACTTCATAAAGAAATGACTCAGGAAAAGATGCATCAAATTTATCATATTTGTATGGTGTCTATAATTTCAGGCAAACAGTGCTGAAGCGCAAAAATATCACCATGGTAGGAGGAGAATAGTGTTTTATCAAGTGACCAGGAGAACCTGGCCAACGCTCAACACTCAGAGAAAGACAGGGCATAAATACAGTCATAAAATTGCTGGTGTCATTAGATCTGCGCAGTTGCTGCTGAAGATGGGGATAAAGCGCTTTTGGCAATGTCACTAATGCTGTGATGTAAATTTGTAATAGCACATTCAACAAAATTCAATATACATTTTCCTGTATGTCTTCTCTTGTGAGACATCAGACTGGAAGATCGAGAAAAGGACACACCACATTTATCACACTTGTAAGGTTTCTCCCCTGTATGTGTTCTCTTATGGCACTTCAAATCTCCAGCCTGAGCAAAAGATGCACCACAATCATCACACAGGTAAGGTTTCTCTCCTGTGTGTGCTCTCTTATGGCATTTCAGATGGTGGGATCGAGAAAAAGATGTATCACATTCATCACATTTGTAAGGTTTCTCGCCCGTATGTGTTCTCTTATGGCATTTCAGACCTGCAGCCTTAGCAAAAGTTGCAACACATTCATTACACTTGTAAGGTTTCTCTCCTGTATGTGTTTTTTTATGACAGTTTAGATTTCCAGTCCGAGCAAAAGATGCACCACATTCATCACACTTGTAAGGTTTCTCTCCTGTATGTATTACGCTATGACTTGTCATTTGTCTAGCCTGAGCAAAGGATGCACCACATTCATCGCATTTGTAAGGCTTCTCTCCACTATGTGTTTTTTTATGGCAGTTTAGATTTTCAGTCCGAACAAAAGATGCACCACATTCATCACACTTGTAAGGTTTCTCTCCTGTATGTATTACGCTATGGCTTGTCATTTGTCTAGCCTGAGCAAAGGATGCACCACATTCATCACATTTGTAAGGCCTTCTCTCCACTATGTGTTCTTTTATGGCTTGTCAGTGCTGCAGCCTGAGTAAAAGATGCACCACAATCATCACACTTGTAAGGTTTCTCTCCTGTGTGTGTTCTTTTGTGCATCTTTAGATGGTAAGATTGAGAAAAAGATGCACCACATTCATCACACATGTATGGTTTCTCTCCTGTGTGTGTTCTCTTGTGGGACTTCAGATCGCCAGATCGAGGAAAAAATAAACCACATTCATCACACTTGTACGGTTTCTCCCTGGTATGTGTTTTCCTATGGCTCATCAGTTCTTTAGTCTCAAAAAAGGATGCACCACATTCATCACACTTGTAAGGTTTCTCTCCTGTATGTCTTCTTTTATGGGACTTCAGGTTTCCAGCCTGAGCAAAGGATGCACCACAATCTTCACACTTGTAAGGTTTTTCTCCTGTATGTTGTGTCTTATGGGTCTTCAGGCTTCTAGCCTGAGCAAAGGATGCACCACAATCATCACACTTGTAAGGTTTCTCTCCTGTATGTATCCTTCTGTGGCGTTTCAGAGCTTGAGGACCACTAAGATATGCACCACAATTATCACACTTGTAAGGCTTTAGTGCTGCATGTATCCTCTTGTGTTTCTCTACATTGACAACTGAGTCACAGACAACAGATGTGTGTGGTGCACCCCTTGACTGCATTCTTTGATTATAGCAATTGACATAAGCAACATAAAGAGACTTCACTGATGACTGTGTATGCTTCACCTGTGTCTCTACATTTTGTAACTGACAATTCTCATTAGTCACAGGCAGTTTCCCATTGATCTCAGTCAGAAAAAACATATTTTCTGACATTTTACAAGTGTCATGGTTTAGTGAACTATCTTCAGTCAATGTTAAATCTGTCTTACTGTGTGGAACTATACAAGTCATGTCTTCCACTTTATTGAATCTTCTGTCTCCATACAATATGTCTGGTAGTTTTTGTTTCCCAAGTTCTATGCTATTGCACATTTCCCTTTGCGAATGCTCTTGTATGGAGATGACAGGATTGTTTTTGGGTATTGTATGTACATCTGAAATACGCCACACAAAAATTGGTTAAAAAACAGAACACATCTAATAATTAGATATGTTTGGTACAGTCTGTGTCGGCTCTGTGGCTAAGTCGATGCGAATGCTTCGCTTCGTAATGCCGGGATGCCAGGTTCGATCCCAGCTGCGGGCACTGCACCTTGCGTTGGTTTCGACAGCGGTATCAAGAAAGTTCCATACAGCTTTGCAATATGATGGACTATATTGGGTAGAGATCCACACAACAGCCAGGTTGTTCACCGGCTGTGAAACGTCCTGCGGAAGGATACCGGTTAACTTTGGTACCGCTTGAACTAGTGAAGTGTTACGTTTTCTTGTACCTGAATTTTTGATTTGTATCACCGTTTTTTTTTTCCCTGGTTCCATCATGGGCAAATGTACTCCGACTGACAAACTGGGTCAAATGTTCATTTCCTAACAGCCTGTACAAGGGGTAGTCTTACAGGACAAAGTGTTACTGAATAACGTGTACAAAAGAACTGCTGTATTCTAACTGATCAACAGTTGCTCTGTGCCTAGATGCAATGTAAACTGACAATGAGCTATCCTTAACTGAATGCCATACAAAAACATTTACTAATGTAAATCTAACATAAAAGCAGATACTACTATATGTTTGTGTCATCATAGACAATCTTCATTAATTAATCAGTCTAAAATCAATTTGTAAGCAGCTAATGCAATAAATAAAAATCATATTTCATTATGTTCATAAATGAGGTTGTGGAAAATTTTTTTAGTACTCATGGAAAGCTCAATACTGTTCACAAACTTAGTGTCATGATCCTGTTTGCGGTAAGGGTCAAATTATAGCAGGCTCACAAAGAAAGCATCGAGCACATATGCAGAGCCCAACGTACACAGCCGAATGTACAAAGATAATATGTAAATGAGCTGAGACAAGGAGTCATCTCTTGGTCAGCCAGAAAGATTACACACAGATCTGTGGCATTCAACTAATTTTACTGGGGGTGGGGGCAAATTGTATAGAATGGGGACACACCAGAAGCCCGAACCTAAGTGGCATTTAAACAAATAAGTTTACTGGGGGGCCGCCAAAAGGCCTTTTGAAAGGCCGGATCAGGCCTCTTGGGCCGCTGCAGGTCCCTTGAAAGGCTCAGGTCTCTTGATAGGCCTAAGGCACAATAGGCCGCTGCGGTTATTAATAGGTTGCCTGCAAATGGCAGGTGATAGGTTGCTGCAGGCCTCTTGATAGGCTGCTGCAGGCCTCTTGATAGGCCGCTGCAGGCCACTTGATAGGCCACAACACATCGCATCTTAAAAGGCCGCCAGTTAAATAGCTCTGATATAAATGATGGCACACATGTAGTAATCCAGGACAAATAACACAGATGAAGACTTAGTAGCAGGAAAGAAAAGAAGATGATGATGATGCACCCCACTTTTTATATTTTATCTTACAGTTCACTTGAAATAGATTATCTAAATCTGCAATGATGTCTGTAGTATGAGCTTCACTGTCATTTGTAATTCACTCTGTGACCGATACAATTTGGCTTGCACTGGTGTTTCTCTTGGCTTGCTAGTATTATGCAATCATCCATTCTCATAACTAAAATGTTTATACACTTTGACAGCAGTAGAATTCTACTAACAGAACAAGATGTAATGTTTATGAAAATATGTTTTAAAATTTATCCCGACCTTGTGCTGGGTAATCTATGTATACTTCAGGTTCTGTTTTGATACTTGCTGGTATTTTACACCCAGTCTCATCAAAGATTGGGATCTCAGAAACATGAACACTGTCAGTCTGAAAGGATCGGTACATGATAAAATTAATCAAACACAAAGTATATTAATACATGTGACAAAGGTGCATGAGGTATACAGCTACCTTCACGACTGTCCTGGAACTATGCTGGTGTTATTAGCAATGACAGAGTAGAAGGATTGGCTGGCACTATCATATCTGCAGTAGCTCATGGATTGCACCTTTATTGATATTCGAGCAAGAGAATGATAGAAGGAATCTGGGGGCAGTGTGTTGACATCATTGCTAAACATGTGAGAATTTGAAGTTAACATTGGCACAGCAAGGCCCAACAGTTGTACGAGAAGTCTTATCAAATCACTACAGAACTGGTTACTATTGGCTGTGGAATGCTGGTGTACATGCTCAGAAATAAACACACGGGGAACTGTCGTGTCTCATCTATGACCTCTCTCTGCAAAAGTTGAGTTTCACTCAGATGACCTTGAATCTGTGACATGGATAGGGGGTGACAGAAGACCACTGACCCAATGCATCATGTGAGATAATGAAACAAGACGCCTTACACTTGCCAAGTTTAGCTCAGTCCAGGGCTCTTTAACTAAGTTTACTCAGGTCAGAAACATCATTAATGTAATACATGTAGTGGTAAAAGTTCATTGATGGGCCATTTGCCAGCCCTCTGCGGGCCACATATGGCCTGCAGACCACTCTGGTTTGGGCTGATGTTTCCTCCACAGTTTTTAACTATTTCATTGTCAAACATAAAGTCTGACATGCACAGGAAGCTAAGCATTCAATCCATGTAACTGATCAAAATTTTCTGCTTTCTTATAGAGGTGCACAAGAGGCTCAATATATGGAAATGAAATTAAACAGTCATAAGCAGGATGTGATGTTTACTTGGGTGAGCCTAGGTACCATCGAACCATGCATAACATAAAGATGTTACATGCCCATTTGGGAGTACTATCAATGGACTGGATTATATAGACAGCAACAGCTACCACCATGCATACAATTTAGCCAGTGGATTATATAGACAGCAAAGGCTGCCTCCATGGACATAAATCAATGACTGGATTATAAAGACAGCGAAAATTACCACCACGTATAGAATTCAGTAACTGAATCATACAGAGAAAACAGCTATCACTATGTATGGAAATCAATGACTGGATTATAAAGACAGCAACGGCTAATACCATTTATGGAATTCAGTGACTGGATTATACAAACAGCAACAGCTGCCACAATGTATGGAATTCAGTGACTGGATTATACAAACAGCAACAGCTGCCACAATGTATGGAATTCAATGACTGGGTTATACAGACAGCAACAGCTACCACCATGTATTGAATCAGTGGATCTCTACAGGCATAGCCTGATGATCTGACTTACACTTCTCTCCCATCCCACTCACAAAATCACATGCACTATAAATTAAACATATTTGATCAGAAATCACACAAATTAGGATTAACTAAAGGACTAAAATCCACATCTGCTGAGAACAACTGATTAAAATGTAACTAGAATATCTTGACACTGGAACATGCAGGGATCTTGCAATAAAGGCAGATGGGAAAACATGTGGAGAAGGGAGCTAGAAAGTGATGTTAAAGATATTGGAAAAATATTGAATGAGCTGCATGTGATAGCAAAGGAGTGAGTTGGCTGAGAGCATATGCTCCACCGAGGGAATGAAGAACAGAAGAACACAAATTAAGAAGAAAAAAAAAGAAGAACAAGAAGAATATGAGAATGTGATTACACAACGAGATTTTTTATGCTCAATGATTTATATGTCAACAGTGATAAAAATATTTACTATCGATATTGACAGCATTTAGAAAATATAAAACCCCAAGATGAAACTTGCCTGTGTTGAAGGAATTATAAATTTTAGACATTACTTACTTCAGAAACTGATTCCAGTTTTATACTGTTACTTTCTCCCACTTCAAAACCTGGTTCCATCTTTACACTGTTACTTTGTCCCACTTCAAAATCTGGTTCCAGTTTTATATTTTTATCTGGCAACAGACAACATGATTTCTCGCTTACTGGGATTAATTAATAAAACAGTGATCAGTTACATCTTATGCATTTTTTAAATTATAAAGTATATAATTATATGTAAATAATAGGCATCTTCACATTTTTTGTATACTGTTAATGAAAAATTATGCCTCAATAAAGGTAAGCAGGTAGCGTACTGCGCAACTACAAATGTCTACTGTTTGTGTAATCACCTTCATCTTTGTTCCAGGATATGCAGGTGCTGATGGCAGTGAAAGAACTGAAAGATAGGCTAGCTCTGCAATAGCTGCAGATCGTCGACACTGTTAGTCTACCAGGCCACCAGTCGGGGTTCCTTCTTCTTCTTCTTCTTCTTGTTCACCGGCTGTGAATTCCGGCGGTAAGTCACGGTTGTTCGTCCAAAATGGACTTTTGGCTTTTACCTTGACCTGAGTTTTGCGTGTACATCCGTTTTACTGGCTTATTTGTTTGCAGTACTCGTTCCCCGCCTCTCTGGCAGATGTACTCCGACTTCGGAGGAAGACGTCACGCCTATTTCTAGGTTGACTGTGGCCATTGTTTTGTGTGGGTCGAGATGTTGCCTTATTTGTAAAAAGTGTGGCCCCCGGCATGTCGTCCTTAAGGCAGCTCTATGTAGAGTTTTCAGCCCTCAAGGGAAGGCAGGGGCAGATCATGGGCATTCCCCGCCATCCAAGGAAGCTTCCATAAATGCAGAGCCGACACATGATGCTCTGGTTCTGGGCTCACCCAAGGAATCGTCACGTCCTGCCCACAACTGCTTAACCTCACAACCGTGTATTCAGCTTCCCGCGCTACAAGGCTGCGCTCTCCGGAGATCAGCGGGGAGTAGCCCGCAGGTCTAGGACGTTTGTGGCCACACAAATAGGTACATTCTTTTTCATCTTACGTTAGACACCTTTAACGTTGTTTCAGCTGTGCCCTTAGCACGACAGAATGGGGAAGCAAAATGCGTCAGGCGTGGCTTCATCTGTTTGGTCCCAACACTC
This sequence comes from Candidula unifasciata, assembly GCA_905116865.2. Classification (NCBI taxonomy): domain Eukaryota; kingdom Metazoa; phylum Mollusca; class Gastropoda; order Stylommatophora; family Geomitridae; genus Candidula; species Candidula unifasciata. The sequence goes on from CAJHNH020000302.1 coordinate 480,812, forward strand.
AGGCGAGTTGGACCAGTGGATACGGACATTCAGACTTTTCCTAATCGGTACGAGTTATGATCGTCGCAATTTGAGCTTGCATGTGTGCCGTGGGGTGTAACTTTGTCGGACATTGTTTTCAAGCCAGCATATGAATAGTTGCTGCCATGGTGTACCTCAGCGCGGTGACGACAACACTGAGGATTGACAGAGGATGTACGTAGGTGGGATCTTGCTGTGAGAAGGCGCCCACAGGAGATGTTACTCGTCTTGGCTGCGGGTAAATCTCTCAGTCAGGGTTGAGTCTCAGCAGCACAGTTTTCCATTCGCTCCCGAATTTTAACCAAGAGTTGTCATTTGATGGTACATTTAGCAAGCAGTCCTTGAGTTTTGTTACTTTTCACCCATGCGTTTGGGGGCGGGCTGGTGAGAGCCAGAAAGGACTCTACACCTCTAGGGGCCGCCAGCTCCGAGATCCCCTGCCAACTCTGTTAATGCTCATTTGAGACATTATCCATGGCGCACGACGGGGACGTGCAACAGGAGTCTTGCATGAGGTTCCGTAAAACCAGAACAGTGAAGGACTGGCGCCCGAGTGGGGTACGGAATATCTCCTTATACACATCACATCAGACTTAACTTCCCCTCATGCCTGTGACCGAAATCACCGCGCCACAGTCGGGGTTCCAACTTCATAGCAAATAGGACACCCCATAAGTGATCTGTTTCTGTGTTGGTGAATACAAAACAAAATACCCACCCCTATGGAATGTGAATAGATATTTAAAAAGAAAAAAAAAACAGTCTCCACAAAATCAAACAGTTTGCGCACACCTCAAAAGATTACAGCAGTAACCAAAGTTGATAACACCAAATATCTGTCATTAAAGTTGCAATTCATAGTTGATGGATGCAGCAGTCTTGACAAACCAGCAAGTGCACAAGCATTACTGCATAAGGCCTAATGTCAACTAGGTGGCAACCAGCCATTCGCTATCTTATGAATAGGCAGTTTACAACCCACATTTATGGAAGCACATACCATGAGCATTCTCCATTTAATCAACAGTTCACAGTGTCCCATAGTGCACTCAGTGCAGCAGCTGGCCCACGGAACCGGATTCACCTTTACCTTGTTCATTGCCCCATCCAGTTTTCTGTTGGGGATTTGAACCTTAACTTTCCACTGGATTACTGGGAAAAACAGGGTCCATCACATTAAGGTGAGGCAGGTTGAAACAAGAGAGGCTAAGGGACATTGAGAATCATTGCTCTATTAGGACCCAACACACTACATTGATATGTCATTGTTCTTTGGCAGACAGGAGATGACTGGGATTTTAGGGGCTGTGCATCCACATCATTGCTAAGAATAAGAGATTTAAGAGTACAGCCAGGCAAGAAGGTCACACTAGATTTTATAAGAGCACTTGTCAACTAGGTTAGTAACCAATGGACGAAGATGAATATGGTGGGGAGGGGGGGGGGGTGCGGGGGTAATCACACACCTAATAAAAGTATCTAGGGTATGGTTGTTTTTCAATCAAACACACACACAAGAGTTCCCTCTTAGACAAAAATGACTGCTATATTCCTATAGTAGACCAAAAAGCCAGTGATAACAAGAACATCAAAACAAGCCTAATCCAGATGTCAAGCTGTATCATAACCACCAACAGTGTCTCAGAGCATTATAATATAGAAAGAGTATCAGTTTAGTTAATTCATGACAAAATCATTACAATGAAGAAGTGGTGAACAGGGGCAGTGTGAAATATTACTTCTGACAAGTGCAGCACATTAAAACAGACCAGAAAATTGCTGTGTCATACATAAATCATACAACACATTAAAAAAAAGTAAAGGTAAAGTCAGGAGATGTGAACCAGCTTCATTACACACAGTTGCACAGCAAAAAACGAGACGCACACCGGACACGTCAGAAGACTTGTTAATCAACATAGAACTGGTACTATTAGCCATCGTACGTTGGGATTCATACTGAGGGGAGGATCTGAGCACCTATGGACATGTCCGGAGTGCAATGATGATAACCCAACTAACTAACTAACTAATTACACACAGTTATCAACCATAAGTGCTCTGCCACCAGTACGGACAGCTGATAAGAAACTGTTCGCATGTGTCCCCGTCCGCACGTAGCTTTTTAGCTACAGCGACATTCCTCCATTTACCCCAGAGTGTTAACTCTGGTACCCATTTCCTAGAGGCTGGGTGAACCACGGGAACCGCCCAGTTTTGAACACCGACCGTGGCTGCAGCGAGTCGCAGATGAATTTGAAAGTGAGCCTCCTATCGACTGCCCTAACGCGGTTCCCTACAATAAAAAAAATGAAATGCCAATGTTGAGAATCAATATTAATTGTTTAGTTTGAGAACTTTGCAAATTTGTGGTATTTCATTTGACAAGTAGGATGGCTGTTCAGAGAACACAGATGGGTATGCATTTGATTTTAAAACTGGAATTGTTCATGGTAATTGGGCTGGTACTTTCACTGATAAATAGGATGGAAGATCTGGAAAGACAGTTAGACAAGCATCTTTTCTTAAAGTGGGATTCTTTCTCTGGAGTACATGCTCAACTCCATATTTGTCTGTGTATTTATCAGATACAATAATATCAGAGGTAAGAAAATTTTTCGCACATACTACACTAGTTTTACCAGGTGCCCAATTTTTCCGTGAAATTAATTTCAGCCATCTTTCTCTTAACTGAGCATCCGAAAGAGAATCAAAACACACTCACATATTCACTTGAAGGATCTTTATTTGACCGACACTCAGGTACAGAGCATTTTGCAGGCATACTTAATAAATAACTTTACCAGACTGCTGGCCCACTATTACGGGAATTTCCTGATCTGCCACTAAACAGCTGTCACTCAAAGTTAGGAATTTGCGTACTAAGAGAAAACAATGCATCATAAACTAAAAATAACTAGCCAATCGTAATCAGATTTCGTGGATAGTCTTCTTAGATGTTTGCCCGCACATGTTTGGATTAAATTTGTGTACATTTAGGCGAACAAATTCTGAAAAATCACAATAAAACAAGCGGCTGATGAACCAAGCACTTCAATAGGAAAGTGAAGTAAGTCTAGTCTTTTCAGTCCAACATGTGATCGATACTTTGGTTGATTCAGACCCTGCGAGGTCCTAATTTAATGAAATATACGTTCCCAATTGAAGTGACACAGCCAGTGATGAATGAGAGATGGAATGATGAGGAGAATCCTAATTTAAAAATTATAAATTTAGAAATAGATCAAAAGTAGGAGAAGGGGGCGTGTCCCTTAAACAACAACATCTGGTGTTCACTTTGTGAAACAAGGTTGACCCTGCTGGGTGGATTAGCAAACAAAGGTGGAATATTGGCACTAGATAAAAGATAAGCCTATTTTCTACAATGTCTCCAAGTTTCATCTTTGTCTAACCACTTGTTTGCATGTAATGAATATTTTTGTATATCATGTTCATGTTGGTTTTTGGCGTTAATGCCCAGGAGCTCAGGTATAGGGGGCAGTTAGTGGGCTCTCCTGTCGACTACGGCGGGTAGACAACAGTAGACGGCCGGTTAGTCGGAGTTCTGTCCCCTGACTGCAGTGCAATTACGGACTGGAGAAGGCACGAATCAGAACACACAGTGAGGTCGACATGCCTTGCAGACCCCACGCTGCGACTCAAATTAGCGACAGCGTTCAATTACTGCTTTTTGCGACGCATTACGGAGTGGATTAGAGGGAACGAAAAAAGTGACAAAATTACTGTGTGTTGGCGATAGACAGCGTGCACTGCCCTGCTATGATCATACGATTAGGGTTTGGGTTATGTACAGGGTTAGGGTTGCTACTTTGAGTTTGTCCAAAGACGAGATGCGGGGACACTAACCGTAACCCTAACCCACACCCTAACCCTAACTCAAACCCTACCCCTAACCCTAATCGTATGATCATAGCAGGGCAGTGCACGCTGTCTATCGTCAACACACAGTAATTATGTCATTTGTTTCGTTTCCTCCTGTCCAGTCCATAATAGCACTGCAGCCAGGGGACAGAACTCTGACTAACCGGCCGTCTACTGTTGTCTACCGGCCGTAGTTGACAGGAGAGCCCAGTTAGTGTTGGTTCAGGGCCTCAGGTCAGGTAGGGTTAAAAAGTACAGCCTATTTCGGAAATGAAAATAGAAAGCAAAGTAACTACACGTGTATGAATTGCAGATCCACTCTTCACTTCACACTTTTTGTTCCCTCAGGTTCGGATGATCCTCTTGGCCCATCTGGAGGAGACGGACGGCCAAGGTAAAAAAGCAAAGGTGTCTCATCTGGACTGGTGTGTCGTGTCCATGACTCCATCGCAGCGTCGCCGACGTTGTAGCAGCTTCTGTGAGCTCAACTTCTCTAACACAACACATATGTTTTAATAAATGTTAAGAAAATACAAAACATGTCCAAGAATACCCACATGCTGCAGCCTATATTCAAATTCAATCAAATGTACTGAGCAGTGATTTTCAAAAACAAAACATTACATAAAAAAGAAAACAACAAGCCGCCATGTTTCCAATCCAAAAACGCCGGAAGTTGATACCAGTGTTGCCACTTTGACAAAAAATATCCAAAAGAGTGTCAAAAATATCTAAAAAGATCTAAATCTGCGTGGAAAAGATCTAGAAAAAAATATCCAAATTGAAAAAGTCAAAAATTACATAGCTTTTGTTATGACTTACCCTACATAATCATGTTCTCACCTTCACTGATGTCTGCCTCACAAGATCCACAGGATAAACTTAGCTTGGATAATGAAGTTGAAGCTTCAGATCCAAAATGACCCTTGTATGCTTTAGCTGTTCAAATTTCTTTATAAGTGGAACAGTAGGCTCATTTCTCTAGTCTCATCAGGCCGAATTTTAATGGCACGATTGCATTTAAGAGGTCAAATTTCATCCTGTTTTTTTTAGGCTAGATTTGATATAATTCCTAGCACTGAAAACTCTTTCTACGTCAGCATTTGAGTGGGGTAGTATCATGGCAGACATGGCACTTTAAAGAGCTTACATAATAGACTGTTTGATGAGGCATCTTTAAATTGTCTCACTTCACTCCAAAACGCTTTAGTTTTTGTTTTGTTTGTCCATTCAGCTAACTTTTTTTTTTTGGGGGGGGGGGGGGGGGGGGGGGGGGGTTAACTGATATTTTGCTTCCGCGATACTATTATCAGTAGACCCTAAAAATTTCATAACTTTACAATATTTAGGTATGTCCTTTAGTGGCTGAAGTATGTTGCTCACAGAAAAAAGTAAAATATTTGTAAAAACATCTAGATTTTCAGGAAGTCTCTGCTTCAATTGCTTCAATAATGAGATAAGGAAATCTTGACAGCGTTTTCTTAAGTTGTTCTCTTCATTCTCTGTTAACAATCCTTTCGTTTTTAAATCATCAATTTTTGATTCGATTTAATATCCAAGGTGTTGCTTAGGAGCCAAATAGCTCTCTATAGTGCAAGTGAGCAAATCAGCTTTAGAAGTTGGCAACACCAGTCTTTTACCGAGTGAAATAGCAAGGTGAGATCATCAAGTAATTTAACTTTATCAAGTTTAGATTCGAACAGTTTATTAACTTTTTGCACTTCCATTAGAATAGGTTATAAAAAGAGAATGAATGACACATTTTTTTCATCACTGTACATTCCATATAGTATTTCAGCTGTGTAGCACTTTTTACTTTGTCTTGTTATTTCAAAGTGTGTCTTCAACTTCAGCCATTGCTTTATAATTCTTTCAACAGCTGGTTAAATTGATAACCATCTAGTTTTGCAATCTGACAGAATTTTCGGTGTTGTGGAACCATCATTCAAGGCTGTATATAATGTATTGTATTGCTGTTGTCTGACAAATGATTTGGAAAACCAGTAAAGTGTTTCAGCAATAAGGTATTCCAAATTCCTTGGTAAATATTTAGATGAAGCATGTGATCATGCTAGCTGCAATGAATGACGCATACATTTTATAAGTATTACCGATGGGTTAGCTTCCTTCAAGTTGGCATAAACGCCATTGTTTATACCAACCATCACAGAGGCATTATCAGTACCAATTACAGTCAAATTCTTCAAGCCTAACTGTTTGCTGATTAAAAGGTCCTGCAGTTCCTAAACTATACTTTCTACATCATACTTTTCAAATTAAACTAGTCCAAGATTTTTTACCAATCGATCAAATGGTCACAGTTTGAAATTGCGCAGTGACAAATTAAAAACATTGCGACTGATACTTCAACTTTTGATGATTCATTTATCAGTATAGTTCTGAAAACGGATGTCAGCGGTGTAATATCTTTAAATGAAACTGCAGTTTTATGCTTATTTAGTCTCTGCGTGACTCTTTGAGTTTTGTATTTTCGCTTTAATTTCACACTTGCAGTACTTACAACAAGCTTTGGTCATATCCCCAGTTTTAAATCTTGTTTATTTCCGTATTCTCGCGTTTTCCAAAAAGTCAAACCAACTCAAGGCTTCAGTTTCAAAATTATCAATGTGGTATATCTGATTAATAGTAGACATTATATCCTTAAACTGTTGACGATTCAGTTTGCACAATTTCGAAGGATGTAGCAACGCTAAGTTAAATTGTGCACTGTTGGCTTCACAAAATCGACTCTCAATTGAGTTAATTAGAGAATCTAAGTATGAAATGTAAACTGTTTGTCTGAAGTACTCTTCAACACTTATGGTTTCCGGATTATTTCGATACTTTTTGTCTTCCACACTGTCTTGGGATAATCAGTTCAATATCCACTTTCTGTGCGAGTTGTAGTGTTTTCACAAAAATATCCCTGAAATAGTTATCGGAATCACCTCGGTGAAGTTTTACTACACTGAGCAGGTTTTGAACTTGCAGTTGGACTTCTGGAAGATCAACTTGAACAGCTAGAAGAGCCTGAGTAACTGGTTCCAGTATTGCAGAGTACTGAGAAATAATATTGAGACAAAATAAAAACGTGCTGGACTTTGATGAACAATGAAACTGATGTGCAGTCTGTCGTGTATTTCCACTTGCATGCAATGAAAATGTTTCCAGTTGACAATAAATGTCTGCAAATTTACTAGAAAAAATCCGAATACTTTTATACTTGCTTGTCCATCTTGTTTCACACAAAAGAGGAATATTTGGGACAGAGGACCTCCTTTTTGGGCTTTCACGAAAAAAATATAATAATTGCTTTGATAGTACTAATAGTATTTCGTATCACTGCAACATTATTAAGATCATTTACAACGAGATTCAGTATATGCGAGGCACCGTGAAAAAAGGCAGCCTTATGGTAAATACTTCGAATTTTTTGCCTGAACACCATTTTCTTTTCCGGCCATTGTCGAGCACCCATCATAACCTTGACCCAGCAGATTATTAAGGAGAAGGCCAAATGTTTTGCAATGTTGAATAATACAATCAGATGTCGTGGCGGCGTCCACACCTTTCAGTGGAGAAAATCCAAGGAATTCCGCACGAATCATAGCCTTCTCACTAGACGTATCTACAAACCGGACTCCCAGTGATAACTGTTCTGTTCCTAGGATATCTACTGTTTCATCGGCTATGATCGAGAATCCAGCAGCATTGTTAGCAGCTTCTACAATGTCTTCTCGCAAAGCTTGTTCACACAAATTGATCAAATCATTCTGCGTTCGGTGTGATGTGTAACGTGCATTTCCAGCAGCTGTATCAAAATGTTTTTTTTTTTTTTTTAAATACTGTCTCCTTCCTCAATTCGATACGCATAAAGTTGTTCGACATTTCCTTTGGTGCTATCTTTCCCACGAATTGCCAAATCATTTGTTCCGCAAAATAAGATTGTTGAAATAAAAGGATACAGTTTGTTTCTGTTTTCTTCAATAGTTCGTTTTACGGAATTATCTATCTGACAAATAATATCCTTTTTTGGATCTCTAATGGTTGACGCGAAGTGTTCAGCATCTTGTTAAGACCCACGATGCCATGCTGAGCTGGTATGGTTTCTGGCACATTAATTGAAATCTTTGTACTTTGTACAAGGAGTAGTAATGAAGGCACCTTGAATTCCTCTTTGAACTTGTTGAGGAAATAAAACACAGAAAATGCAAAAAGCACTTTTTAACCTAGGTGAATACGATAACCACAGAGAATACTGGGTTAGCCAAGATTTTCTGAAACAACATTTTCCACTTCCTGACATGTCGCCTTCAAAATCATATGACGGGTGAGGCTTGTACGGATCAGTTAGCAAACGATACTTATGCTTAAGATCGAATCTTCGTAGTAGATTTTACACAGAGTCCAATTTCCAAGGTTAACATAGTATCTCCACTTTCAAGTTTGTCCGGGTCTGGTTCAGGTGATAGCGTTGCTGCTGCAGATGAACAAGCAACAGCATCCGTTTTTTTTTTTCAATCAATCCAGGGCAAGTGCCCCCCCCCCCCCCCCCCGTTCTTTTGCGTTCGCCCATGGTTAGGTGATGGAGTTTTATGTCGGGGGCACACTTACAACGACCTGTACAGACAGTAGTGACCGTTTTGTGTTGTTGTGACGGTGGTGGTGGTAGTGGTAGCAGCAGTAGTACTGGCACTCTAAGGGTGATGTGGTAGCTGTTACACTGGCCACATTTACTTTTCAGTACAGAATAATGCTACCCATTTTAGTCATATTAATAGCTATGTAATTTGTGACTCTTTCCGTTTGGATTTTTTTCTAGATGTTTTTCATGCAAATTTTGATATTTTAAGATCTTTTTTTACTCCATTTTGGATGTTTTTGTCAAAGAAAAGTGGCAACACTGATGACGTATGTTTACCGCTCTTTTCCGGCGTCAGATAGTTGCCATTGTTTCCACGATGAATTTTCTACAGCTAGTTGCATCTGTACAAGACAAAGAAAGCAGCATTGCTTTCCTGCAACAGCATGGCATTCTGCACAGAACCAGAAGTTGCAGAAACAAACATCAGATGCTGCTATCGCTGTCTGAAAGACACGACCGTTGGCGCTGTAGAAAGTCCACTTGTCGTGTAGACTTACCTCTGCGGCAAGGAACATGGCTGGAAGGATCATGGCTCCCATATAGACAGATAATTCTGTTTATATACTGCTGGTCTCACGAGATGACAAGCATTCGATTTTGCCAAGTAGAGCTGAGCATCGAACGTTTGTGGAGGTCGGCAAAGGAGAGAAATAAGCGCCAGAATGGCACCCACAGACATTTATTAGAATCTTACATGTGTGAGTTTCTGTGGCGCAGGCGCGCTCAACGTGCGGGTGGCGACATGTTTGAAACCATACTAGCAGACATAGCAAGACTACTAGTCCGTCGTCTCTTCTGCCACCGCAGTTTGACCTCAGTCCAGATCTACTAACCTGTAAAATCTCTGTGATTGTCAATTCGTGCGTGAACCCAGCAGTATTCATGTAGAATGACTGGCTCTTTTTAGGGCCCCCCACAGTACCCCAATTGGCATTTCCTGCGATTGCACATAGAGTTCACATAGCCAAAGTGCACATTTTACATGTAGTGAAAAAAAAACCCGTTGTGACAACAAACACACATACACACAATTTACATTTTATTTAAAAAAAAAAAAAGTTGTTACAACAAAAACACACACACACACACATACACACAATTTACATTTAATTTAAAACACACAATTTACATTTTATTTTAAAAAAAACGTTGTGACAACAAAAACACACACACCCACACACAATTTACATTTCATTTAAAACACACAATTTACATTTTATTTAAAAAAAAAAAAAACATTGTGACAACAAAAACGCACACAATTTACATTTCATTTGAAAAAAAAAATGAAATTCACAATGGATCACGTCGGTATTGAACGCGGTAACTTTCATTTACAAGGCAGATGTGATACCAACTACGCTATGCACTCAGATGTTGACATCTTATAAAAACATGACTAATATTGCAGACCGGCAAATTTGCACCCCTTGAAATAATGGACTGTCAAGTCAGCTGTGGAATTCCCACAGGAATTTCGTGTTTGGGGGACGTTAAAAATATAGAACCTTAATTTTGTCATCATGCAACCACTCTTTCCACATTTTTGCTCATACTTTACTTTTGGCATGTTGAAAGTTTTTTTTTAAAGTGAAAGCCACATAAGAAGGTGAGCAATTTTTTTTTTTTTTAAAATTACATGAAAAAGAAACGCAAAGTCACCACAGTGAGGATACGGTTGAAACTAAGTTAGTATGATTTACGCGCGTTTTTATTAATCAGAACCGGGGTTGCCAGGTATTTGTGCGTTGACCCCAGTGAGAGTTTAAAGTTCAAGTAATTGCAGTTGTCGCAATGTACGTGCCAGACCAAAACAAAACAAAAAGTAGTAAATATTTTACACAGTAATTATTAAATTGACAATGAAAGAAAAAAATCTATAAAATATCTAACTCCATATGAAAAGTTCTAGAAAAATATTTACGATCTAAACGTCAAAAACAGTATCTAAATGCAATGAAAAAGATCTAAATTTGGATATAAAAGATCCAAAGTGGCAACACTGGTTGATACAAAAAAAAAAAAAAATCGGCGCTCTGACTAAACCTAACCCTGGGAATGAATGAATGAAGAATGGCATCACTACACTCAGGATATTCTTACGGTTTCTTTAATGATTTGATTTGATTCAAGAACCGACATCACAGCACTAGGGGCATTCACATAAGCGCTCTGTCTCCATCTTCAGCAGTGGTCTTCGAGCACACCTGTACAGGATAGGCATAAAAGAATCTGCTGCCTGTGATTGTGGAGCAGAAAGACAGACCTGGATATTTTCTCCAGGTCACGCCGGTGTGTTTTGAAATGAGCAGGCGGATAGATTGGCCGGTTCTGCACCACTTGGTAGTGAACTGATTCATGACAAGCTGTATGTTGTGAGGGCCCTTTGGGGGCTAGTGAACAGTGCCAAGAAACATATAGATCATTACGGTCTCAGGAGAATGGCGCTGCGAGTAGTTACAAAGGGATCTGGCCGACGCTCGAAACTCGGGGGAGGGGCGAGACGGGTATACAATCAGACTGTTACTGATACCATCGGAATTTTAACTCTACGCTTGCTGCTGAAGATGGGGACAGAGCGCTTATGGGAGTGTCCCGAGTGCTGTGATGTCGATTCTTAATTCAACATTCAACATATTTCATTTATTCGACATTACATTTTTTTTTTAAGTTGCTCACGTCACCCCTTAGAGATATATATACTCTCCTCTCCTGGTTGGTATTTTTGTGTAGCTCGACAAAGGCCGCTAGGCCGAAACATTACGTTATTTGAGTTGTTTTATGCACGTTTTTCTGCTTCCCCATTTTGTTGAGCTTTTTAGTCAAATTTCTCTGGAATTCTTTAGATAAAAGTAATTTGGATATTGATACCACCTGGACTAAGAACGCCTTCTAAATACCAAAATGACTCCTAACCCAGCTCTTAAAAAACTACCACTTTAAAGAACATCCCCTGCACGGCCGAATGCAGAAACCCCAGAAGGCTAGACTAAAGAGAACCTGTTTTATTAGTAACGCAAATGCCAAGCTCACTGTCCTCAAACTCCCTCCAATAATACCAAATGTTCTACTGAAACCTTACAACCACTGCCCCCCCCCCCCTGGTTTAGGGATAGCCTGCCAACAGTCAAAACCACTTTAACAGGGATCTCCTCCAAATTATTAATGAGCAGCACTGATATTAAATCAACTACAGAAGGAGAGATCAATAGACTTTATCCACACCAGAGTTGGATTCGAGTGTATACAGATGGTTCAGCCAAGAGACGGAGGAGGAGGAATATTCATAGAATGCCCAAATGGTTTAAAAATCAACCAGGCTGTACCAACAGGTTCATGTTACTCCAATTACAGAGCATAGGCAGAAGTACTTCTGGCGGCATGTTCTTTCCTGAATGGACAACAGCACGGCAAATATAGCAGAGTGGTCTTTCTGACTTATGCTATGTCAGTTCTACAAGCAATTGTTAACCCAAAAGACACTCAGTTTGTAGACTTGACGCAACAGCTGATTCACTTAGGCTCTTCAGTAGAACAATCTGTGCTGCAATAGATTCCAGGTCATTGTACTTGGAAGGCAATGAAATAGCTGACAGAATGGCCAGTGACATGGTACAACCAAACAGCGACTTAACCCACTGATAGACGAAAACATTAATACAATCTAGTATCTAAGAAAGGTGGCTGGATACACACACCACATTCTCTTTACAGGACTCGCTTCATAGCCTCTCTAGAGAGGGACAGTGTATTATATTCAGACTAAGGACTGGGTACAACAGACTTCACAGCATATGTTCAAGTTTTTCGGTGTAGGATACACGAAGACGTGTCTCTGCAGAGTGGCACCCAAAAAATAATGAGCATGTGCTCCAACACTGTCAACTGTATGCTGACAACATAGGCGAAATCTGGCATGTTCCAACCACGATTAAGACAAAGCTGTATGGTTTTAATGGCATCTTACTTCGTAATTTTGTAATTAAAAAAAAAGGGGGGGGGCGGGCGGGGGGGGGGGAGTGGATGAGGTTTATTTGCAAAGGTAATTGGACACCAACAATTGTAAAATAGAGTTAAATCTTTTGAGTAATGTTACACCAAACGTTCCATTTGCTTTGTGCGATCCTTTGTGACCTCGAAAACCTACCTGTTCATCTCTTGCTTTTTATCAATAGCATCTTTTATTCTTTCCAAAATAATTCTACCTAATATTTTTCCAGGAACTGGCAGCAAAATAATTCCTCTATAGATTTTACACTCCTGTAGATCACCTTTTTTGGGCAGTTTCACACGATGTCATTGTCTCCAGTCTGCTGGTACTTCTTCGGTCTCCCAGTCTTTACTAAATAATCTACGTGCCGATTCGATGACTAGAGGAAAACAATCGACCGGACAGCAATTTAGATGGATGACCTGTTGGTTAGCCGGGCAAGCTAGACTCATTGAAGATCAGTTGACAGACCTTTTAAGTGTCTACAGTCTACAGTCTTTGTAACATTACCAGACAGATGATGCGGGGAACATACGGTCGGATATCTAGTTGCAGGGATGACTAGTTGGTGAGACGAGATTGTACAAATACAGTAATATTAAAAGACAGCAAGTAACTTAACATGGTCAAGTGGCGAAAGACATTGAGTGACTTATGGTGTATCAAGAATCGTGGGGTTGCTCTGAAGAGAGTTTCACATGCCTAGTGAAACAAGTTAGTGAGAAGATCGACAATCTGGTCACTAGGTCGCCTTGTGTTTTGCAAAAGTCCCTTTGTGTTTTGTAAAAGTCGCCTTGTGTTTTGTAAAAGTCGCCCTGTGTTTAGCAAAAGTCGCCTTGTGTTACCTAAATGTCGGCTCGTGTTTTCTTAGGTCAAACAAGAAATAAAGCATGTCTTTCACTAGTCTTGACAAGTCGCTCTCTTAAGTTGATTGGTAAGATCTACCACTATCCCTTGGACACCTTGAGTCGTTCGATGTCTCCATCCTTTGGGATTCAAAATACCGCACAAGTCTTTCACTGGCTTTTCCTGAGGAGTCGAAAACAAGGCGACTTTTATGAAACACAGAAAAACTTGTATGAAAGACAACGCTACTTTAAGAAAATGCACGGCGACTTTTATGAAACATTAGCGACTTTTAGGAAACATAAGGCAACTGCTAGAAAACTCAATTCTTTATTTATAAAACAAAGACGACTTTTAGAAAATAGCGGACGACGTTTATGAAACATAATGCGATTTTAAGGAAAGACATTGCGGTTTTTATAAAATACAAGGCGACTTTTATAAAACACAAGATGACCTTAAGCTACTCAGTGGAGAGAGACATCGAGTGAGTTCTGGCGCCCCTCTGATACTGGTCGGCTTACCAGTAGTCTTCAGTAGCCGACTTGCTAAGAACCGCCAAAGATTTGTGAAGTAACTTGAACTGTATAAGGGGGTGACCGACTCACCAAGAAATCGCTGTGAACCACTTACAAAGACCAGTGCAAGGTACACTGTGCTATTTATTGGGGCCCTCGGGTAATAAACCTTCCTCTAACTAGTCCACATACCGACTTGACCCTCTCATTGAACATCCAGATCTATCCTTGTGACATGACACCAACCCAATTTACCCGCTTTTCCTTTTTTGTCTTATAAAAAGTCATAGCACCTGGGACGTGAACACCTTTCATCTAACTATTCGACACATAATGTACCCTCTCAATAACGAACCCACCGCTAATAGTGTCACTCCGATCACCCTTGTTCTTGTACATAGATATGATGCATGGATTTTTGACATCTTATGGAACCTGCTCCTTAAGCCAGCAGAGCGATGTTAGCTGATGAATGTGTCGGGTAAGCATGTCTTTCCCACTCCCCCTTCCAATCCGCAGGCGAGAGTCTAGCCGCTACAACACGGCGGCTGCCTGCCGGTTCTCTAGCGTAGTTGGTTAAACCCGACTTTCGCGGCGGCCGGGTGACAAACTCCTTGTGGTCCGGGTTCACTCCCGGGGGTAGGCAGAAAAGCCACATTTCTCCCAGATTAATGGTACCTATAATGGAATCAAGGCCGAAGGGTTGCGATATCCATTGTACCGAGCCAAAGGGTTTACAACTCATGGTTTCTGGATACGTTGAAAAAATAAAAAATTAGGTTTCTGCAAATGTAGTAACAACCCCCCCCCCCCCCCCCACCCTCCCCACATTTTCCTTTCCAACCGTGGTTAAAATAAAAGGCAAACACTAAAGCAGACTTTGACATATGCTGCCCACCATAGTATGTTAGAAGACACTTGACAATTATCCACAACCAGGGTGTATAGAAAATGTGAGTTCGATACATTATCAGAAAATAGTTTACAAATCGTTGTCAAAGTTTTGCGCAAATACTGTGTCATTACAAAATGCTGTTAAAAAAAAAAAGAAAAAGCTGAATGTAGATTTGTTCTGGCCAGATACAAAACTCGAACACTAAACTACTTCAAGTCACAAACCAAGAAACTCTAGACAGTACGATAACGAAGAGAAGATGGAAATGGCTTGGCCACGTTATCAAAATGAATCCTTATATACCTACCAAAAACCGCTCTCATATGGACACCAGAGGGCAAGAGGAAACAGGGTCGCCCAAAAACGACATGGAGACGAACGATGGAAAGTGACCTAAATGTGGCATCTCTGACATAGAAAACTGCACTGAAGATTGCACAGGACAGGAAGCATGAAAAGTCCTCTCTGAAGCCTAATGTGCCACTATGCATAAAGAGAATAGATGATGATGAATGGAGATTTTTAGGATTCTCTCCTTTAAACGAATTCTTTGCTATGTTGTTAAATTGAGAATCGACACCACAACACTCGGGGCAATCCCATAAGCGCTCTATCCCCATCTTTAGCAGCAAACGAAGAGTTCAAATTTCGACTGTACCAGTAACTGTCTGTACACCACTGTCTTGCCTTTCCTTTGTGTGGTGAGCGTCGACCAGATCCCCTGGTAACTCCCCGCACCTCAGACTGCAATGTTCAATTTGAGCTTTCGCACTGTTCACTGGCTCCCAAAGGGCCCTCACCAAGTGGTGCAGAAGCGGTCAGTCTATCTGCCTTCTCATTAACCAACACACCAGCTTTACCTGGAGAAAATATCCAAAGGTCGCTAACTACCAGGGACCTCTGAAGCGATGCTTGCCACTCTGCACAGAGCATGAATATCTCCACCTACCCCGTGAGTCATTTATAAATGCAAACACCAAGACCGACTTGAAAAAAAGCGTATAATAAAAACTGTTATGGACATTATCATCATGTAGCAGGTGCTTTGCTGAACGTCGCTCTCATCACGGTCTGCCTGAAATTTTTTTTTTAAACGTATCCAGAAACCATGAGTTGTAAACCCTTTGGCTCGGTACTATGGATATCGCAACCCTTCGGCATTGATTCCATTATAGGTACCGTAAATCTGGGAGAAATGTGGCTTTTCTGCCTACCCCCGGGAGTGAACCCGGACCACAAGGAGTTCGTCACCCGGCCGCCGCGAAAGTCAGGTTTAACCAACTTCGCTAGAGAGCCGGGCGTCTGCCTGAAATAAGCTCGGTCTCTCTCCAGTTCTCCCGACTCATGTACTTTCATACTCAAAGAGTCACTTATATTCTGTGCCAATCTTCGTGTCGGTCGGCTCCTGCCCTCCTTCCTGGTACCATGCCTGTTGCTATAATTTTTTTCCAATCCGTCGTGGCGCTTGATATGACAAACATATTTCAGCTTCAAAGACAGGGTGCTGTTTATTAGCTAATCTTCCTTGATGTTCAGATCTTTCAAGCTGTCAGTATGGACAGTCTACCAACACAAAATGAAATAACGGAACCACATTCTTGGAAAGTGTTTCCGGGTCAAGCTATGGCCGACAGTTTGTCATAAATTTGCAGTGGCCTTTTCATTTGTTGTTTTTTTTACAATTTTCAACTTGTTATATCGGATTATCATGCAAAGATAGTTATTTTTGTGCCAAACTAAAGTGCACATTTGAAAGAAATGTCGTCAGGAAAGCTTGCAGAGGCTTTAACTAGTGAGGAGAGAAGACAGCTCGCAGAATTCAACAGGTGCAGATTATCATTTCTAGTTCCTGTGTTCTGGATTATATTATAAGTAATTATATATAATATTCTCTTCTTTTGTCCAAGAAGTGCGCTGGACCCGAGTACCAGGATCAACCAACTGAAGCCTTTAGTCATTTGACAAGTTTTATTTAATGAATACTTCACACCTTGTCTCTAAAAAAGTTGTTTGCATTAAAAGTAAAAGGGGATTCATCATTCTTGTCATATGTTGCATTAAGCATAGTATAGCACGTGAAAGTTAGTTGTGTATCTTTTAAATGACATTGCAGAACTAACCCCAGTAATTTTGCAATGTTTATTCAAATGGAAGTATTTTGAAATCTTTGAAAATTAATTTGTAAAAAAATATTTAGCTACCACCAATACACATCATATTGTAAAAACAGCATTCAGCTGGAGTTCACAGCCGGTAAACGTGAAAAAGAAGAGATTTATTCTTCCTATTAGCCTTCTCGCAGAATGATTCTAGATTATAGTATTCACTGTGTTTTCTCTTTCAGTCAGTCTGCCTACGACCAGCTGCAGCTGACGGGCCATGCTGCTGTCACCGGGTCGGTCTATTGATGCATTAATGCAGTGGTTCTGAAACAAAAAAAATAAACTATTTTCGACAGTGGCAGGCGTAGACAATTTAAATTTTAACTTTTAAGTAACTATATGCCTTCTTTAACTCTTTGAGTCCCAGGGGGTAGTCAAGAGAGATGTAAATTTGGGGCATCTTGCGTTCATTGGGCTTCTAGGTAGGAATCTATGAACGTATGATGCGTTCCTTAGGACTCAAAGAGTTAATAATTTCAAAACTTTTAGCTGACTTTTCTTGATTATTGCTGCAGCACCTTGGCAAAAGCTTACGGCACCCCAGGGTGCCGTGGCACCCAGTTTGAGAATCCCTGCGTTAAGGCCTTGTTAGCCCAACCCGGTTACATCAGCTGAAGCCGGTCCTGGTCTGGCTGTCTCTCAGATCAGTCTTGTGCTTGTCAACCAAAATGATTTTTATAATCATGTTTTTAATATTAAAACTAGCTGTACCCAGCCACACGTTGCTGTGGCCCAGAATGGTAAACTGGAACAGAAAGAAATAGAAAGAGCACCTGTTTAATATGATTAATATCAGTCATTGCACATCTACAGAGATAGTCTGATATCTGACTCTAGAACAACCAACATATAAGTGAATGTCGATATTAGTGGTCGTTTAAAGTGCAGTGTTAGAAAGAAAAAAAAAAGATTATGCTAAAGCATCTTTTGTGCTTGAACAGCTGAAAGTAAAGCTGACTACTATACCTCTAACTGACCAACAAAGTGGGAACAAAAAATGAGAATAGCAGAGGAGTGGTATTAAAATAAAAATATTTAAAAAATAATAACTTTAAAATAAACATTTAAGCTCTCTGGGCTAACAGTGTCTGTCATAACACCCCCCTTTCCCTTTTTTTCCCCTCCCCCAATCATATCTCCCTCTTAGAATGATTGAAAAATCATCACGTGGCAAAATTATTCAAATAGAAATAGTTAAGAAATGAGAACTTCAAAATAATGTTTCAAGCTCTCTCAGTTAACAGTGTCTTGCATCAACCCCCCCCCCCCCCCCCCCCCATCATACCATACTCTCCAAAGTATGGAAAAGTCATTGCCTGACGAAATATTGTTATTAAATTGAGCTTGGCATCCATGTCCACCCAAACTGAAGTGGGTAGCATTATTCTGTACTGAGAATTAAATATGGCCAGTGTAACAGCTACCACATCACCCATCGAGTACCAGTACTACTGCTACCACTACCACCACCACCTTCACAACAACAGAACTGTCACTACTGTCGGTGAAGGTCGGTGTAACCAGAGGAGTTAGCGCCGCATGCTGTCACCACAGACTGTTTAGATTAACTGTGCTCCCGACATAGAAAAAAACAAACTCCATCACCTAACCAGTGATGGAACCCACAGTAATATTCCATGACTAAAAAAAAGTACACTATATTCACAAATAGCGGAAATGAAAACTCGCACCTGTTATCTCTCCCTCTCTAAAGGACGATTTTTAATTGACCATGGCATCCGTGTCGACCTAAACCAAACTCGACTGAAAGCTAACAGTTTCTGTAATCCATGAAAATTTTTTAATTGAGGGAAGCGTGGCTGGAAGACTAATTGGGACTTTGCTGAAATCGGATGTCTTTGGGCGAAAGGCGCAGAAATCGCAACCTAGCTGTAAACCACAAGACAACATGCCAACCGCCCTCTCAAAGGCGAACAAAGATTATCTGTGACATGACCATTGAGCATCACATCGCCGCTATCGCAAGCTAGACAAAAACCCCAAAATCGAGTGAAAAAAGGTGTAAATATTTCAGGCTAGCTAAAAAACCACAACATAACGGGGCAGTCGCCCAGTTAAAGGCCAAACAAAAATTTATATATCACTGAGCGGGGAATCGAACGCCGATCACCGGCGTGACAGCCGGAATGCTTACAACTATGCTACTAAGGATTCGAGCATTTAGTAGAAATGAAATCATATAATAAGGTGAAGTTCAGTGTTTTTTTTTACACACGCACACACACACACACACATACACCCACGCTCAGAGTCCAGGGTGGCCAATCACCTAAAAACAAATCCGGGCCGGCAACAAAACAAATAATGAATTGATCGTTGCAGGAGCTATGTCATTCGTGGTTTGTGCAACACTAATATATACAAACACGCGCAGAGTCTAAGGCAACTTTGAAAATTTTAAAGCGATCGGTAAAGAAATGTCGGATCATGGGGGAAAAGGCATCTATTGGCAGCCCTACTCAGCAGTCAAAGGTGGCTGATCAACTAAAAACAAATCCGGGCCGGCAACGAAACAAATAATGATTTGATCATTGCTGGAGCTACGTCATTCATGGTTTGTGCGATTTTCTTACATAAAAACATGCGTTGAGTCAAAGACAATGTTGTGTGAAAATTTGAAAGCAATCGGTTCTGTAGTTTCGTAGTCTATAGTTAACGACCACGGAAAATTAACATTTTTAATAATGTAGATTATGTGCACACGTTACACACCATCTTCTGCCATCTATCTGTTTCTCTTTAATCAGTCTTGTATGTTTGTAAAATTTATACAAATGTTTTCAGTAATATAATTTTGTGTACAAATTATACACCATTTGTAACTGTCTCTCTCTTTGCCCTCCTGTCTGTCTCTCTCTGTCATTCAGTCTGTCTGTGTCTGCCTGTTTCTCTCTCTCTCTCTCAAACCAGTCTTATGTAGACCATCAGGATTTGTAAAACGTTTTCATTATTGTGATTATGTGTCTTATGTGTCATACATTATACATCATCTGCAGCTGCCTTTATGGATATATCAAGTTTGAAGATGGGGACAAGTGTGGCAAACGACAGCTCATCCAAAAGGTAGCACATTGTTTTCCAACTTGGAAGAAAATGTAGTAGTAGTAGTTAGTAGTTAGTAGTAAGTAGTAGTATTTAGTAGTAGTAGTAATAGTAGAAGTAGTAGTTAGTATTAATAGTAGTAGTAGTTAGTAGTAATATTAGTAGTAGTAGTTAGTAGTTAGTAGTAATAGTAGTAGTAGTTAGTAGTAGTAGTAGTAGTAGTAGTAGTAGTAGTAGTAGTAGTAATAGTAATAGTAATAGTAGTAGTAGTAGTAGTAGTAGTAGTTAGTAGTAGTAGTTAGTAGTAGTTAGTAGATAGTAGTAGTAGTAGTTAGTAGATAGCAGTAGTAGTAGTTAGTAGATAGTAGTAGTAGTAGTAGTAGTTAGAAGTAGTAGTAGTAGTAGTCAAGGTTTCAACTTCACAGCACTGTGTAGGCTCGTAAAAATCTACTTTAAAACATACCAAGCCAAACACTTACAAAGCACACACACACTAATCTTTAATGAACAGAACAGTACACTGCAGGCAGTTCGCCTTAAAAGCGGTGGGCAACCCTGATCCTAAACAGAGGCTGTGAGAACTTTAAAATCGCCCTCACTGTCAGGCCATCATGTCCTACAGATCCTACCTGATTTAGCCCACCCCACTCTCATTCCAAATTCTTTTCTCAGCCACTGGACTCCACATTGAAACCATGGAGCACCTGCAGAGTGTGGGCTAAAACCTGCAAGAAAAGATCAGATCACAAAATACTACAGCAGCCTTGCTAACAGCATAACTGCAATAACAACAAGCTACCAAAATGAATCACTACAGAAAATACTAACTCTTTCGGACACTGAACAACACACGAACTAATTCTATTGTCCATTTAAACACATTAATACACGAACTACCCGTCACTACAGTTAAATCGATACACGCTGAAATCTAACAGTCAAAGCTAGTCACAAGATTACGGCCACAAGTCCCGGAACTAACTCCTCGATAGTCGCGCTGTCCGTTAGTTTTGTTTCACTCCAACAGGTTAGTCCTCAGTCCATGCAGTCCTCATGGCTACATTAACAATTAACACATTCCGTCATGGATTTCTGTTTGACGTCTGTTCCTGTCACTGAGCTACCCGGTCATGTTGCGGTCACTAAGTACCAACATGGATATTCACTATTATATTCACTATTATCATCTGTTGTGTCCCATACCCACACTGGACTCTTACTGGCTGCCTGCCGTATTTCCTAGTTCAAACTACTGTTTATGAATACCTGAATAGTTTGCCTCTTAGACCTGTGTGGGCTGCTCCCTGTTGATCTCTAAAGGTAGCAGCTTCTGATGAGTGGAAGGCTAAACATACAGATGTGAGGTTAGGCAGTCAAATGCATATGCCGGATGTGATGATTCCTTGGGTGAGCCCAGGACCAGAGCATCATGTGACAGCTCTGCATTTATGGAAGCCACTTTGGATGACGAGGAATGCCCATGATCTCCCTCTGCCTGTCCACACATGGTCGCATTGCATGAGTTCTTCAGGGAAACATCTGTAGATAGGGACAAAGAGGGCAGTATGCAAATAAGGCTATATCCTGTCCCACACAACCAACTGGAAAGGCTAATTTGGTGAAAAAACGCAAGGTGAAGTCAGAGGTGTCGATTGAAAGCCACAGATATCGCAGCTATGCTGCAGATAGGCATCACTTGGATGAACAAGGAAAAAGAAGAATGCTAACCACTGTGAATCTGTGGTGAATTGCACTGTACCATATGTTTATTCACTGATTTATTGTTATGTCTTCATCTCTCGCCATTTCCTCATCTTCTCTAATCCTCCACTCTGTCTTTATTGTCAGCAGGAGATAGTATTGAGAGTAGAGCTTGTACTCCAAAACTCTGACATCAGTTCTTATTAAGTAACAAATCCATAGGAAAAGTTCTTTCATTGCAGGTAGAAAATGGTCACCCTAGTATTGTCTGCTTACTAGGAACCTTAAAATGTATACCACACTCAGAGGAAAGGTAAGGTGGGCATACAATCATAAAAGGATATCAAACCAAATGAGAAGTAGAACTAGTCAGCTGCACCTTGTCACACTCACAAACTACGAGTGAACTTAGTGTCTGGAAAGCCATCGTTGGCACTTTACCTAGATAGACAGTTTTACAGTTGTGAACAGAAAAACACAAAATCACTTAACTGAGGTATCTCTCAGAGAAATCCACATGCCAGCTGAAGCTCTGACACATGTGGGTAATACAGTTAGACTGCTACTGCTACCATCAGAATTTAAACTCTGCGCCGGCTGCTTGAGATGAGGATGGAGAGCTTATGGAAATGTCCACAGTGTTGTAATATTGGCTTTTAACTCAGCTCAGCTCAACTTTATTGTTATGTACGGCATATTAATTTCTTTGATGATTTTAGTGTGCCCAAATTTAGCTTAATTAATCTCTTTTTTACAACATGCAGTGAATCTGTTTTTCTTTCTGTGCAGAATCCCATGCTTATGTTGATTATTTTAAAATTTAGATTTGGCAGTTTGTGATGTCTGTGTATTATTGATTTAACCCTCCCCCCCCCCCCCCCTGTATGGGTTCCGGGGCCCCATTGTGGGGTAAACAAGAATAGATCCCCTGCCTCCACAACAGGCATGTCATATTAGTCTACTAATTGGGGACTTTCTTAGAAGTTGGAGTGCATCTGGCTGAATGACAAGGAATAGCCAGATGGACACAAAAAAGCCAGTAAAATGCATGTACATGCAAAACTCAGGCCCTGGCACAAAGCCAAAGTCCAAATGGACGAACAGCCAGGACTTTCCGCAGGAGCTTCCCGGTGAACAAAGAAGAAGAAGATTTACTTCTTTGTAATGTGTTTATTGATTCTTCTTCTTCTTCTTTGCGCTTACTGGCTGTAAGCTCTGACAGTAAGACCTGGTTGTTTGTCCACTTCTAGACTCTAGTCCTGTTCCAGAACCTGAGTGTTGCGTGTACATCCGTTTCACAGATCTGACTCATTTGCATGCAGACTGTTAGTTCCTTGCCTCTCTGGCAGATGTACTCTGCCTTTGAAGGAAGCTCCCAATTAGTTGACTCTTACAACATGCTTTTGGGTGAGCAGTGGGTCTATTCTTGCTTTCCCCACAACTGGGCCCCGGAAACCTCATGGGGATTGAATCTTTAGATTTAGCTCTTT
Source organism: Candidula unifasciata (assembly GCA_905116865.2). Lineage (NCBI taxonomy): Eukaryota > Metazoa > Mollusca > Gastropoda > Stylommatophora > Geomitridae > Candidula > Candidula unifasciata. Next base: position 504,026 of record CAJHNH020000302.1, read on the forward strand.
ATTATGTGTTTGTTGGTTGGCTGTTCAGATTCAGCTCTTTTTTTATGTGTTTATAGGCTGGCTGTTCAAATTGAGCTCTTTATGGTGTCTTGGTTGGCTCTTCAGACTGAGGTCTTTATGACCTTCTTAGTTGGATTAGCACTTTATGTTGTGTTTTTTTTTCTGTGTTGATTAGTCCTTTAGATTTTGCACGTTGTGATGTGTTTGTTGGTTGCCTCTTTAGATTTAGCTCTTTATGATGTGTTTGTTGGTTTGTTCTTTAGATTTAGCTCTTTGTGACGTGTTTGTTGTTTGATTCTTTAGATGTAGCCTTTTCTGATGTGTCTCGTCTTGTTATTACAGGGTATCGCTTATTACGATATGGTTATTAAAGACAAGATGAAAGCAGCAGGGCTCAGTTCTGGCTCTAGCATGGACAGCCAGAAGAGGAATGAGCTGCAGAAGAAAGTCAATGTGGACCCAAATATTTATTGTCACCTGGGGCATCTACACCTGCTGCTTGAAGACTTCGCTAAAGGTAAGAAAGTTCATCCTCTGGGACAGAATTACAGCTGTGGATGGCTTAATGTTTGGATATATGTCTACGTGGCGGAGCAGCTAGACGCTTGCCTGTTGATCGGAAGGTTGTGGGTTTCCTCCGTGGTGGAGACAGACTTTAAAAAAAAATGACTTTGGCTCCCAGGTCGACCCAGCCTTGAGTGGGTACCAGGTGAAGCCTGCGTGATAAAAACCACATCACCCATCTTGTGCCGATTGGTCTATAAAATATTGGTCTAGGGTCTAGCCCTATACGCCTAAAGGCGTGGAAAAATGTCCTTTACTTTTACTTACTTTAATATATGTCTAGTCAGCGTTTGTGGCTTAGACGCTGCAAGCACTCTGTATAGATGTTTGTAGTTTGTTAGTAATTACTGCATTCAGTACCAAGTAAAACACCATCTATTTGCTAGTTTCAACTGATATGATCAACTTTCTGAACTCCTTAACCCTCTAACCCTGCAAATGATGAAACATGAGGCATGAACACGTAGAGACTCACAGATTTGGAAGAAAAAACAACTTTACAAAACACAGGTCACTAATAAATGTTTGAAAATTGCATTGATCATGTATGTACTCTTTAATTTGTGTTCTTAATAATAAAGATATGCCCTCAGTAAACGGTAACAGATTGAATCATTAAATGAAATACATTCCCTGCTGCCTATAAAAAGCAGTATGTATCGGGTGACCCATGCCATGACCCCATGACCTCTATCACTGAAGCTTACAGGATGATTTGATACCTTGGCTTTCCCCCAAAAAAGTCATTGGGGTCGTAAGGTCCCAACTCTCTCTCTCCCCCACCTCTCACCCATTCTTTTTTCAAATTTTATTTTTTCTTTGCTATGTAGATATCCTGGCCTATTAAACACAGCACAGGCACAGGTGTGACTAAAGGAACTTAACTACGCTTTTCAAGAACAGGTCACTGCAGACAGCCATGTCCATATAGATTTAGTCTTCCCAGGACAACAGTTTTAAGATCCTTCAGACTGTTACACTCATTCTACCCCAGTTCTTATTTTAACTCACCCTGTTCCATAAAGACAATGTTCTAACTCTTCTGAACCAAACATAGATTACTTGTATTAATACATTCAGAGGATTGAGCTGGGTAGTGTTAACACCAGCTTTGTACTGAAAGAGTTAACGTTTCACCCTCGTGGAATTTTAAACTGTTCTACTCTGTCTTCATTTTGCTTGTTTTTTTTTTGCAGCCATGTCCGCCTACCAGAAGTTCCATCAGATCCAGCCAGATTACTGGAAGGTGAGTAGTGTTTCTGATTTGCTTGCTGGGCATTGAGAATTATCTTGAGCAATGAGAATTATCATGAGCTGGCAGAATTAGCTTAAGCAAGCAAATTAACGTGATAATGCAGTTGCCACAAACTGATAATGTCCAGTCAGGATGTTAATTTTTGCCCCGACTGAAACAAATTCCATCACTTTACTGAGGATTCAAACCCAGGTTTCCTGCACGAGACCTAGAATTTTAGCCACTCCTCATTTAAGAGTACAACCTCAATATTTTGGGGGATACCCAACCATTGAGTCGGTTGATCAACCTGCTAACTAAACCTATCTAAACGGTCATCAAACAGCCAGGCAGCCAGCCAAACAAACCATTGTAAAAAGCAGCCTAGGTTGTGCAGAGTCAGTGTCAAGAAACAGTGTTGTGATATATCCACAACTTGCTAGACATGGCCACTAGACACAAAGATGGCGGAGGTGTATCTGGATGTTGCTGCTGACATAAAACACTCTCAGCTCTGCACTGTTGTGTATGGGGTGAACATTCGCAAGTTCCTAAAGAGTGGACTGTCCTGCAAGGCGGAAGCAGAGGACACCCTGCCAGATTAGCTCACTGGAGCATGTCAGGGTTGTTGCTGAGTGAATAGAAAGAATGCAAGAGCACCTGAGATAATAATCACTGTGGGTCGATATTGCGAGAATGGAGCCCAATAACCATGAGGTTGAAATGGGTGTCCTTATTTACGAGCACACTTGACAAGGTGACGTCCTTGTCTTTACGGATAGCTCTGTTATCCAAACAAAAACTATTTTAATTAACATTGGAAACGAGCGGCCAACAGTAAACAGAGAGCTATTAGAACAATTAACAAGTTTCTCCTATCTAGGACATGTAGTAACAGGTGATGGAAGAAGCGAAACATAAATCAAAAAGAGAATAGGAGTGGCTTAAACTGTCTTCAATCAGATGCACAAATTACTAACAGCACACTGAAAATGAGAATTATATAATTTTATGTATACCACAAAATCAAATTGAGTCCATGGAAATGTGGGTATTCAGAAAAATTGGTCATATTTCATGGAGAAAAAAAAAAGTACAATACAGAGGTTGTGTAAAGACTACAAATAAAAAGAAAATTACTGAAGTAAATAAATAAGAGACAGTTGAAATACTTTGGCCACATTAAAAGACATAATACACTTTTAAAAACCATACTAGAGGGAATGGTCGAAGGCAAGAGAGCAAAATGATACAAGTGGGAGAAAAACATCAAGAGATGGACAGGCAGCAGTCAGAGAGAGTGCACAACCAGGAAAAGAGACAGTGCCTGTTGGAGATCCATTGCAGTCAACCCTCACTGTGGAGACGGCACCTGATTGATTGACTGATGCTTCAGAAAATGCACCTACTAGAATGGGGTTGACAGCTTGAAGAAACTCTTGACTGGACACACACGTACATATTGAAAAGGGGGGGGGGGGCAATTAATGAGCTGAAAGGCTGGCAGTGTCTGCAGTGGTTAGGGTAAGAAGAAGTATGTGCAAGGCAGACGTACTGAATATGCCACAATCTAGAGACGAGGTAAAGGTCGCAGACAGGGAACTTTCTGTTGGAGATAAGTGTTAAACAAGGACGAGCATGCAGAAACCAGTTGTGGAGAATTTAAAACAAAATGAAAAAGAAGATATGCCAGTCCAAACTTCTACTGGGTATGTAGGTAGGTAGTTGTACCCCACCAGTTCGTCACAGAAGCGATAAACACTCGATGACACAAAGTGCCACCATGCGGATGAGGATCACCCATGAAGAGGTCCCAGAAACCCCTTTTAGCCGCTATGCCATATCTATGGCCAAGGCCATATTTATGGCACGGCTGTATTCAGGACAGAAGCCAGGGTGGGGCTTCAAATAAAAAAATTGCATCCCACATAATTCTAGTGGGTACAGTGAACATGGAGATACTGAGACGGGTGCTGCATTGGAGGATGGAGCACGAATGGGTTTGACCCACATACTGGGATGTTCATACAGACAGCAAGTAACCTACCATGATTACCACCAAAACAGTATTTTACAGAAAACGTATTTATTGAATAAAATGCCTTATAAACCCTGTAGTGTATATGTGGCACATGCTCTTTTTTTTTTATGTCTAGAGACTAGAATGAAAAACAAAGTCAATTCAGTTGGGTTTCAGTTTGAAATTTATTAGGGACAGTAACTCTTATCAGAAATTTTGTTAAAACATATACTAAGTTGTGTCCCTTAAGTCACTTTTAAGTATCCAGAAACCATGAGTTGTAACCGTTTGGCTTGGTAATCTGGATATCGCAACCCTTCTGCCTTGATTCAATGATAGATACCGTAAATCTGGGAGAAATATGGCTTTTCTGCCTACTTCCGAGCGTGAACCCGGACCACAAGGAGTTTGTTACCTGGCTGCAGCGAAGTCCGGTTTAACCTTTAACCATCTACTTTAGGGAGCCAGGCAAAATATTCATATAAATTAGGTATGAGCTAAACAACTCACTGCATTGTCTTCGTGCTGAACAGACTCCAAAACATGTCTTGACGGAGTTGCGAAACATCATGTGGCCACCACAGCCAGTGGTCCTGGCAACTAAGCTTTGGGGAAACCTAAGAGAATTTGAGAAAACATGCCAGTTTATGGCCCACAGTGGATTATGCACATGACAATAGATCGCTGAAGAAGAAGACTTAGCACATGATTATGATATGAATACAGTACAGTCCCCAGTTGCAGGAGGAGGACAAAGAAGAGCATGGGTGAGCTGAATTACTCAGCCACTGAATTCTGAGACGTGTAGTTTATCAGCGGTGCACTTGAGTCATTGTCTGCCTGGCAGATGTTGAATGCCATTAATCATTGCCTGTCCTCACCTATACGGCAGCTGGGGATATACATATTAGAAAGTAACGTGTAGTACACGTGTAACTAAAAGTGAGTGAAGGATACAAGGTAGACGGCTGATCTGTGTTCACCGCTGCCTTCTTCCCGTTTTTTTCAAATTGGGGATTAAGCGTAAAATTGCATGGTGTCTGTTTACAGCAGTTAGTGATATACATGCTAACTGTAGACATGTCATAGAAAGTAACATGTAGTACATGTGTAACTAACTTTCGAGAGCCGCATTAGCGCAGTCGAAAGGAGGCTCGCTTTTAAATCCAGCTGCGACTTGCTGCAGCCACGGTCGGTGTTTGAAACCGGCGGTTCCCGGGGTTCACCCAGCCTCTAGGAAATGGGTACCAGAGTTGACACTCTGGGGTAGAAGAAGGAACGTTGCTGTAGCTATGGAGTTACGTGTGGACAGCGACACAAGCGGACAGTTTCTTGTCAGCTGTCCGTACTGGTGGCAGAGCACTTATGGTTTATAACCGTGTGCAGTCACGCTGGTTCACATCTCCCGACTTTTTTTAAACATGTGTAACTAAAAGTGAATGAAGAATACAAGGTAGAGGGCTGGTCTGTGTTCACTGCTGCCTTCTTCCAGTATTATTTTCATGGGGAGCATAGTTGTATTGTGTCTGTTTACAGCAGAGCTGTGATATTTAAACCTTTTGGGTGACATCTCAATTTTTAGTGGATGTGTTGGCATAGTTATCCTCTCCGGGTGTCCACCATTGTGCAGGTAACAGACTCCTTTACAGGCTATCAGCTGTGTTGGGTACAGGACCTTTTTTTTCCTGAAGGTAGGCAGTATCAGCACTTTTTTGTTTAGGCATCATTTTTTTCATTACTGCTGTAACAGTAATGCATACCTGCCCCTTTAATTAGACATCTTATGGTGAGTACTGGCACTATTTTTTCTAGAAAAAAAATCTGATTGGGTCTATGTTAACCCCCATATTTCCAAATATTAAAGTCAGTGTTAAGATGGCCACCTTGACTTCCCAGCATACAACAGCCAATGAGTACTAGTGTTGGTTTGTGATGTTCTGAAGAGGACATAAAAAATAATAACCACTTTTTCAACAGTTTATACCCACCAACTCTGTTATTTACCATTTGCCTATTTCCCCAGGATGCAGCGTTTCTGTATGGGCTGGGCTTGGTCTACTTTCACTTCAATGCCTATAAATGGTGAGTAGTTTTTAGTTGTTTGTCCTCTATGGGTATTGTATGCATGTTTCCCCAAGTTCTTTTGTTATGTTTGTCCTCTTTATAAGTTCTCTGTATGCTCTGCGATGGTAGTGCTGCATTTGTCCTATTTGGAGGGTTCTGTGCATGTGTTTCCAAAATCTGTTGTAATTTTTGTCCTCTTTAGAAGTTTTGTGTATGTTGTCCTCAGGTGGTAGAACCGCTTTGTCCCATTTGGGAGTTCTATGTATGTTGTCAGCCATGCCAAGACATATATGGTTACACGTTTTAAAAAGTTGTTATTTAGCGAAACGTAATCAGCTGAAACTGGTCCTAATAAGATGATAAACAAAATTTAATGCACTGACTGGTTCATAGATGTAGAAGAGACACAGTACTACTTTTTTCTTTTGCATCTACTAGTAAGTAAGTAAAGTAAAAGTAAAGATCCCTTTTCACGCCTCTGGGCGCATCGGGCATATGGGCAGAGCGTCCCATATTTTTACAGACCATCAGCACTCTGTGGGTAATGTGGTCAGCATTACGCCGGCTGTCTTTACTTTCCCAGGACAGCCCATCCTGGTACCCATTTTAGGCTGGGTCGACCTGCGACGTCCCCATACCACGACAAAAATCCATGCAGCCTGCAGTGGGTTTCGATCGCGGTATGCTGGCTTACGAGTTGGACTCGCAACGCCTTAGCCACGGACGCCGCATCTACTAGTACAATCTGTTTATTAATTATAAGTTTTGTGTGTGTATCCTTTTCCGATTTCAATAAAAGTATTCTTCAAGCTGCTATGGAAGCAATCCCCAGAGGTTGTCGACATAACTTCTGACCTTAGTGGTCCAGCACACTCCATGAATGTCAGGAAACAATGAATCAGGCTAGAAAGGATGTAGAATCCCAACCTTCACCTGACAACAACAGCAGCAAATGGAAAAAAGGCTGCAGCAGTGTTCTGGAGAACTAAACTTGAAGAAAACTGGAAAAGCTGGAGAAATAAAACAGCAGCTCTAAACCTTGAGAAAGATGGCAAGAAACTCTTTAGATTAGCTAAATCACATAGTGAAGAGAGTTTCTCTCCTCGACAAACAGTCCAACTGAGTGATGGTGACAAAATCTTCAGAGGAGAACAAGCTGCTGATTTGTTTACCAGAACATACAGGAAAGCAACCTGACCTTTAATGAGGACCACCAGAGAGAAATAAGGCAAGAAGTACAAACAAATAAGAGACAGACAGATACTCCTGCCTCTATGATGGAGCCCTGCACCACGGGTGAACTTCAAAATACCATTTCTAGGCTTAAGTTGAAAAAAAAAGTCTGCAGGTCCAGATTAAATCAGCAATGAAAGGCTGATCAGTCTATACTCAGCTGCTAAAGTAAAGCTGCTGGAAATTTTCAGTGTCAGCTGGAAGAAAGAATTGATGCCTCAACTGTAGAGAATTATCAATTCAGGACTGAAATGGCACTTAGAATCTGAGCAAGCAGATCTTGGTGTCAAAGCAAGTCGGGTTTAGAGAATGTTACAGCATAGAAAAACAAGTCATCTGCCTGTCACAAGCTGTTGAAGATGCCTTCCAAGAGAAGAAAAAAGGTCCTAGCAGCGTGGATCGTCTTCCAACAAGCTTTCGACAAAGTGTGAAATGACGGCCTCATTGCAAAACTGAAGCTGAATCCAACCCACATACACACACAAAATGGGGATAGTAAGAATGGATGAATAGACAGAGAGGCCTATGTGACACATAATTGCACAACAGGACAAAATGGTTTTCTTTGTAATTTATCAGGGGTCACATTTCTGGTTTCACCATTTAGCCTTGACTTGCCTTCTCCTTGTTCACGTGCGTACAAAAGCTGAAACTTTCTGAAACTATTTTTCTTGCCAGAGTTGTCATAACCTCTGGCGCAAGATACCTCCTATAGATTAGAACAAGAAACACCATGACAAAAGTAGCCTTTTGAAGAAGGGAAACGTGCCTTTCACAAGACTTACCTGTCTGGCCCTCAAATGGACATCATAACGGAAAAGGAAACGGGAAAGACCAAGAAAGATCCTGCGTAGAACCAATGTCTTATCCAGCCTGGGCTATGGGGTTGACGTCATCAGCTTGACATGACATCACCACCCTGGGCTAGCAATATGTTCTGTTTTCACTCTGACTGTCCGGTGTTCCCTGCCGTCCCCTGAGTACTCCCCACAGAAGAAAATTATAGAAATAAGCTCGAGAATAGAAAATGTATATAGGTATATGCATATATATACTCAGAGATGGCATCACTTAGGAAGCAGTATTTACTTTAGAACAACCGTCACCACAGACACCACCTATTTCATTGTTAGAGATTTATTGGCAGTTCATGTTGAAAACTTTTCACAATGAATGTTAAGAGGTTTGTTGGCAATTTATGTTAAAATGCATTGGTGTTGTATGAGAGATTTATAGGCAAGCTATGTAAAAATCTGTTGGCAGTGAATATTAGAGATTTACTGACAGTTTATGTTAAAATCTGTTGGCAGTTTACATTCGAGATTTATAAGCAGTTTATGTTGAAATGAGTTGGCAGTGTATGTAAGAAATCATATGATAAAAGTTATTAGAAGAAACATTGTAGCAGTTCCTTTAAAATCTTGATTATTTGTGTACAGCCTTTTGGTTCCTTGCTTCTTGGGCAGATGTACTCCGACTTAGAAGGAAGCGTCCCGTTGGTCGTCTTTACCAACTTGCTTGCTAGGGAGGCAGTGGGCCTATTCTTGTTGGCCCCACAGTAGAGCCCCTACCTACACTCACACTGGGGAAGTCTGATTTAACCCGCATTTCTAGGCGGGTAAGAGCATGTGCTGCAAGAGAGGTGACCTCTGTATACTGTTATACCCCGAGGTAGATGGTGCTTCCGGAAGTGTCAAGGGTACACAGGTACACAGGGAATCATCTGCTGTGATTTTTCAGTCAGAACTTTTGAGATTCATGTGATACATTTATTAACTAATTGTTATGCAGAATAGAGGGAATGACATTTTATGATATGATCACTAACATAGAGCTTTGGGAGAGAATTACATTCCGCTAAATCAAGCGTTAATGAAAATACGCTAGCGATGGAGAGGAGACACAGATTGAGAAAGCTGATCATATAATGGAATGTTCTGCACTAGAATCCACAGGGCCACATTGAGGGATCGAAACGTTGATTTAAAAAAAAAATTTGAGGTAAAACAGATGAGAAGACCATGGGGGTGGGGGTGCAAGCGATGGCAAAGTACAGGCTGATTTGATGCGGGTTGATGGAGGGCCTATACTCTAATAGAAACTGACATGCAAAAGAAACCGAGCAGTATCGACAATCAGATATTTAACAGAAAATGAGGCCGCTGAATAGGAGGTGAAGAAAGGGCTAGGACTGGAGAGGCAGATGTCGTAAAGGAGACAAGTCAACTGATGGAAGAACGATATAACTGGATAACCAGCAATTTTTGTTTAGAAGTGATAGGACATGAACAGGCAGACATATTGGCTGGTTCTGCGCCAACAGTCTGTGAATTTATGCACAACAAGCTAGAGACGTGGCCATAGCCCTTTGGAAGCAAGTGAATGCAGCGACAGGAACAGATTTCTGGTCTGGAGAGAATGGTACAGCTAGGAGTGACCAGGGAAATCTGCTCCACACTCTGCACTCAGAGGAAAGGCGAGACAGAATATAATCAAACTGCTACCGGCCATCGGAATTTGAACTTTTAGTTGGCTGCTGAAGCTGAGGATGGGATGCTTATGGGAATGTTCTGGGTGCTATGCTGGTTTCTCTTAACTCAATACTCAACAGTTTTTGTTTTAGATACGTAGTGTTGAAAATGCACTGCAACCAACCTTAATTATGGAAAAAACACTTGGCTGTTGATTGTGAGGACGGCAATATTCATTATGAAAATATACCTTGGTTTATATAACATTGAGGACATGGGGAGAGTTCCATGTAATGGCAAAGGATAGAACGATGTGGCGTAAGTTGTTTGAGGACCTATGCTCCATTGAGGGAATAGAAAGGCAGAAGAAAAAGTAGGAGCGGCTCTCAGAGGGTTAGAGCATTGGACTCTTGTGCAGGTGATTTGGACTGAATCCTCGGTAATAGAGAAGTGAAGATTTGGGGGGGGGGGGGGGGGGGGGTAGCACACATAAAAATCCTAACCTGTTATCACAATGCTCGAGCTTTGTAGTCATAGCGGTTTTTTTTAAATTCAGTTTTATGTTCAGCTGTTTGCCATTGCTTTCTAGACGGCATGACGCTCATGCTATTGCTTGAATCAACCCAAGCCAGTGTGATGATTTTTATAATTAAACTAGCTGTACCCGGCCACGCGTTGCTGTGGCATAGTTTGGCTAAATGGAAATGAAAGAAAATAGAAATCGCACGTGTCTAATACAATCATTGTCTGCTCAGATATAGAGATAGTCTTTGATCACCGCCCCACCACCCTACCCCTACTACCACGACCACCACCACAGTAGCTAAAATAATGTCACTGCTATCTGTGTTACCATCGGAGTAGACAGAGAGTCATGAGCCAGATGATTTGGTTCCGTATGGCTAGTGCTGTCGCCACAGACTGGTCAGGTTAGAATGTATAATTTCACTTGCCGACAGAAGAACGCCATAACCTTACCGGCGGTCTTCACATGAGAGCACTATGATGTAACAGCCCAACCACAACTATTACTGCTGCTGCTACTTTAAGTGGGTAAAGCAGTTACTGTGACTTAAAGCTCTTTCAGTTAATAGTTTGCCCCCCCCCCCCCCCCCCCCCCCCCCCCCCCCCCCCCCCCCCCCCTCTAAATTCACCGACAACTCTTTCCCTCATTGAAGTAGTTGGGAGAAAAAAAAAAAAACTTGAAAAGCAAAAGAACACAGGAAAAAACCACCATAATTAGGAAATGAACGCTATGGTAAACAGCACAGCTTAAAATTCCAACGCAAATGAAATAACTAAATCTAAATGAAAATAAATGGAAAGCAATGAAATTTCAGCGTAATTATGCAATCAGAAAGTTTAAAAATGCATTCATAAGTATGCGAAATGGTCAAATTTAAATATCAAATGGTTTACCCATTTACTTGTCTTTTTTTTTTTTTTTTTTAGTATTAAGGGCAACATTGCTAGTGCTGTCACCACGACAGAGCAGATGAGGATATTATTTTAGTCCGGGGTTAACAAAAAAATTAACTACTGCAGATTCGAACCTGGTCTCCCACACGGGAACCCAGTGTTCTAACCATTCGACCAAGCAGCCACTTAATCGGAGCACCGAAAATAGAACTAAACTATTAGAGATGTGTGTCCCTACTACTGTGTCCCGATGATAACACGACTCAAAACCGCAGGCAATTGTTTTCTCATAGACAGATACTCCAGATATATTAATGAAAGGGCACAACAATAGAAATCGCACGTGTCTTACACGGTTAATGAAGTTAATGTCGCAGTCAATGTCTGCGCCGACGTCGAGATAGTCCTTGATGCCCCCCCCCCCCCCCCCCCAATCGAAGGTTGTTTGAGAAAAAAAAACCCAGAAAATAGAAATCGTGTTTAATATGGTTATTGTGGCAAATATAGAGATAGTCTTGTTTGCTGTACCACCACCTACTCTATGTATTAGAGAAGGCGTTGGCTGCACGTAACTCGCCGGCGAATGGTGACTACGGCGCATGCGCAATTACTAACGTGGCTATAATTAGAAATCACTAAAATTATAAATATTAGTTTCGAATATTATGGCTCAAATTGTGGTCACCTATCTCTAACAGTGACAGGTTGAATTTCAAACCATGACGGTTCAACACCCGGTATCAAAACAAACATATCCTGAAAATTTCAACTAAATCGGTTCCGTAGTTTCCGAGTCTATAAGGGGCAAACAAACACACAAACATAGATTTTTATATATATAGACGAGTTGCGAAATGATGATTTATAAAATTAAACAAGTTGCGAAACGATGATTTAGATAATTAAACAAGTTACGAAATTATGATTTATATAATTAAACAAGTTGCAAAATGACGATTTATATAATTAAACAAGTTGCGAAATGATGATTTATATAATTAAACAAGTTGCGTAATGATGATTTATATAATTAAACAAGTTGCGAAATAAAGATTTATATAATTAAACAAGTTGCAAAATGACGATTTATATAATTAAACAAGTTGCGAAATGATGATTTATATAATTAAACAAGTTGCGAAATGATGATTTATATAATTAAACAAGTTGCGAAATGATGATTTATATAATTAAACAAGTTGCGAAATGATGGTTTATATAATTAAACAAGACGCGGTATTGTATTTCTTCTCATTCAAAGGTGAAAAAGGACAGCTAATGTTACAGAAATGTGATATTAGAAAAACATCACGTTATCTTAACATAAAAGTCGGCTCTCCTCCGAATAACGGTCCCAAGTTATCGAGTTATCGAGTATAAGAAAATACCCTAACAGGGCCTCAGTCATGTTTAAATTGCGGACTTCTTTCCGGCGAATATACCACGACAAAAGTCGGATTAATTGGCAGCGATAACTTCGCAAAACGCACAAATTAGTCGTAGAAATATCACCCTGGAAGGGAGACCATCAACTCCGACACAGACTAGCAATACTGTTCTGCCGATTGAAAAGCTGGCAAGACGTTTGATGAAGATGACCACAGGTCTGGAACCTGTGAGATCCACCGATCCGTTTGCTGCCTACAGGTTGACCATATAATGATCAAATTAAAAAAAAAAATCTTAATCTGGACTGCAGACCCTCAGGTCAGACCCCAGGTACTCAGTTCAGCCTCCAGAGAAGTTATACCAGCCAGGTGCAACCTGCATTCCTGTGCAGCTTTAGGTTTAGGCTTAAACAACGGATCAACATCATGGCACAAGGATCAGTAACCTATGTGCCCCGTTCTACTTCTAACTCAAGCCAGAGTTCGAAGATTCTCAGCGCAGTGCACGAACTCCGTAGCCCCGGCGAGGATTCTGAAATACTTTGGGTAGATTTTTCACCCTTAAGTTTTGCCCGGGCAGCCCCCTTAGGCTACCGGCACGGTAACTATAGCTTTCAATTGTTATGTTGTCTAGTGTGTTCGTCTGTCTTTCCACTTCTTTCTATGAGTGCCGATCAATACACTTTATGTTACTTGATCAATTCAACAATACAGACGGGCGTCTGATCTTACTACCCAGAGACAAGGGGAAATTACTAGACGTCCACGTGGAAAAAAATCCTAGCCTTCGCCGGGGCTTGAACCCATTCCTCGAGACCACGCAGCCACCCCCCGCCCCCGCCCCCGCCCCCCCCCCCTGTGCAGGTAAGAAGAGATTATACCACAATCGTGTGAGATGGCAAACCGTAAACAGTTACGCTTGTCGGCCATGTCACATAATGGTGGTGCCTAGCTGACCATGTTCTTAGTGCACTTGTATCCATGGCGAGGCGCACACGCCGTCTGGAGGTGACAGGTTCAATTCCCGGCAGGGTAACTATAGCTTTCGATTTGTATGTTGTCTAGTGTGTTCTTCTATCTTTCTGCTTCTTTCTATGAGTGCCAATCAATACTTTCTGTTACTTGATTAATTCACATAATGGTGGTTGTGGCGATTACACATGAAAATTACCTTATTACCCGCCCCACCCCACCCCCGTGAATGTCATGACCAGATTTTGACCGTGGTGTCTTGCGCTGCTAGTCAGTTTACAAAAACTCAATTCAAATCGCTTTACCAGTTTTGACATTGTGGACTGTGCGGGCTGGTTTTTTTTTTTTTTTGCTGCGGTCATGCCGTACCGTTGGAGGAATGCTGGAATGCTCCAGAATAGTCCAGAAAAACTATTGTTTCGTGCAATAACTGTCAGGGTAGGCACAGGTCACAGCCAGCCAAGGCCTCGTTGTCTGACTTATGCATCTCTTGAAGTCCGCGGCCTTGGGTAGCTCTCAGGTCAGCTTGACCGCATGACCTCAGATTCGCCTTTAGGCTCACATTCAAGTTTCATTCCCTGCAGCAATCAGATTTTAAAAATGTTAATTTCTGTGACACGTTGGGATGATGTCTTTTGCGTACTCTTAACACGCTGTTCTTGGTTCGTCAGGCCTAAATTGTCCACTATCATTTTACCAGTAGTTTTACCAGTAGTCTCTCTGTTAACACAAAATTCATCTGCCACCATCCTCACAGTCAAACAACGATCTTCTTATATCAGTTCTATGAATTTTGCAATGAGTTCCTCGTTACGAACAGAAATTAGACGTCCATATCTAGTTGCATTAGTAATCATTTCCACACCACTTTTGAACCGTGAATACCATCTGAAAATCTGTGCACGAGATAAACAATTGTCTCCATAAACTTGTCGCATCAATTCAGCTGTCCCAGTAGTGTTGTGTTTTTTTTCTGAGTTTCAATAAGAATTTAATGTTAGCATTTGCTCCATGCTGATTAGGTAACAGTGCACCTCTGACTAGGTCAAGATAACTTCGGCTTGTTTAGTGTCTGCTTATCGGACGGCGATGAAAAGTTGTCAGATCATTGTTGAAAGTAGCCTCTTTGGATTCCATGTTTTGCTTCATAGACGACATTTTTGTCTTGGCCATAATTCAATCAGTCGCATTACCTAATTGTCGGACCTTATATATATATAAGTACAGTCAGACATGCGGCGTCCGTGGCTAAGGCGTTGCGATCGAAACCCACTGCAGGCTGCGTGGATTTTTGTCGTGGTATGGGACGTCGCATGTCGACCCAGCCTAAAATGGGTACCAGGATGGGCTGTCCTGGGAAAGTGAAGACAGCCGGCGTAATGCTGACCACATTACCCACAGAGTGCTGATGGTCTGTAAAAATATGGGACGCTCTGCCCATATGCCCGATGCGCCGAAAGGCGTGAAAAGGGATCTTTACTTTTTTTTTTTTTTACAGTCAGACATACAGTCAGACCGCTTAAGGCGACCTCGGATATGGCGACTTTAATTTTTTTTTGTATTCTTATTCATAATTGAATCGTTGTCTGTTTTGTTTTATATGCAGCTGCAAGCTTTCAAGCCACATGTTATTACGTTGCTTGTCATTTGGGTAATGTAAAGCTGACTGGTCTTCTTTACCTTCTGTTAACATTTTCCCCTTTCAAGGTCGACAAAAAAAAATATTAGCCTTGGTGTAAATTGGGTGGGTGGTAGCGGGAGAAGAGTCTGGCCTGTCTGATTTGCACAAGCCCGTTGTTCATGTCCTACCTCCCAGCCTTTACTTACATTCTGGTCCACCTGTAGCGACGGGAACTCGTCCACGGTATCTACATCATTACATTAGCAGTATAATTAAAGCCAGTCGCCTCGCCTGTCTCACCCGGCTGAGGCCTGGGACATGTTAACCCTTGCCACCTCACCGTGTCTTGTGTCTTAACAACCACTTTTATTTGAAAATTTTGTTTTATTGAAATGGGGCTGAGAGAACCCGATGTGGCGCGCAGTGGATAGACGTTTGCCTGGTTTAGGGTTCGAATCAGCATGGAGTGAGATTACTTTTCTCTTTTTGTTTCGGGGGTGGGGGGGGGGGTGGGGGGGGGAGGGACCCAGTCTATGAGATGTCGGCGCCTGTATTTTAGGTGTTGCCAACACACTTCCTAATTCTAGAGTACCCTGTTCGATTCCACCTGTGGGCGATTGAGCAGCAGGCCGCCGTGTGTTAAGTGCCAAAAGTGCTATCAAGAGCCGACCGTGAGAGAAGCAGTGGCAGAGTGCTAGACGTTAGCCTGCCGGTCTCCAGTTCTGATCAGTGTGAAAGTGTATTTATATATTTCGGGGTATTTTAATTCTTTCTGGCAGTTACAAATGCGTTTTCTGTGTGGAAGTTTACTTTAAGAAAATCAATATGTGTGTGTAAGTGTGAGAGAGAGAGAGAGAGAGAGAGAGAGAGAGAGAGAGAGAGAGAGAGAGAGAGAGAGAGAGAGCGATGGGGTGTGGGTGAGAAAGGATAGGAGGAAAAGACACAATGAGGAACGATGTGGGAAAGCGTGTTAGAGCGAATATTCCGACTGTGTGTCAGTGCTGCCAGTGATAGGGTTTTACCCCCAGATCTGGGTTTTTAATTTTACGCCTTGGGTTCAAATTTTGAAACAGGGGTAAAAAGTATATTATGTCCTTATATACAAGTAGGTAAATGTTTCGTTTCGTAACTATAAAATTTATACTTTTTAACAATCTAGGTTTTTAATTTTGATTGTTTTTTTTTTTTGGTTCTTTGCCTATAAATTGCTTGGGTTTTTGTTCAACTTAGCTGGGTTTAAACAAAATCTGCTGTGTGTGATTTAGTTCCAGACAAAACGACAAGTAAATATAACTTATTTCTCTGCTCGACAACTCATATGTGTTTCTTCTTTTCTTGTCCTAACTACCCCCTACTCCCCTCAGCCCCTCCCCCCCCCCCGGACACACACACACACACTTCTCACACAAACACACACACTTCTCACATACACACACACACACAAGCACACACACACACATATATCAGTTTCGCTTTTCAGATACAGGGTGCATTTAATTAACCCTGTAGTTTCACACAACAATACATTTTTTATGGTAATTTATTATCTCTCTCTCTCTCTATGTCTGTCTGTCTGTTTCACACAAACCACTCACTATGTCTATTTTAAAATCCACATAACTTCTTTTTTATTCTCATGAATTGATTGACACTCGTAGAAAATCAACAGGAGGTACAACGAACTTATTTACAAAAGGATTCCCCGGTTATTTATTCTTAGTATTATTTTTTTTTTTTTGGTACTTCCGCTGCCACCATCCAGACACACGTATGCACACACACCCCTTTCCCGTGTCCACCATTTTCGCATATTTTAAGTCCGTTGGCGAAATCCTGTTGTCACCAGGCTTCTAAAGTGACACCGCCGTCCCTCCCTTTCCTAGGGCTGACATCTGCTGTTTGCTAGCTAGCTAGCTACCAGTGTTGCCACTTTTCTTTGACAAAAAAGATCCAAAACGGGGTAAAAAAATATCTAAAAAGATCTAAATTTGCGTGGAAAATATTAAAAAAAATATCCAAATGAAAAGAGTCACAAATTCCAAAACTATTGAAATGACTTACCCTATAGACACATGTCCTCATCTTCACTGATGTCTGCTTCACAAGATTCACAGGATAAACTTAGCTTGGATGATGAAGTTGAAGCTTCAGATTCCAAATTACTCTGGTATGCTTTAGCTGTTCCTATTTCTTTTAATACGCAATCAGGGAGCTGATAAGTGGAACAGCATTTTCCTACTCTCATCTGGCCAAACTTTATTGTCAAGATAGCATTTAAGAGGTCTAATTTCATCCTGTTTCTTAGGTTAGATTTGATGTAATTCATAGCACTGAAAACTCTTTCTACGTCAGCATTTGAGTGGGGTAGTATTATGGCAGACATGGCACATTCAAAGAGTTTACAGAATGGACTGTTTGATGAGGCATCTTTAAATTGTCTCACTTCACTCCAAAACGC
Source organism: Candidula unifasciata (assembly GCA_905116865.2). Taxonomy (NCBI): domain Eukaryota; kingdom Metazoa; phylum Mollusca; class Gastropoda; order Stylommatophora; family Geomitridae; genus Candidula; species Candidula unifasciata. The sequence continues at coordinate 521,470 of CAJHNH020000302.1, forward strand.
TCCAGTTTCTGTTTTGTTTGTCCATTCAACTAAGTTTATTTTGGTTAACTGATATTCTGCTTCCGCGACACTATTGTCAGTAGCCCCTAAAAATTTCATAACTTTACAATATTTAGGTATGTCCTTTACTGTCTGAAGTATGTTGCTCACAGAAAAGAGTGAAATATGTTTCAATACATCTAGATTTTCAGGAAGTCTCTGCTTTAGTTGCTTGAGCAATGAGATAAGGAAATCTTGACAGCGTTTTCTCAAGTTCTTCTCTTCATTCTCTGTTAACAGTCCTTTTGTTTTTAAATCATCAATTTTTGATTCAATTTGATATCCAATGTATGGCTTAGGAGCCAAATAGCTCTCTATAGTGCAAGTGAGCAAATCAACTTTTGAAGTTGGCAACACCAGTCTTTTACCAACTGAGCAAAATAGCAAAGTGAGATCGTCAGGTAATTTAACTTTATCAACATGTTTAGATTCGAACAGTTTATTAACTTTTTGCACTTCCATTAGAATAGGTTGTAAAAAGAGAAGGAATGCAAAATTTTTTTCATCACTGTACATTCCATATAGTATCTCAGCTGTGTAGCACTTTTCACTTTGTCTTGTTATTTCAAAGTGTGTCTTTAACTCCAACCATTGGTTCACAATTCTTTCAACAGCTGGTTGTATTGATAACCACCTGGTTTTGCAATCTGACAGAATTTTCAGTGTTGTGGAACCATTATTTAAGGCTGAATACAATGCATTGTATTGCTGTTGTCTGACAAATGATTTTGAAAACCAGTTATGTGTTTCAGCAATAAGGTATTCCAAATTCCTTGGTAAACATTCAGAAGAAGCATGTGATAATGCTAGCTGCAATGAATGACACATACATTTTATAAGTATTAACGATGGGATAGCTTTCTTCAACTTGGCATAAACGCCATTGTTTATGCCAACCATCACTGAGGCATTATCGGTACCAATTGCAACCAAATTTGTCAAGTCTAACTGTTTGCTGATTAAAAGGTTCTTTAGTTCTTGAACTATACTTTCTGCATCACACTTTTCCAATTGAACTAGTCCAAGATATGTAGAAACTACTTTGTATTGTTGCTGTAATATATATTACACACACCAAGCACTTTCAGTACCGAAATATCATTTGATTCGTCTAATAATAAACTATATTTATTTGTAGAAATATCACTGATCAAATCTTTTTCGAAGTGAGAAAATAAAGTATTTCTTATAATATGTGTACACTTGCTGCGATGCATTTTCACATCATCCATAACTTTACTGTCAGAAATTGTGTTTTTAAACAAATCAATCAAATGGTCACAGTTTGAAATTGCACAATGGCAACTTAAAAACATTGCGACCGACCCTTCAACTTTTGATGATTCATTTATCAGTGTAGTTCTGAAAACAGATGTCAGCGGTGTAATATCTTTGAATGGAACTGCAGTTTTATGCTTGTTAGTCTCTGCATGCTTCTTTAAGTCTTGTATTTTCGCTTTAATTTCACACCTGCAGTGATTACAACGAGCCTTGGTTATATCCCCAGGAACTGCCATCACCCAGTCTTTAATTTTGTCATCATGCAAATACTCTTTACGAAATTTTTGCTCATTCTTTACTTTTGGCATGTTGAAAGGTTTTTTTTTTTCAAAGTGAAAGCCACACAAGAAGGTGAGCAATTATTTTTTAAAAATCACATGAAAAAGAAACACAGAGTCAGCATCACAGCTATACTTCACAACACAGTGAGGATACGGTTGAAACAAAGTTAGTATGATTTACGCGCGATTTCGATTAATCAGCACCGGGGTTGTCAGATATTTGAGTGTTGACCTTAGTGAGAGTTCAAAGTTTAAGTAATGGCAGTTGCCACAATGTACGTGCCAGACCAAAACAAAAATATTTTAGTAAATATTTTACTCAATAATTATTAAAATGACACTAAAAGAAAAAAAAATCTATAAAATATCTAACTCCATATGAAAAGAATCTAGAAAAATATTTAGTATCTAAACGTCAAAAACAGGATCTAAACGCAATGAAAAAGATCTAAATTTGGATACAAAAGATCCAAAGTGGCAACACTGCTAGCTACCCAGTCGCTGGATTGGTGTTTTTTTTTGGGGGGTGCTCGTTTGTTTGATCTGTTCGGTTGTTGGTGACTTCCGCATACTGCTGCCACGCCTGGACAGACAGTCGAGCCTTTTAGTTTTGCTGACTGCAGCGATTCTCAGAATGTTGTTAGCGGTAAACTTTGATGAGAGGCGGCAGGGCTCTCAAGCAGGAGACCCCGGGTTCGAATCCTCGGTAAGGCTGGTGATTTTTTTTTGTCGGGGGGGGGGGGGAAATAAAACCCTCACCTGCACAGTCGTGGCGACAGCACTAGCCATGCGGTCTTAAACCATTAGGCTGAAAGACCACACCGCAAAAGTAGTATAATAAAGGCATTTGGGTGGAGGGGGGGGGCAGTTGTTTTTATTGGTAAACTGGTGTGTGTGTATATGTAAGAGACCCTACTCCACGCCTTCAGTGGTGCTGGGCATATTGGGCCTGGCCTGCATTGTATAGATCAGTCGGCACTCAGTGGGTAGTGTGGTCGGCATCACGCCGGCCGTTCTTTATTTCCCAGGACTCTACCTGGTACCCCACTTAACACTGGGTCGACCTTGTAGACAGACAAGGTCATTTTATTAAACAGAAAGTGCGGCTCCGTCAGGACTCGAACCCACGACCTTCCGATCGGCAGGGAAGCAGCGAGTCGCTACACCTTGGCGGCTGCAGTTTTTTATTTTAAATGTGTGTGTGTTTCACTTTTGTCAGTGAGCAGCTGTAATTAATAATTTTCCAGCTGTGAAAAAAAAAAAAACCAACCAAATGCTGGTGGCAGAGCTAGTGTTGCCACTTTTCTTTAAAAAAACACACATCCAAAACTGAGTTAAAAATATCTAAAAACATCTAAATTTGCGTGGAAAACATCTAGAAAAAAACATCCAAATGGAAAGAGTCACAAATTGCATAGCAATTGATGCCCGGCTCTCTAGCGGAATTGGCTAAACCGGATTTCGCGGAGACCGGGTGACGTACTCCTTGTGGTCCGGGTTCAATCCCGGGGGTAGGCAGGAAAGCCACATTTTCTCCCAGATTTACGGTATTTACAATGGAATCAAGGCCGAAAGGTTGCGATATCCATAATACCGAGCCTAAGGGTTAACAACTCAAGGCTTCTGGATACTAAAACAAACAAACAAACATAGCAATTGATATGACTTACCCTATAGAATCATGTCCTCATCTTTACTGAAGTCTGCCCTTACCCTATAGAATCATGTCCTCATCTTTACTGAAGTCTGCCTTACAAGATCTACAGAATAAAGTTATCTTTGATGATGAAGTTGAAGCTTCAGATCCAAAATTACTCTGGAATGCTTTAGCTGTTCCAATTTCTTCTAATGCTCAATTAGGGAGCTGATAAGTGGAACAGCCTTTTCCTACTCTTATCAGGCCAAATTTTATTGTCAAGATAGCATTTAAGAGGTCAAATTTCATCCTGTTTCTTAGGTTAGATTTGATGAATTTTCTCCAAATGAAAAATGTCTGGAAAAACATCTACCATCTAAACGGCAAAAACGCCATGCAAGGAAAATGCAAGGAAAAACATCTAAATCTGGATGTAAAACATCTAAAGTGGCAACACTGGGCAGAGCGCTGAGTGCGCATGCTTGTGGAAATAGATTTCCGGATTCATTACCGTGAAGTGACAGGAGATGTCTACAACGTGTATGGCCCCTCGATCAACCAATGTTGTAAAATATGGGTACCAGAAATTGTCCTGAATGTTATGCCAAGGACACTTGTCCGGGCATCAGAACTTGTTCCTGTCTTGCATTATAGTCATCATCAGCATCATCATCACATCATCTTCACCGTCTTCTAAATCGTCAAGTGATCTGCCGACTGGTTGTGTGCGAGCATGCTCTTCCATTTTCTTGCCGTCTCTTATAGATCATTTTTGTGTGCTGGCAGCTTTCTATACCACGATAAAAAAGTTCTCTCTCCCCCCCCCCCCCCCCCGCTTTTTTTAAAATTTGGCATTGTAGGCTTCTATTTTACTTGTTATGTGTCACGTATTCTTGCTCTAGTTTACTTGTAATGTGACCAAAATCGATTGTCCCTTTAACAAGCTGTTCTCTCCTTCTTGTTCTTGTTCTTCTTGTTGTTGTTGTTGTTGTTGTTGTTGTTGTTCTTCTTCTTCTTCTTCATATGTTTCTTTGCCGTGGTTAGTGGCGATCTTGAGGCCAACACACTTACTCGCAGGTTGCCTCTCATTCCAGCCTGACATGGACAGTATATTGAAAGTGAGAATGTGGTACAGGGAAGAGTGAAATCAAAATCGGCAACAGACATTTCTTGGTACCAAATAGGTTAACTGTTCCAGTCTTTAAATGCTAAATATTACGCACAGTGGGACTAGAAAGCGCAACCGAGGGAATGGGAAAGACACAAACACAATCTAACGTTTTCGACCAAAGCCTTTATCAACGGAATACTAAATACCGCACAGAATGTGACTGGAAAACTGAACGGACAAAACTATGGATGGGATCAAACTCGGTGCAGTTTAGTTGATCCTCTTGACTTTAACCTTTAACCTTAACTTTTTTTTTTTTTGAAATAGCTCTATTGTCTTGTCCGTTGAGTTTTCCGGTCACTGTTTCTGCTGTATTTAGTAATCCGTTAATAAAGACTTTGGTCGAAACGTTCGGTTCTGTTTGCGTGCGTCTTTCCATTCCCTCTGTTGACCTTTCTAGTCATATTTTATGTTTTATTTAGCATTTCTTGCAATCAACACGACTGCAGTCACCCTCTAGTTATGTTCCAGCCTTTAAACTTGTTCTGTCCCCGTGGTGCCGACTTCCTGTTCGTGACAATTTAAAATCTTCGTAAGGCAGTAGCTATCACTTTACCAGCTTGAATCCATCCATTGTTTACCCTAGTCTGTGTTTCTGCCTTCATTTTTCCACCCGCGACTCCTCATCTTTCACCTGTCTCTTCTTTTATGGAGACAAGAGATTGTTCTGACCAGGGTTTTCATTATGACACGCCCGCCACCGTTGTCACTGGATGGTATGAAAGTGTCAGGGTCATTATACCCTAGGCTGAGTGTTAGCCTAAGTCGGTGTCAAGGGTCAAGCTTTTTATTTGTATTTTCCACACGACCATTGGACCCTGTAAATTAAGGACGCCATCTGTGGTCTTTTTGTGTTACTTTTGAGGTCGTTGTTAATAACAGTTGGAGGAGAGGGGAATCTGGATTTGGCGGGAAGACTGCAGTTTCATATTTGACCATGAGAACGAAATAGAGTTACTGTTGGCTTTAGTCTGTGTGGAGTCGTTGATTTTTTTTTACCCTACATGATATGATTCATAATACTTTAAATAGTTGTTGTGGTTCATTATTAATATCTTACCCAGATGACGTCACATGACAGTCCAACATTTTAGAGGGTGGTAAGACTGGGGTTTCCCGGCTTTCTGATGCTTTTAACGACCCCAACCCACCTACGTCCCACGAGAGAGTGCAGCCTAGGTCCCACGAGTGCATGCAGCCTAGATCCCACGACTGCATGCAGTCTATCTACCACTCCCTGAAATATTAGACTGTCCCGTGACCTGTGGATTTCCCCTATTTGGGGTAGGATATTAATAAAGAACCATTGTTGTTTTGTTGTTTTTCTTCTTTTCCCCTAGCTTCTTCTTCTTCTTCCTCCCCTCTTCTGATTCTTCTTGCTTTATTAATCCCTATTTCATTTGATTTTTATGCAATTTCAGTAGGACCTCATAGCATCCCGACTATTGATATTGATATTCTTATATACTTGTTCAGTATGTTTACGATATGAGGCACCGCTGTCATCATTACCATATCATATTATTATTATCATCATGTGTGCTACTAGAGCACATCTATTCCTTTGCAAACTTTTTCATACTTTTAAGTGTCATTTCTTATGTGGAATCAGTTCTCTGTCGCCAAACGGACCGTACCAGCCGCAGAACGCCAATGACCCAGCGGTTCTCTACAATGCCATCTTGTCTTTGTATCTCATTGGACGATTGTTCATAGATTAACCTCTAACCCTCGTGCATTCGCGTTTTGATCATCATAAATCTATAAACCTCCAATGGGCGCCAATATCTCTGGCGCCTCCAAATTAATTGATGTTTCTGTATGCGCTCTACGTCACTGTTTCCTGCGTTCAAACAGCCGGCTAATGCTGAAGTACAATAGCGCTTTTAATGCTTGATTAGCATATGTATTTTCTGGGAGAGATGCATGTTTGTATTGTGTATGTTTGGAGAATGTATATTTGTGTTGCGTATGTACACTGCAGGTTTTGTGCATGTGTGTTGTCTGTGCAGCGTGTTTGCAACCTGCATTGTTGCTCAGCACTTGGAGAAGGGGAGCATGATATTGGCGTCTGTATCTGGTTTTAAATTGCTTCGGGTTGTTCTTTTGTCAACCTGGCGACTGTTATGGGAAGGGAGGGGCGCGAATACGTATCGAGAACGAAAACTGATCACCCCACCTCATAAAGCTGGATCTATATTGTTTGCTTAATGTGTTATCATTTCCCAGCCTTGTACGATTACACACTTGATACATTACGTGTAAGTGGAATGTGTGGCTGTCCAGGAGTGCGTGCTTTTGTATAGCAGAGTTCTGGTCCGTTCAGTCTGTGTATACTGTAGGGTGGGGAGTTGGTTGGCTGGGGAATTGGTCGCTTAGTTGGTTGAATGGAGGGTTAGTTGGATGGTAAATTGGCTGGATAATTGGTTGGTTGGATAGTCGTTGGATAGTAAGTTGGCTTGATGATTACAGGTTGGATAGTAAGTTGGGTGGCTAGCTGTATGGATGGTTGGATAGTCGTTCGATGTTAAGTTCGATGGTAAGTTGGTTGGCTGGATGGGTGTATGCTTGAATCATTGTTGTTTAGGATAGTCGTGGGTGTATGTTGAAGTTGGTTGTTTGGATAGTCGGATGGGTGGATGGGTGTATGCTTGAATCATTGGTTGTTTGGATAGTCATGAGATGGTAAGTTGGTTTGCTGGATGGGTGTATGCTTGAATCATTGGTTGTTGGATAGTCATGAGATGGTAAGTTGGTTGATGGGTGTATGCTTGAATGGATAAGGCCCTTGTGTGAAGTCTGAGGACTCCTCCAGCAGTTAAACAAGGATAAGGCCCTTGTGTGAAGTCTGAGGACTCCTCCAGTAGTTAAACAAGGATAAGGCCTTGTGTGAAGTCTGAGGACTCCTCCAGTAGTTAAACAAGGATAAGGCCCTTGTGTGAAGTCTGAGGACTCCTCATTCGTTCTCTTTGTCGGCACCTCCACAGGTAGTGGTTCAGTATTAGAGCTGTCGTGTTGAGAATCGTGTTCGTTTCTTCCAGCTCCACATTGGGCATTTGATTCATCATTATCATCATAAACCACCTCTGCCGTTAAGCGACGTGGGTAGTAATAATTTGCCATCCAGTGCACGTTGGCTGCCACTGGCTATTGTCATGCCGTGAAGGCGTAGAGTGTCTTTAATGTTGTCGATCCATTTTTCCGCGGCCGTCCTCTTGCTCTTGTAGCTGATCTTCTGAGATGTAGTGCTTGGGATGGTATTTGATCTTGCTGCATTCTAACGAGATGGCCAATTCACTTGATCTGCTGTTTCTCGATGAATCTAGTACAATGTGTCGTTCCCACAATTTGCCTGATAGTTTAATTTTTCACTCGATCTCGGATGGTTAGGTTGGCTGCTTTTCTCAGGCACCTATATGATACTTTTTGATGCAGAACATCAGGGAGGAAAGCGAGAGAAAGATCAAGAAAGATAATGATAAATGGTTTAGCTGAAACCTGCAAAAAAAAAAAAAAAAACCTGATGAACAAATCCGTCACCAATCCACCCGAAAAGCGCAAGACAAAAGCAGAAAACAAGACTGGATTACAACCATTGAGACGACAAAGGAGAAGAAAGAAGAATAATTAAAGTGTCTTCGTAGGGAAGGTTGGCTATCATTAATCTCCCAGCACTGCCTGTTTCTCTCCCTATCTTGACCCTGAAGATGACATGGACTTGCTTCGTCAAAGCTTTATTTGCAGGTTATGTAACCGAGTATGCGCCAGAGACGCATCGCATTATTGTCCATTAGTCTGGTCCGCATAGCCTAAATTACATCAGCTCTGCCCAAGCTTCTCCGCGCTTGCATTAGTGCTTTACTTGCCAGTTGATCGGCTCTTTCGTTGCCGTTTATACCGGTATGACCAGGCGTGTGGATAGATCCAAGTGAGGAAGGTGAAGTGCGACTTCTAAGGGATGTCCACCCACCCATCCAGAGCGTAGATGCCTCTTGCTGTTTTCTGAAGTATTGTCACAACATATTGTCTGATAAGATCACCGCACGTGACTGTTCTGCAGCCCGAGCGACTGCTCTAAGGGCGGTGGTTATCTCTATGGTTATGCTTGACGTGGTTGTTTGGTGAGCTTGCTTATTTAATCGCTCCTCTTCTACCTTGGGGGTGTTGAAGTTTGCCAGAGAGAGAGAGATCGCCAGACGTCTCTGTCAGCACTTCTCTTTCTGGCTTTGTTCCATTCCAGTCCAGTGTCAGTTAGGGACTGTCGGATGCTGTCTTCCCAGCGGACCCTGGGGGTCTGGTTCCCATCCTCCAGTGCCTGCCATGGTGGCCAATTTTCTCTCAATCTGCATTGCCTGGTGAGCACCACTGTCTGTTTATTTATTTAAAATATATATTTAAAAAAAAATTGTTTTTCCCTATTCTTGTTACCTTGTTTGCTTAGGTTGACTTTGACTCATTTTTCTAACCCGTCTGTGTTAATGACGATTTGATGTATGATCAGCTTAAACTATACTATCAGTACCCTTGTCGTCGTGTCTACGTTTACGGGAATCTGGTCGCTGCAGTCTTCTTCTTAGAGTCCCTGCCGTGGGGCGTGGGTAGTCATGTCTATCCACAACCTTCTGTCTCGTGTACTTTCAGTCAACTCTGACACAGATGATCTTCTATGCCATGATGTCAGACTGTCCAGCATCTGGTCTCTCTGTCTCCCTTCGCCTCTCTCCCCCTGCCCCTTCAACTTTTCTACTATCACAAGATACCAGTTACCCGTATCGCTTTTATCTGTTGAGTTTACTTTTGCTCTAATAGAAACGATAAAATAGTTTAACTTTTTTTGGTGCCAGGCAACTCAACTTTGCATTTTTTGAGTCGCTGCAAAGACATTGTACTTTTCTTGCATTAGTCATTAATAATAACTGCTAATTTACTTAAGTAGCAACTTCATCGTCGGCTCTGTGGCTAGGTCGATGCGAACGCTTCGTAATGCCGGGATGCCGGGTTCGATCCCAGCTGCGGGCCATGGGCCTTGTGTTGGTTTCGACAGTGGTATCAAGAAAGCCGACCGTCCAGAAGCAATGGCAAACTACTGGACGTAAATTTGCCTAGAAAAACCACACAACAGCCAGGCGCTGTTGGGGTTGGTTCTGCAACGTCCTGTAGAGGATACGCAACTAACCACAGTAAATTCATCATCGTCAAGTACCTTGCTGACTTGCGTGGACGATCATGTCTCCGCAGTTTTCGATCTGCAGCGAGTGTATCAGTTCGTGTGTTGACACCCTTTCATGCCATGACAAAAGGTTTTCTCAGGCTGTCTTCCTCCATATCTCTCTTTCCTGTGCGTCACAGCATGTTCCAGTTTCGCTCTTCTCATAACATGGTCAATAAATGATGACTGTCTCTTTCTGATGTCTTTGATGAGTTGTCTTCGAGCATTCGTCTCTTTCGAAACACCTGGGTTGCTCTGTGGTTTTTTTTTCTGCTGTCCATGGAATTCTGAGGATTTTTCTGTAAAACCACATCCCCAAGGCCTCCAGAAATTGTTTGGCTTGTTTATTAAAGTAGCAACTTACTGTATTAAAGTAACAACTTACTGTATTAAAGTAACAACTTACTGTATTAAAGTA